>JAKKCX010000008.1:600000-915000 GCA_022023575.1 Geotrichum ghanense (nom. inval.) | reverse complement strand
TTTTTCCAATAGAGATCTTTGCACCACTTAGAGCACGGATTCTTGTGATCTTGGTGCCATTTTTACCAATTATTGCTCCTACAAGTTCATTTTTAATTGCAATAGTTTCTGTGACTATTTCTGGAAGTGGTCTAAACCGTGGTAAATACGGAATTGTGCCCTTTGAGCGTTCCCAATCTTCCAGTAACGAAAACCCGATTTCAAACAAGCAATGCTTTAATCCATCGGGACGACCCTGTATCTCCACAATACGCTCAGTAGATTGTGGTAAGATATCTTTTGAGGCAACCATTCGGACCTTGTATTTTTCTTGTAAAGCCCTAATTTTGAGACCTTTTTTGCCAATAACTGCACCCATTTGCAAGTGCGAGACAAGCAGTCGTAGAGTTGCAATTCCTGGTGGCGGTTTCTGTGTCATTGAAAATGGATAATCTGTTGATACAATCTCGCTATCTATAAATACCTTTGCAATTTGAAAGTACGCTTCGGCTACGTTTTGAAGAGTGCCTGTTACTGAAAGAACACGGTCTGGACTATCTTCTGCAGCTGGAGATACACCGGCAGTGACAGACGCCGCTTTACGGATGTCAGATATAGTCTGACCTGACTTGCCAATTATAGTGCCAGCTTCTTTTGTTGTAACAATGGACCGAATTGTGATGTAACTTTCAGCCATTTCAGATGCTGAAGAAGGATGCGATGAATCTGTCATTAGGAAGGAATGGTTAAATGAGGAGAAAATGCCAAAGAACGTATCAGAGAGATGTCAAATTTCCACAAGAACCCATAAAAACTATCAAAATTCAGAAGGAAATCTAGTGATTAAAGAAGGAAGAAGGAAAGAAAATAATTTCACTTTGATGCAATAAAAACTAAATCAAAATCAAAATCAAAAACAAAAAAAAATAAAAAAAAATAAATTGAATAAATAACAAATGAGCAGCGAAGAGACAAACATGAAAGATGAGTTCAATTCTTAATAACTAAAAAAAAATACCCACAACTTATCCTATCAAAAGGCAGTTAAATTTTTTATTTCAATTGTTATTTTAACCATTTGTATGTAGATAGCTTTCTTCTCAATTCCATTGTGTACTTGACGAGACACAATTTCAGCTATATAAAGGCGTGCGGCTGGCACTAACCTTTAAATTAAATTTGTGTGGAGCCGCGAGCCTGATGCAACGAAACAAGATGAAACACAAAGCAACGACGCTGGCTATTGGCATATATGTTTATCCAAGTTCAGAATCTGCAATTAGAGATCCAGCCGCCAAAATTTGAAGAATTTGAAGAATTTCAACTGTTTCTCATTGTTTTTTTTTTTTTTTTTTTTTTTTTTTTTTTTTTTTTTTCATTCAATTTAAGGTAGTGTAAAGTTCCATGTTGACAAGTAAAAGTTTTTTGATTGATATTCGATATTATACTGGAATCAATTAATTTGGAAAAGGCCTTATTTTTAAGAAGCCGTTGGGCTCATCTACATTAAGATTTTGGCAGAAGCTTACCGCCAATAAGTATTTCCATCTACCGGATCCCTGCTTTTCAGATTCAAAATGCGTTCCATTGCTGATTTGAATGTTTTCTATAGCACCTAAGATAGCGTTACTTTTTTAATTAGATTGGCTAGCCTGACTAGAGATTTGGTTTTAACTGCAAAAGGTATAATAAGATTGTATGATAAATTTTTAACAATTATACATATACATATATATAGCTATTAAGATCTTTGAAAATGAAAAGCTTCTATTTTTGATCATTCATATGCCACTACAACTATATATTGATCAAATTGATACCTTTTCTAACCAAACGGCTGAACCAACCACTCTGTATTCAGGAACACATAAAGATTTAACATATATTATTATAATGAAAGACAGAGCATTGCAATAACTATTAATATTGACGGCAATTCTCAATTGTATTTGGAACTATGATATATAACAGTAAGAAATGAAGATAACAAACATAATGATATTCTGTCTTCCTGACCACGTTAATCACTCATTGGCAGACAGTTTATATCATCTTTAGACTTGTGCAACCCCAAAATTGGCTGCTCACGATTTCTAAAACTTCACTGCCCTTTTTTTCCTCTCTGTATTTCAATCGGCTTGCTCAAATAATGAAGGCTCTTTTTAAATCAAGACTATCGTATTTGATTGTACTCCCTTTAAACTCAATGTGATAATAGGTTTCACTAGTTGTTTTGCCTCAAGTCTTACCTAAAATGACCCCAAACCTCCCAAATAGAAGTCAGTTTCTACTACCCATTTCTTCAACTCGCTCAATGCCCTTGATGAGACTACCTTTTTTCTCTCGCAACAAACATAAGCCAAAACTCTCGCTAAAACATCCTATTTCTTCGACTTATAAATCTATACTTTTTGCACGCAAACGATTTAGACATAGAAAGATGGGCGATGATGTGAGAGCGGCGTTCAGCTCTTTAAAAATGAAGGCCTCAAACTATATGAATACGCTGGCAGCAAAGAACGCTGCCAATTCATACGGAAGGGAAATCTCAAGACTAGTATCAGTAGGTAATGTTGCATCTGGGACGAATGAAGATATCATGAACCAAGGGGCTATAGAAGAAACTCCACCGTCAGATGATGAGATCTTGATAGTATATCCGTCATATTGCAGAGAAACAGACGACGGGATGTATGAAGTAGATGTTAGAGGTTGTCTATATCTCCCTGGAATGCCAAACAGGAAGAGTAGAATGGTTCTTGCTACAGCTAAACGAATTGCTGGTGTGAAATCATCAGACACGTACTCACGGCCATCTCAAGGATACTCTAGCACTTCTAAAGATGAAGATTTAATATATATGTCAGACACAGAAGATGACGGATTTGTAGCACAAGCAGCCCAAGAACCTCCATCAAGAGCATCTTCAAATTTGTCAACGTTTTCTCAGGAGGAAACTTTGAAGGCTAGATTAGCACCATTCCTCACACGACCTGTTACATATAGGAAAATTAAAATCACTTTCGGAGGACTGACAGATGAGTCTAGCAACTCGATGAAAGAATTTGCAGCAATCACTGAGAGTTCTGGAAGATTTAGCACACGAATTAAACTACATCATAAGCCTTCTATTGTTTCAGTACAAGCACATGATACCCTAGTGTCATTTGAAGAAGTCATTTATGTTCCGCCAACTGGAATCTCTGTTATCTCTGATATAGACGACACCATTAAAAATACTGGAATTCTGGGTAACAAGCGTGATTTATTTCGAAATGTTTTTGTACATGACTACGAAAAGATATCGATTGAAGGTGTACAACAATGGTACCATAAGCTTTACACACTTGGAGTCCAGTTTCACTACGTTTCCAACTCGCCCTGGCAGTTGTACCCAACCATCTCAGAATATATCCGCAACTCTAACTTTCCTAGAGGATCAATGCATTTAAAAGAATATTCGGGGTTTTTGAATGGGCTTTTCGAACCTGCTGCTGAAAAGAAACGTATCAATTTAACTAAAATCTTTTCAGATTTTCCACGTAGAAAGTTCATTCTGGTTGGTGATTCTGGAGAAGGTGATTTAGAAGCATACATTGATATTGGAAGACGATATCCTTCACAAGTACTTGCAATTTATATTCGAGACGTTACACTACCTCCTGATGATAAATTTTTCTTGTCAGAATATCAATGCCGCAAAAATCTGCATTCTCATGATCTTAAAAGTCGTACAAACAGCATGACTTCATTGATGGACCTAGAAGGCCCATCAGTATCTATTCCTCCACGCCCACCTGCTCCACGTAAAGGCAGCACTCCTCTGAATGTGTCGCCTGCAGCTACTGGCGAACGTCCAATACCTCAATTACCTACTTCTCGTGGAGAAAAGCCAACACCACCACCTAAGCCAGCACATCTTCAGATGCACCAGCCTCCTCCTCCGCTCCCACCTAGACCTTCATTTTCACCATCTCAATCCAGCAGTTCATTGTCAGTGAATTCTTCCTCAAATCTCGACAATTCATTGTATCAACAAAATCGTACTCCAAGTCCCTTAGGAGATTATGCACCACCTCCACCATTGCCTCGACGAACCAACCCGCCTGTCTTACAGTCATCATCACAAGATAGTTTTGAGTTTGCTGATGTCATGGATAAGAGAGTTGAGGCGTGGAAAATGAGATTTTTGAGTGCTAGAAGTCAAGTTCCGAATCAAGTGCAATTGTACATGTGGAGAAAAGGAATGGATGTGATGGATGAGAGTATCCAATTAGTTGAGAATAATCTGACAAAAAATTAATTATGAAAACTACACATACGAAATGTCAAAGGTGTTTTGCAATTGTTTATATTAAAATGTAATATCCTAATCACTATTCGATTTTATGAGTATTGAAAAAGCATGCTTTGTGACAGTTCTATGATAGCAGGAGATGATAAGATGTTAAAATTCTGATTAATGGTTACATATAGACGTAAATGGTATTAAAAGAAGGAAAGGAATAAGTTATTAGCAAGTTGAAGATGGTGTGAGTATTTGAAACAGAAAGATATTAAAATGAGGAATACAAAGAAGAAAAAGAAGAAGAAGAAGAAAACATTTGAAAATTAAAAATGAAATCCATTATATCAACATTTGGAACAATTTTGCTTGTCATATATCACTATTTGTACTTTGAGGCTCGATGAATTGGCACGATTGATTGCATTGGTATGAAAATGACACCAGGAATAATGATATAAATTATACCCATTGGCTATACCATTTTATGCTACTTTATATCTAGATATTTAGCTATATTGTAAACCTTATGTGATTTTTTTTTATAATTCTTTCCCTAGTGGAAATTGAGATTTTGTCACTTGATGCTTGTGGCTATTCTTGGTAGTAAACTGTATCTTGCAAAAAAAATTAATCATAAAAACCACATTGACACATAACTTGAATCAATGAACTGATTATAGGTAGGAGAGAGAAAAAAAAAACGTTGTAAACAGTTAATATGAATATGTTGATTACACCAATAAAATTCTTGTTTAAAAACTTATTTTACGATATTATTTACATTTCAATATAAACATTTATAGATATATATATATATAAATCCAAAAATAAAACTATTTCTGCTAGATAAAATTAAAAAATTGAACGGTAGGAGAATCGAACCCCTGTCCCTTGCTTGGAAGGCAAGGATGATAACCACTACACTAACCGTCCATTAATTAGCAATATGCATTGAATAAGAAATATAACTCAGTTTTTGTATTTATAGAAAAAGATTTAAGATTTAAGACTTAACAATAAATACATGAATTTTTTGAGGCGATTGTACGATTAAATGGAAAATCAATTTATTGCAATTATATTTAACGGTTGACAGTAATTTTGTAGTTATAAACTATAGCGAGATCAAATCATGTACATGTATTCTAGCGGCAGCACAGAACACGGAGTAATTGGAAAATACTTCAAAAAAAGGTATATTAGTGAAAGAAACTATAACTGTGAATGCGGCCAATTGGAGACGGTTGAACACATTCTCAAGAACTGCACTCTACATCTCATAGAGCGTGAAATACTGAAAACTATTTCTCCGGAACTTGACCTCCATATCTTACTTGACACCAAGAAAGGTTTGGAGGCGGTGGTCAAGTTCTCAAATCCCCTACCGCACTTACTTTGTTGATGGTTCGCTTGTAACTAGCAGCTTGTAAAGATTTTGCTGTGTGTCAAAGACTGGTTCTGAATCATCAGTTCTTATGTATCACAGATTTCCCTTTACACATGGTTTACGAATCATGAAGAATTTGGCGCCATCGAATACTGAAACCCCTAAACGCGTTGAGACCGCTACTTTGTCAATCTCCATGAGATAAATATATGAACTACATGTCTCCTACTTATGTCATTTGTTGTATAAATTGTTTATTAGTATAGCCTCTAGATATAGGCACAATAAAAAGATTTTCTATCTATAAAGATTCTTTTCTCTAGCTATTAAGTCTATAAATCTATCATAACATTCTTTTCACAAAGAAACTATAAGTTACTTAAGTAAAGTTTTGATTGTCTTTTCAAAAGTTTCTGTCATATTCAGCATGGTTTCATCGTCACCAACAGTTTCTGTAGCCCAAACAAACGAAATGGTAAGAGGGCCATTGTGATGCGAAATTGCATTACAATAAATTGGGGGACCTTCAGACGACATACCTTGTGCAAATGTAAGATCACTCAAATGCCATTCGTGTTGGCCAAATGGGAGATCATTCACATACAAGTACGAAAGTTCAAGTGTATAAGTACGTAAACCTCCGACTCTTTCTTTGTAAAGACTTTCAATGTCACCAGCAAGAGGGATAAAGTCATTGTGTGTGTCTGAAATCCCACGAGTATTATAAGTGTGAATAACACTTTTCATTGATTTAGCGGATTCCCAAAGTTCGGAAATTGAAGTAGCAGCACTTTCAACTGGAATACTAGATATGTACACACCAAAGGGATCTTGTCCAAGTTCATTGTTTTTATTAATCCAAGGCCGCAAATTTCGGGGAAGTGTAGCTAGCCCTTTGGGAAATGTCTTTGGTATTGAGCACTGCAGTGAGTAAAGTGCAGTAGCAGTCAAAATCGTTGACACAGAAGCTCCATGCTTTTTAGCCCTAGCGGCAAGTATCTCCATTTCCTCAGTAGAAATAGTTTTGTAAATAGATTGAGTATAATGAGGGCCTACGTTTGTGACATCCAAGACTCGGGTTCCTGACCAAAAAGAGATATTTGAGTCAACTGGCGCATCGTATCCCTTAATGGTCCCGGTAAAAGGAAGATCAAGACCCAAAAGAGATTCCAGAGAAGGAAGAAGTGAAGCTGATTCAGATATGGTAAAAATACTGTCAGATTTCCCATGTCCTGCGTTGAGATTTTTTACAAACTCAAGAATAAAATTTTTGGATGAAGTTCCATCCACAAAAGAGTGATGAAAGAAGAAGTGTATAAGATAAGAGCCATCGTTTGGGGTAATCCATAGTCTCCATCCAGGAGTGTCTTCCAATACACCTTCTAACTTGGTTGAAATCCTTTTTTCTATTAACCTTTGAATATCTTTGGTATCTTCCGGTTTACGGAAGACAACGTTGTTTGATAAATCTATCTGTTCCGGCAGTATGATTTTATATCGGCCTTCTTCAAGTCTAAGTACAGATGAAAGAACAGTATTTTTCACAAGCATTGGTTTAAGCGCTCCATAGACATCTTCGGGCGTAAGCGTCTTTGAATCAGGGTTTTTTAATGTTGCACCTACCATGCAGGCTAGATAAATGTTGAGATCATGACGCCAGGCGAAAGATGCTTCAAATGGACTGAGTTGACGTTCCTTGATAGTAGCAGACATTTTAACTTCAAATCAAGTTCTACTAGAGTGCAGATTAGTTGATATATATGTAGGTGGAATGAACAACAACAACAAAAAATTGCAACAAATAAACATTTGATGGGCAGTGCTGGAGATTTCCTCTAAGAACAACTAGCTAATATCAGCTCCATATCTAATGAAGAAAATTACCGGGCAGGCTAGAACATCCTAAAATGGTTGAGACTCAAGAAAATGGTTAAAGACCAGTACCTGCATTCTAGCTTAACAAGCAGTCTAGGTGTAAGTCAAAAATCCCAAGTTCCCAAACAGAGTTTGTGACAAAACGGCCTTCAAGTAAACCTTCTTATAGCTCAAGTCCCTCGTCAACAAGAACATGATGTTTTGAATTTCCTCCACATTTATTAAAATTTAGATACTACTTATTTCCCCTTTCTTTCTCCTTTTTACTCATTTTAGTACATCATTGATCACTTTGATCTTGCTTTGTCAGTATTACTTTATCGCTTTTCTATTTTTTTATTCTTTTTTTTTTTTTTGGAAAAATATCGGTGACTGCTCATAATGAGTTGGAAAGGATTTACAAAATCTGTTGCACGAGTATGATTCAAAATCTTTTAATATGATAGAATTGATTTCATTGTAACTAACAATTTGAGTAATAGGCCCCACAAAATCTCAAGCAAAAGCTCAATATTGTATGCAACACACTATTGCATATTCAAGCTAGCTAACATCATTTATAGGTTCCTAAGTCCACAGACGATCCAACATATGTCGAGCTCGAACGTCAATTTTCTCATTTGGAAAAGCAAACCGTACTATTGTCTAAGTCACTGCAACAGTTTACTTACTCGCTAACAGAACTGTTGTCGTACCAAATCAGTTTGGCTGAATCAATTGAAGACGTCTATGCGGACTCAGAAAACGATGTCAAACGTATAGAACAATATCATCAAATCATAAAAGCTTTACAAACAGCAATTTCTTCTGAACTAGATCATCTGAATATGCTGATTCCTCCTATAGAAACACTGATGTCTCAGTTTTCTGCAATTCGCCGAGTAATGTCCAAGAGGTCTCGCAAGCAACTTGATCTTGATCGTTTTACTGAAAAATCCAACTCGAATAGTGCGGAGAAGGCTCAGTTAGCAGCTCAAAATGATTTGGAAATTGCTGAATATGAATTTGGATATTACAATGATATGCTTAAGCGGGAACTTCCAAATATCATTTCCATTATTACGCAGGATTTTGCTGGCAATATCTTTAGCGTTATTTATTATGGACAACTTAACATTTATTACATGATGTACACTGAAATGAAAAAGCTTGTTCCGCTTCATTCTAACACTAGCGTTAGTAACGCAGATGTTATTTTTGACTGGAGACGACAATTTGCGTCGGTAAGAGAACAAACTGAGCAACTTGGAATCACCAAATATAGGCTAGACAATATCAAAATTAAACTGGATACAGCAAATTATATTTCATGTAATGAAGTTTCTCATGAAAATGATTTTGAGAAAAAATCGATGGATGGATACCGATTTCAACTACCCCCACAAACCAAATATGCTAACCCATCTTCACCAACTGTGTTGATCACAAAACGTTCAAATGAAATAACTCCACCACCTCCTCCGGTACCTAGAAAGATAAAATCTGAAACCTGTGTTGCTTTATATGATTATGTGCCACAGGCTTCTGGGGACTTGCCTTTGAAGGCTGGCCAGGTTATTGAAATTCTGGAACGAACTGAAACAGATGGTTGGTGGACGGGGCGAATCGATGGTGAACAAGGAATTTTTCCAGGAAATTATGTACAATTGAGCTGATAAATCCTTAGGCTCGTTGAATGAAAGTTTCATTTAGTATTTGTAAACAATAAAATGTTGCCCTTGCGCGAACCGTTGATCTTATTCTTTTTATATATATATGAACAATCGTTCTACCAGAGTAGCAGTCTATTCAACGCTGTTTTAAAGAAAAATTAGGTTCTAAAATTCAAACTGATTCAAGTGCCTGAATCTTAGTTTGTCTAAACCGGTAAAAGTGTCCTCGAACAAATGTTTTTATATGTGAGTGTTCACTAGTCAACTTGTATTGAACAGACAGTTCTCTACGAAAATATTCTGTTTGTGTTATTTTTCAATTAGAAAATGGAATTATATCGAAAGAAATTTAACAAGACAACTTAGTTATTAACTTAGCGCAAATAACTAGCAATTCCAGCAACAAATATCAACACGCAGAAATCTTGAACTATAGTTTTTGCAATTCTAATGTATCTCAATCCAGTGAGAATATACTGTGAGAATGGCTGTGGTAGCATGGAGACAATTGAAATCATCATTGACGGAGGTGGTGGTATTTGGGCTTCAAAAAAGAACCGGGCAGATTGTAAAATTAATTGTAAAGTGGCGAAGTATAGGAAAACACGAGAAGATATGATCTCTGAGGCATCACCGATATTACTCTCATCACCATAAATGAAATCTGTGCTGTTGTGTAATCCAACATAAAATGCAAGAAACAAATGAGAGAAAAAATGAAGTAGTGTCCATGCTAAATTAGTAGACAGTGTATTTTGACTGACATCCACTGTCTGCTGCGATGGAATATCACCAGTTGGAATGTTCCCCATTCCAGGAAGACTTGCAAAAAGCGAAGATGGGTCAAAATCGGTGGGCATCTCAGCTCCTTGTTCCCCAGTTGCACTGAGCTGCTTCAAGAGTTTAAATAATGGATCGTTCGCAAATTCTGGGGATACATCGTCTTCTTGAATATCAAAACCTGCAGGATATTGCTGTCCAGTTGAATTTTCTCTATCAGAACGTACAATCTCAATAATATCACTCTCAGGATCTTCAAACTTTTCATTCACCTGCACTTCTGTTTTTTCAGAAGCAATTACATGATCTGTACAAATGTTAGATAAACAGAAACTAGTCAAATATTCGAGTTAGGCTAAATACCCTTATATGATGCAGTAGTATCATCAGGAATCGCAGTTTTAGTAATTTGTTCAAGTCTATTGCGGGCCCCATTCTTGATTCTAGCTTGACGCCTTTCGCGTAATTCTTGTGCTGTAGGCATTTTATGTATTTATATTCTGTTTTTGTTATCGAAAGACCATTCAGAATTGATGCCAAAAAATTATTCGACGTGGATTAAAAAAATCTATCAAATATAAGTCTGACAAATGAAACAACATATCTTATATAATCATCATTTTATTTAATTACTTTATGAAGTATTTTGCTCTCAAAAATATAACGAGAATCGGCAATAGTTTAGTGGCTAGAATTTCCGCCTGTCATAAGTTTCTACATGAAACAGCACGCGGGGGACCGGGGTTCAATTCCCCGTTGCCGAGGTTTTTTTGTTACTTCTACAGGAAGCTTGCTCTCAGATTTTTTATACGCGTTTCCATAATGTTTTTCTTGAGGATGAAATTAGTTTACTATTTTTTGGGGAAAAACTGACAATTGGATTGCAACAGTAATACATTTATATATGTTGAAACATTGACCACACATATGTTACTAAACAATTATTATTATATTTTGTAAGTTGCAACGCATGAAAATTCACTAATATAGATCAATTCATTACGCACATTATCTATCTGAAATATACAGAAGAAATCCACAATTAATCATCTTGGCAGGTGTAAAGATACTTTATGAGTTTTTAACTAAGTACATCATTGACAGTAGATTTGATTTCAGGATCGTTTTCTTCTACATCATCTTCACTCTCATCCTTGCCATCCATATTAATTCCGTATTGCTTGGTAAAATCATCTAAGTTTTTTCCACTTGCTCTAGCATCATCTCTCAAAGACTCAAGAAGCTGATTTCCGTTGTCAGCTCCCCCTAAACCACCTAAGTCAAAATCATCAGCGCCACCAAGATCAGCGCCAGATTCATCAAGGTCTTGTTCATCTTCATCTACCCACTTGTCAAAATCGGTCTTGATGAAAAAGTACTTGGTCTTTTCTTTAGTAAGACGAGGCCAGTATTCATCTTGAGCCTTAGCTTTACGAATCACTGCAGTTGTACCTTGAGGTCCATGAGAGTAATGTGAATTTTCAGGATCAATATCTGCAAAAAGATCAAGGTTCAAATCGTAGGTAGTACCATGAGCCTCAGAATGGTAATGTATAGATGAAGAAGTCAATTTGAAAGATGGCGAGTCTGCATCTTTGACGGAAATAGTCAAATAAAGAACATTCTTTTCGGCGATTTCAGCATGAGAGCGTTGGGCCCAGTAAACTGAAAACAATTCAATTAGTTACAAATTCCTAATATTAACATGGAAATATGAATCAAAATACGCACCTTCAGGATTGTGTAACGATGTAGTCATTATTCTTCAATTGTTGTATAAACGATGTAGAAGAGAAAGTCATAGATGTCTTCAACAAGTGGTTTTTATTGTGTCTGAGGCTAACGTTCAATAACTTGATCACGTGTTTGATATGCACTAGAAGATTCTTTAAATTTAGATGCTAGAACTGAAAAGCTATCTCAGTTTCCAAACAACTTTTAGGAATGTGTTTGAGTAATATATTTTTTATGAAAAATTTGAGTACTATTGTAAAAGTGTTTTTGCAATATTGTTGAGTTCAAACGAGGCTGAAGTGTCCAACATTTGCCGGTAATTTATTCTGGAATTTATATCACCGAACCAATATATAAGTGATGTTAGGAATAGCATCAATAACACTTTAGATATAGAGAAAATGAACTAATTATCAATCCAGGCTAGCATTGAAACTTTTTAATTCGATTTTGAATAATGAATGAATAAAATCAGCTATATATTACTATGAAAAAAGCTGGTAAAAGTTTATAAAAATGACTAAAATGAAACTGAAAAAACCTGAAATAGCTTTTAGTTTTTGGTATATCAAATGTATAAAATGCATTGGTCATTTTTTTATTAACAGTCATTTTTTTTATATTCTAAATCAAAACGCTTTATTGATTATTTCAATCTAAAATATTATCAACTATATTGGATTTTGAAGATGAAAAAATTGACATATACAGATAAAATTGTAATGTATATACGGTTCAAATCGCTATACATTGTAAAAACAATTTAACATTTTTTAATTTGATAGTTTCTGGATCACACTTTGAATATTCATACTTAAAAAACATTAAGCTAATACCACATTTATAGTGAGTCAAGTTAATTTCAAACATTTCAGAATAATGGTCGAAAATATTTTACATTAAATGAAATAGATAGATAAGTAGAAATTCAGTTTATTGTCCCTATATCTAATATAAAATAGATATTTCAATTTTGAACGTTCAATGTGAGCTACATGATTTTGAATCAATATTCTTGTTGATTAAAATATAATGATATAAACCTCTACACAATTTTAATAGGGACAATGAACTGATTTTCTATAATCTATACAATTGTGTGTGTGTGTTACTTTTTTAATATATATATCTGATGATATAAAGATATCAATTTTCAGTTAAAATTTACAATTTAGACATAAAATGCTAATTTCATTAGATAGAGGGATGGCTTTAAAAAACAATCTCAAAACCAATAACACCCTGACTTTCGCAGCTATGTGAAAGAATAACTAAAAATCTAACAAGACTTTTTATTTGTGACTAGCAAAATTGTTAAATCTCATGGTAAGAGTATTTTTCTTTTATTGATTTCAAGCTTTCAGCTAGTCCAAGTGTAAACTGGTACGCCCAGATAAGAATACTTTTATAATTGAAATTTCATATCGAGTGAATAACCCACGGCATGTTTCCTAATTTCAGTGATATTAAAATATCACGCTGAATAGAATAAAACATTTTATCTTGTTTAAAATAAAACTCATAAGGATTTGATATCCCATAATAAAACCTTTATAGTCATGGTGAAAAAATTCTGCTACTTTTAGCTCTAATCAAGTTTTGGAAAACATCCGGATTTAACTGAAACCCTGCCGTTTTTTTTTTTTAATCCAATACTTTTAAAAGGCCTTTAATTGGGTGTAATACACAAAGATAAAATGTAAATATAAACTTTTATACGAAATGGTGAACCATAACTTTTATTTATTGACCATTGGCCGTTTTTTTTTTTTTTCTCACAAATGTCTGAGGCTTTCCAGCGTTTGACTATGCTAAACTCTTCCTTACATTACTTGTTGTTTTTGTTGTTTTTTTTTTGTTTTTTTTTTTTTCATTTTTGTTTTTAAAAAGAGAGATATTTTGTATGTCCAATAAAAATGAATTGTAACTTGCAACTAAGGTTACCAACTGGCGTTTCTAGATGTAGGATATGCTCGTATTCGTTCATTTATACGGTTACTTTTCTCACTCTACTTATTGTGTTGACTGATAGTTTTTGAGCTCTCTTTATTACTATTCGAACCCGTCATTTGATAACCATATAAATTTGAATATTCTAATATAATATAGATTTTGTCAATAAACAGGTGATTACAAATTTTCACTGCTATTTTCAATATTGGAGGCTGCGAGACTGTTGGAACGTAAACTAATGCGCAAATAGTGGAGTTATAAGTAAAATTTGAAGTTAAAAACCACACCTTGCTGACCAAACGCATGTAAATGTTAAGAATGGAATTAACGTATCAAATAAAGAATATATACAGTTTTTGTTGAGTGACAACTATTTATTTTTATGAGTAATATAAGGTTATGAAAACTTATATGGCATCGTGAAACATCATCGTGGATATTATAGAAGGTTTTAAAAAATACAACTGCACAATCAAGAAAAAAAAACTAATGAATAAAATCACTTAGTAAAGTGAATTTCAAGTTCCAGTGCAGTGCGATGTTCTAAAATATGATGATAGACTAATACCAATGGCTGCCAAGTTAGCTTACGCTATCTATCACAGAAAATTTTGGTCTCTGTACTTTGAAATGTTCACAAGACTAAACGCCCAAACAATAACGTCTTCTTTAAGGGGCACTCTCTTATATTTCGATTTCTGCCGTTTTTTTTACAATCTTCTTTCCTGTCTGACTTTTTTTTTTCAGTGATAAACATCTATACTACAATTTGCAATGGATCTCGTTAACAGTCTCTCTAAACAAATGGCACAATCCGCCATGGTTGATCAAGCGTCTGAGTACGTCAATAAGGCTACAGGTGGTAACCAAAAGGAATTTATTGACAAGGCAGCAGGTTTTGTCAAGACCCAATTGTCTAATAGCAATACCTTTAACACAGAATCACAAGAAAAATCCGAGAACAGAGGAGATGACAACAAGGAAAATGAAAACAAGGACAGTCAAAATAAGGATTCTGAAAATAAGGATAAACCCCAAGAAAATCAATCTGAGTCTACCCAAAAGCCTGAAGGTGAAAAAACTGAAAACAAGTCTCAAGATGACTTTGAGTCTAGTGCTATCAAACAGGGAATCAGATATGTTGGTAAGAATGTTTTGGGTGTTGATGTTAACGACTCTCAAACTTCCCAAATTGAAAATTATGTTAAGAAGGGTATTGAAACTGTCACCAAGAGCACTTTCAACAACAACAATGATACCAATACTTCAGATCAAACCAACAAGTCTGAAGGTGAATCCAATCAATTTGAAAATATTCTCAAGAAAGGTCTTGAAACTGTAGCTAGCAGTGCATTTGGATCCAAATCTGAATCCAACAACTCTCAATCCAACGATTCTCAGTCTAATAACTCGGGAGCTAGTCAGGTTGAGTCTTTTGTGAAAAAGGGACTTGAAGCTTACAATTCCTACAGCTCATCTCATAAGGCTGAAGAAGCTAAGTAGATAGATTATTTCACATAAATATTTAAATAATTTCTGTTTTAAATATTTGTGATTTAACTTGCTAGATTAGGTTACCCCATTTTTAAAGTAAATGCATTTATACAATAACAGTATTGTAGTATAGAACCTTGTTGATAAATTGTACTAGACAGTAATAATGTTAGTACCACTGGTTGAACACGAAATTTTCTAAAGCATTTTCGACAATGTATATTTTTCAAATATCTGAGTAACTTTTGGAATATAAATACTTTTAGTATATAACTTTTAGACCCGGATAATTATATCTATATTATACATTTAATTTCGGTTATAGGCTTTTTTTGGTTTACATCATTTTCAACAAAAATAATATCCATTTGGTCGTAATTAATATCATATTGACAAGAAAATAATGATTAAAACATATAAATAATAATGTAATATGATTTAGTTGTGAATTTCATGGAAAAAAAGTTAATAAAATTGCCATATTATTAGTAAAGCGTTTAAAAACTTGAAATAGTATTTTTTTTTTTTTTTTTTTTTTTCAAGTTGAACATATTGATATACTTTTTAAAAAACGTTTAATAGAAACTCAGTCTATTATCCATAAGCAAGATATAAATATACCAAAATTAATTAAAAATTAAATTACATATAAAGGATAGACGAGAATTGTAACATTTTGTTTCTAACAAAGAATCATGCTTGTATATTTCCGAATAAATAAATCATATATGTACAATATTTAAGAGTTTTTAATTATATTTTTCCTGCTTGAAGTTTGCCAATTTAGATAATAGAATATAACTTGATGAAAATATTTCTTTGCCAATAAAATTAAAATAAATTGCAATTAGTATTTTTTTATAGTAAACAATTATAAATTATACAATTGATAACAACTAGACTTCAATTACGAAGGAAGAAAGTTTTTAATGACGTAAAATGAAAACATTTTTACCATTTTATTATCTGCAAAAGTCATTTATACAAGGTCAAATAGCAATATAAAATACATTGTTATAATTAAGTCCATAACTATAGCGGCTATTCTAAACAAAAAAGACTTAGCTTCATTTGGTCATACTCGAAAGCGTTATATTTTTTCACAACTCAAAATATTAGTGCTTATAATGTTGGATTTAGATGTTGCAAATCTCTGTAAAAAATATTTGCAGAACAAGCAATAGTACTTCTAAAGCGTGTATTGAGAATTTTTAATTTTACATGTTGAAATAAATGGAAATAAAGCCAGTAAACAAAAAGTCTTTATATATAATAATAATAACTGTCTGATAAGAGAAATTAACTTTTTTTAGTATCATTAAATTTATGGTGGTGAAAGACTTTTCTTACATTACTATTATTGTTTACAGTTGTATTAATTAATATATATGGTCACTATTTATCAAATTCAAGTTGTATATGTTTTCAAGAAATTTGATTTTTTTTTTTAAAAAAAAATACAAGAGATTACTGACAAGATGCTTAATTGAGTTAATCATAAGCAGTAATTGATAAAGTGAAACTTGAATTAGACTGTGTCACAAGCTGTTCTAAAGTTTAAATATTTCTAAATCTTCAAAAACGCTATACTGGAAGCAAATATATTTCCATGTTTGGGAGTATATGATGCAGGCTAAGAACGATATGATAAAAGCCCAATTATTATTGAATCTTTTGTTTATCAAGAGACCTCATAAGCACCCAAAAATATCATTTATTAATTGCTATTAGATGAAATTTATTGTGATGTGTGTTGTATTTTAAGAATTGAATATTGTTTATACAAATTCTTGAATTTATATATATATATATATCACAAATGTGACATTTGATATTTTTAAAATCTTGAAAACTATCGAAATATATTTTCAAAATGTAATTTTTGCTACAATTAGGAGATTAAATTAAAATTTAAACAAAAAGGTTTTTTTTTTACATGAAATCATTAAAGTTTCGTTATGAAAATAATATTTTGGGAGTATGGGTGAAGAAGAAGAAGAAGGTTTGAATATTAGATAAAAACTCCGTACTCACTGCAAAGTTTATTCTCACTGTAACCTTCATTGAAAGAATGGGTAAAAAGAACATACTTGACGACAAACAAAAATCAATCTGGGTAACAAGAGGTACATGACCCCCTTAGCATATTTTTTGAACTTGCTGACAATTCAAGGGAGGTTTAATGTATGATGAAAACCATTCCATCACCTTGATTGACTGTAAATGATACCAGAGACTATCAATATAAAATAAATATGAAAATTTCATGCCGACTATAAACACAGTAATAAAAAATAATAATAATAATAATTATTATTGTTATTATTATTTGTATTCCAGCAAAATATACATGATACGAGACGATTTGAACACGGAGGCTGTATTCGTAAACATAGTAGAACGGGGATTTGTATATGCATATACCTTTGGTGATGATACTTGCTGCATCCAAAGGATATTCAAAACTGGCGAACAAGATCGCCTTGTAACCGGATTTCGCAAATGGCGAAGGTCATGGAAAACAAAGAATATCATAGGCGATCTACAAAAACATTCATTTACTCAGATAGCTATCTGTATAGATTTTCTCATAATCTATATATCTAGCAAACATAGTCCAATCAGAAATGCACAATTCAATATACAATTTCAAGTCAATTAATAATATCAAGTATTAGAAATTTGAAACGCGTTTATCAACTATTTGATGATTATAATGTCAGGCTTTCTTATGTGTTTACTTTATTATGCATTTACTTTCTTATTTGTTTACTTTATTATGTATTTACTTTCTTATGTCTTTAGTTATTTAAATTACTTTGATAGAGCCATCATACTAAGATAGTTGACTATATATTTGCACATTTTAGGCATTATTAACTTCATATCAATTAGGTGAAATATATATATATATATGTATTAATTTTTTTTGGGAATACAAAAAATCAACAAGAAACCACCTGCAAACGATCCCAATTAGCTTCCTCCCCCTTTATCTGCATTTGGTCAAGTGATTTTTATCCGCAGAGTTACATCCACAAAAAAATTGTCTTTTCGCTGCTTTCACTTCCGCATATATATGTTTTGTAAGAGCTTACACCATCAAGATTATCTACTCCCTAAAATGACAAATCAATATAAACTAAACTTCAAGTTTATATAGTTGACGAGAGACAAAATTTATAAAATATCTTTTATTTATTTATTTATTTATTTATATATATATTTATATATGATCTTTTTTATTTGAATATTATTTATTGTTTAAAATAAAATGAAATCTTGACGAGAAAAATAATAATAATACAAAAAAAAAGGAGAAACAGTTTGACTTTTTACATGTTTATGATCATTAGATAGATTATGATCAACGAATACAAATCTATACATGAATTAGAATTGGTAAATGATTTTGAAAGATTCATTTTATTTTATTGATGATTAGTTAGTTGATGGATTCTGTTTTAATATATTATGTTTAATGATCAATATTACTACTATCATTAATATTATTATATTGTTGTATAAGACTAGATATGTATTTGTATAATCTACTACGAATAAATTGATATATATTTGAAATCTAACCGAAAAGTTATTCTAGATTGCAGTTAAAAATTATTGCTTTTAATAAAGAATTAATGTTTAGATTCTTATTTCATTACTATTATTACTATTATTATTATTATTATTATTATTACCATTTCCATTTCCATATTACTTTCATAATTATCAAAAACAATTGCAACTATTCTTTCTAATATGCAATAGGTTCCATAGTCGGAATTAAAAAAAAAAAAAAACCATAGTGTTACAGTCTAAATCCCTGATTGTTGAAACTATCGCATTCAAAAGCGTACAGTAGTAAGACTTCTTTTGATGGCTTTTGTCGATGATACTAGATTATGAGAATAAGCCTGCAGACAAGTCAAGCTGTCTCATGTTAAGCAACAGATGCTGCCTCTATAGCCATTCTTCTTTTCCATTACGGCCGCATATAGAGTATTCATATATATATATATATATATATATGTATGCACAGTAATAATGGAATTAATGCTATAGCTTGTCTTGTCGGGTGCAAGACTCTACTAATAGAAGAAATATCTCCGGGAATAACTCAAAAAAAGTGTAAAAGCCTAAAACAAAGAAAGACTTGAAACCTCCTGAGTGCAGGACAAGACAGCAATTTTGCCTATTTCTATTGTACGCGCAAGGATTTTAAAGACCAGCTTAAGCAACAATAGTATACAAAATTCGTAAAATCATCAATAAATATTCTGTGGCGTTTGTATACAACGCAAGCATACATATGTACATACAAACACATACAAACACTCAAATGTAAATACACACAATATGAAGCTACATTAAGCGGCATTAAATATCAACCATCATGAACTGTCAATTGTCAAACATCCGGGTAGCCCCATAATGTGTTTGTCTGTCAACCAGACCCAGTTTGATATTGTGCTCAAGACTGGACCCCTCATATTTCCGTAGTGATACCAGCGGTGCTCGTGTGATACGCTGCATTTTAGGGAGCTTCATAGCTAAGGCCCCTGACTCCAAATTCTTGAAAAACGTAGTTGGATCAGCAAGAGCTTCCTTCTTGAGTCGTTGCAGCTCAACAATGTCCGAGCATGCCTGCCGTCTCTGTGCTTGTAGCATGCTGAGTGCGGAGTTCAGCGCAATGTAGTCTGGATTTGTAGCTATAATATGGGTTTCGTTTTCGCTGTCAGGTGTGGGATTGCGATTTTGAATTGTGGGTAGATCGTTTTGTGTCTCCGGGACTTTTGAGTCGGGAGACGGTGGGCCCGCTGATGGTCCAGAGGCTGAATGTGATTGAGATGTACCAATGGATTTCTTAAGCATAGATGCCGTAGGTATTGAAGAACTGATTTGAAGCGGCGAGTCGTGCGTGATGCTTGAAGTTTTGTTGTTTGGTACTTTTGGCGCCAGCGGAATGAGCTTCTGCCGTAATGGTGTTTGGTTTGAAGAAGGTGAATTGCTCATTATGTGAAGTGCTTATTGAATGGCTGCCTATATTGATTGTATGCTGGGTTAAATGTATATATATGTATGTATTTATTTTCAATGGTTTTTAAAATAAATATTTTATTTTCAAATTTTTTATTTTATTTTTAATTTTTAATTTTTTTTTTTTTTTTTTTTGACGAACTCACTAGATATACCTTAGTAGAAAAATAAAATTATGAAAGAAGAAAGATTATAATGGGTATTTAGATTCGTGTAGTATTATTATTGCTGTGCGCGTGTACGTGTTATCAGGAAAGAAGGTTTGAAAAATTTCGAAAATTTTCATTAGTTACCCGGACTTTTAAGCGTGCACTAGTTTCCCAACAACTGTAAATAGTTGTTAATCCTCAAAATCAAAAATTAAATAAAAATTAAAATAAATTAATTAATTAATACATTAATAAATTAATAAATTAATAATAATAATAATAATAATAAAAAGTGAGCAAAAGCACGTTATTTTTCAAGGCAGATTTATATGAATATCGTCGTACTACACACACACACATACACACACACACACCTCTGTGAAGTGAATAATGCTAGTATCTAGACTATTCCCCACAACGGCTAGAAGTATGGCACTTCTTCGACCAGCCATCGCACCAAGGCTTATGTTGGCTCGTCCTGTGCCTTTGGTTTGTGGGCTTCGGTTCAACTCACATCTTCCTAGACGCGTTGATGATCGTGATCCACTAGACAACTCTCTAGCCAATAGAATACCTAAATTTCCTTTCCACAAAGAGGTGCAGCCTGCTATTATCCCCAAGGATACTCCAAGAGTATCAAAAACATTGCCGTTCAGCAAGCTGATGACGATTTTAAAGTCATCAAAGGAACCAGAACTGCTCTACATGGCTGAATCACACCGACTTTATTTGGTTACAAGTTTTGCATTGGCATTCATTGTTTGTTACAACATTTTTGATCTACTGGATCGAACTCTACCAGCAGCTTACGAGCTTTGGAAAGAAAATGAAGAGGATCTTCCTTTTGTGAGAAATCTTGTCAAATCAATAGGAAACCTTGGTTTAGTCCTAATAATTGCTGGTGTTTACTCTGCTGCTGCATACGCATTTGTAAAGATTCCTACTAGGCTTGTTAGAAGACTATACTACCTTCCTGGACCTAAAGAACATATTCAATTTGTCACGCATCCTGTACTTCCTGGACGCCCTTCACCTGTGATTACTATTCCTTTGGAGAATCTTACTATAGGTAAAACATCAAAGGTCTGGACAGGTCAAGGTTTTTATGGAACAGCTCAACGAACACAGTTTTTGTTTTTATTATTTGAAAAGGGTAAATTGTTTCCTTGGATTGTTGATAGAAGTGGATGGTTTTGGGGAGATGGCAGAGTTTACGATGTTATATTTGGTAAAGAATCAGTGGAACAAGCTGAGTTAGGTCTGAGCTACGATGATATGTTAAAAATACAAGAGAGCCAAAAGAAAAAGGCTATTTTCAATCTCAAACAAGAACTTGGTCCAGCCTGGAAGTTAAAAGCCATGGCCAAGTTGGTGAAGGAAGATGTACAAAAGCTTGCAGGTAAGGTTCAACCCAAGGCTAAAGCCATTGAGAGTAATAAGAAAGATGATCATTCTGTTAAAAAGTCAAAGGACTAGAAATTGTTTAATACACCTGTAAATATGTTGATGTAAATATACAAAGATGACAAAAAAAAAAAAATCTAAATTTTGTAAATTTTACCAAAGGTATCTAATATGATCATGAATGAATCAATTTGAAGTTTTAGTTGTCTAAGACTAAATGTGTTAATGTATACTAATAAAACTTAAGTAGTATAATCTAAGGTTCCCATGCGTTCAAGAGGATGAAAAGATTATTATACATTAAGTTTCTACAAAACCAAAATGTAAAATATTGGAGATATATAAATATATATATATGAATGCCACAAACAAGACCTAAACATAATTAGGTCTTGGAATAAATTAAAAAAATGAGATGGTGAAGAAAGCAAAACTGTAGTAAAATAATAAAAAAAAAAAAAAAAAAAATAATAATAATAATAAAAAATAAAAAATAAAAAATAAAAAATAAAAAATAAAAAATAAAATGAAAATATGCAAAAGTTTGAAATAGAATAGATTTAAAAAAAAATTGACAAGAAGAAAAATGAAAATGGTTGGTATTGTAGATGCACAGATGAAAATGAGGTTGGTGTTAAGTCCTACTACACCTGTACTGACTGATTGTTAACATCGTCTTGTTCTGCCAGAGCTGGAAACGATATATACATTGATTGTTTTGATTCTCTTCGAGGTAAAGAAAACTTTGGTGAGTTTGTGAATCTCGTTAAATATGTTCGAAATGTGAGATCTGATATCGCCCACTCTGGAGTAGCTAAGTGAATAGTAGAAGTTGGGGAGCATGGTCCGGATGCAAGAGTGATACCTTGTTTCGACATGATGAAGATATATATGTGTAAATATTTGTTGTAATTGTGAGAAAGATGCTTTTTGAAAAAAGACGATGATATTGATGATAGTGATAGCGATAATGATATATTGAATAAGAGAGTGTAGTTTTTAGAAAAAAATTAATCATAAATCTCGGGGACAATGCTGTGTATTTATTTATAAAGACTGTGAACGCAATTGATACAGGCCGATACAACGGGAGAGAGCGAGAGAGAGAGAGAGAGAATGGAAGAGAAGGGAAAAAAAAGAAAGAAAGAAAATAAAAATGAAAATTTTGCATAAAAAATTGATATTATGTCAACGGTGTATACTATGCATTTCATAGCGCACAAATGAATATTGAATAAATGTTTATTTTCAGAAATATATATGAAAAATAAATGCGGAAATAAATGCAAATAAAAATAGGCTTTTCTCCCTTACATTGGTACATTCCTATTTTTACCGTGTGTATATTGTGGTCTGAAAGAAATTGTAACCTAAAAATAATAATAATAATAATAAGAAAAAAAATAAATTAAATTAAAAAAAAAAAAAAAAAGAAAAAGAAAGGAAAAAAAAAAAAAAGAAAAAAGAAAAAGAAACGTACCTAACCCTTTTGGTACTTAGCCTAAGTTCATCTGCTTAGCGATGCTGGAAAATCTCTTTGACAAATTCTTTCTTACATCCGTTCATCAGCAATAGGCAAACATAACCAACCAACATGTACAAACAAACAAGATAAAAAATAAAAATAAATAAATAAATAAATAAATAAAAAACAATGGCTGATAGCGTCAGATAGAGTGGTGCTGTGTATTTCAAAATGATGGCGGTTAGAGCAAACGAAATCTTTTCTGCATGATGGTGATTCTGTCTTTATTCAAATGTAACATCGGTATATCCAGCAATATCATTCACATAGCACACACACACACGAAAAAGTCAACGTAACCGCCTTTTACTCTACTTCTAATGTTCATCACACACTATTGCAATGGCATCCTGTCAAACTTGCAGTCTTTGTTTGTGCTTTCATCTTGATATGTGCATCTATGGCTGTAGAATTGATCTCAACTCCATGTATCTACTGCCATGATTGCAGTTGCAATTGCAGTTACAGTTGCAGCCATAGTCACAGTTGCAGTCATAGTTTGCAGCTTCTATCGTTGTTTCCTGTCTCCTAAGAACTTCGTCTCCTGAAAAAAAATCCATATATATGAAAACAAATATCCAAAACAAAAAGAGCCTCTTGCAAGTCATAAGTTTTATATAGATGGTATTCTTGGTAGGTTATGCATCATATGCACTCAATCCCATTTTTATTTATTTATTTATTTATTTATTTTATTTTATTTTTCCTGGTGAGAAAACAGGTTAATAAACATATTGGCATCAGGTTACAATGTTAAAGATGAAATTTGAGTTCCGCTTTGATGATGATTATAATGGTTGATAAGGAGAGGTGATATATTCGGAAAATGATGTTGCCAGTATTATCATTATCATTATTATTCATGTGGAAAATATACCAGTGAATAAGATTTAATACTCTTTTAAATACACCAAGATTCATGCATTTGATCTTTGTAAAAATAACTACAATAGAAACTATAGCTTTACTTGGATCCCGTTGCATTGTTACCATTATCATATTAGAATATAAACTACTCTATTGCTCTTTAACTCAAGCTAATTGAATAGGGAGCTGAGCCATATAGAACCATCGCGATTAGTATTTTGGTTATTTTTTTTTTAATTTTTTTTATAATCAACAGTTGAACATCAGTCGCCACATATCCACATGACAATTTTGCTTCTCTCCATTTATACGACCTTGTGTTCCATACAAATTGAGCAGTATAAATCTTGATTAAAGTGTATAGAAAATTTATAAAACGTTAAGCAGTCTGCTAAAGTTCCACCCAGTAATAAGCATCATTTGATCCTAACTCAAACTCAAATACAAACAAAAGTCCAAGCTTTTCAAAAAACTATATGAATAATAATAATAATAATAATAATAACAATAAAATCATCAAGTTCATCTTGGTAAAACTTTGGCATATTCGTGCACCATAAGCATTAATATACCTAGGCCAATAAAAAGAACAAACTATTCAATGAAAGGCGATCACCTATCAATAGCATTTACCTCGGACTAAAAATTATAATAATAACACATTGTTCAAAGCTTCATACAGATGTCAATATCTATGCAACTTTTATTCCAGACGGCTACTACATCACTCTATAGAGTTTAAGTTTGCAAAAAAAAAAAAAAAAAAAAAAAAAAAAAATTTCCAAGTATATTGGCAAAAACCAAACAACATCAACAACTATCATTAAAAGCTAACTTTTAGTTTTCTAGAATGAAATTTAATATTACTGCTATGCCGTATCTAACAGTATATTGTCAAAAGTAAACTGATTAAGAAGAAGGCTACTTTGCATATCTTGTTGATACAAGTTACACAATTTGATAAGGTATCTAAATTATATATGGCCTTCATTGAATTATCAATCTTTATATTATTTTATTATATTAGATACATGTCAATTTAGTTATACTCAATTCTTTTAGAATGATTAAGGCTTGTATTATTACCCATTGTTAAGTAGGTTATATTCTGTAAAATATATAATTGAAAAAGATTAATATACGCCATCCTGATATTATTTGACTATTAATTATAAATATTTTACAGTTTATGTTTGAGCAACATGTAGTGTAGAATAATTTTTCAATATTTTAAGGACATCTCCGAAAGTGAATGTTCAATGCATATATGTGATTATTTTTTTATTCAAATTCTTAAATAACTTGTAAAATAGAATATTGATTTATTTCAATTTGAAATGTCATATCAAAATGTATAACTATTTAAAAATAGAATAGTAAAAAGATTGCCGTTGCCCAGAATCGAACTGAGGTTTCTTCGGCCACAACGAAGTGTACTAACCACTATACTACAACGGCTTGTTATTTTTAAATTTTATAGAAGAAATTTTGTTCTATAATGTAATAAATATGATTTTTTTTTTTTTTACAAATTTTGCAACCTTCTTTCTTCATAAACGCGTTGAAAGTGCTTCTTATTTAATGCCCTCATTTTTTACATTCTTTATACTAAAAGTTGAATTAGTTTAATAGTTAGATTTACAAACAATATATTGAGGTTTTTTTATCTATATTACGTGACAATATGATTAATATTCAGGGGCAGATCAAACAATAAAATTTAAAAAGTTCCAATTTTATACTACAAATTCAAGTGTATACATTAAGTATAAGATAAATATTTTTTTTTGTATTAAAAATCAACTTGTATTAATGTAAAAGAGCATAGTTTGCCCATTGCCTGTAAGGTCAATATAATTATAGCCCAGATCCCAGTTTGACATAAAAAACTCAGGAGAAAAACAAAAAAAAAACAAAACAGAGTATATTGACCTAGAATTTAGCCATTTTCTTCAGGAGAAAAGATGAATTTTACAAGAAATTGACATTAAAGTCGCATGTCTAAAAATAATCGTCGCGGAAGCGCTGGATATGAATTGTTGAAATCGAAATCTTCTATATGTGCCTTACTTATGTCATTTTTTATATAAATTATTATTAGTATAGCCTTCAAATATAGGGACAATAAACTGATTTTCCATCTATAAATCAAAATCTTGTGTATTTTTGATAATCATCAATATCAAATCATCCTTTGTAACTGTAAATCACCCCCCATAATCAGCAGGTCAATTGTATTTTCAATAAATACGACGAGTAACATGAAAAAAAAATAATACAAATTAACATAAAATAAAAGACTTATATATCGAATTCATGAATGATAATAAGTAATTGCTTTCTTTGCATGTATAAGGACCGTGTCTTGGCCAGAAAACAATTTATTATCTGAAATTTAGAATTTATACAGAAATAAATCACATTTACAAATGACACAAAAAGAAAGAAATTAGTAAATAACTTACCTTATGAAAATCAACAAACTGGCAGTCTTTCTCAGACAACAACTAATTTCCGTCGAATTTGCAACTAGACTGCCTTCATAATAGAGT
Source organism: Geotrichum ghanense (nom. inval.) (assembly GCA_022023575.1). Taxonomy (NCBI): domain Eukaryota; kingdom Fungi; phylum Ascomycota; class Dipodascomycetes; order Dipodascales; family Dipodascaceae; genus Geotrichum; species Geotrichum ghanense (nom. inval.). The sequence continues at coordinate 888,321 of JAKKCX010000008.1, read as the reverse complement.
TCCGAATGTACTATTTTTTAGTAGCTAGAAGTATACTCTTTACTTTAACGTTTTGTTGTTTTTCATACTATTTTTAAGTTGCCTTTAGATTCAGAGAAAATAAACAAATTTTCTATCTATCTATTTTCAAGTCATATTGACAGAAAATAGAAAATCAGTTTATTGTCCCTATATCTAGAGGCCATAAAAAGTTAAGTGTCATATTGGGAGAAAAGTCTATCCTCTGAATGAAACAACAAAATGTAACAATAGATCAAAAGTTATACAATAGCTAATTTCAAAAGCTTAGCAGCAAGCTGATATTTGGTTTAAAATTCGTAAAAATTGTATTTAGCAAATCCTGTAGAGATATTTTAGATATCTCTTTGTGATAACTTTATTTCAATTATGCGGACTTAGCTCAGTTGGGAGAGCGCCAGACTGAAGTATCTTATCAGTCTTGCAATCTGGAGGTCCTGTGTTCGATCCACAGAGTTCGCAACAGATTTTTTTTTAGTTGATTGAAATAATTGATATTTGTTGGGCAGCTCAGTAGCAGTATCTTAAAAGCTGCAAGAGAGTGTTTAAAGCTTATAATAATGATATATATAAATACTTTTTTATTTTCTCTTTAAATGATTAATCTTCAGAACTTAGGACTAAAAAAATATTCAAGTTTTTGAAATTTCTACTGTCTCTACTTTTTTATCTCGTTGTAATTACTCTTCCCAATAATCTCAATAAACAATACAAATCAATGTATTAAAGATATTTATCTATATAATATAAAGAAATACCTAAGATTCTACTTAATTTACTGCAACCGCACGCCAGCGCTACCACCGACTTTACCTTCCCCATCACCAAAAATACTCTTTTCTAACTTTTTCCTTTCTTCCTGGTCTTTCTTCAACTGCTTTTCAACTCTACTCTTTCCTGGGCCTTTACCATGAAATTGATGCGAAAGGTGCTTGTATGCTTCTTTAGTAGACAAAACACGTCCAGAGTCATCTCTATATTGAATGTTAACTTCTGGTTTATAGTTGACCAAGTCACCATTTTTTGAATATTCCGGCACAAGCTTTGGAGTATATGCTTTTTTATTTTCTTCTATCACACCATAACTTCTGAGTAATTTGAGGGTGTTTGCGAGACCACCAGAAACACTGAGCTCCTCGGGAGCAATTTGAGCAGCTGTGACACCTAGTTTTTCATCACTTTCAGTACCTTCAGTCCCCTCTTGAATATTTACAGTTTCATTCAAATTCGATTCGTTTATTGGTGAAATATGTTCTTTGCGTTTGTTTTCCGCTTCGCTTTGTGCTTGTTGTTTTATAACAGTCAAGAAATCGGTTGTGGAGCTAATTACCATGCCTTCGTCATTCTTGTTTGAAATTTGATCATCTTCATCATTTTTAATTTCTTCTGCTAATTCTTGAGGTGAAAGCAGTTTGGCTTTCTTTAATTGAGTTTTCTGAGATTTTCTTCGACTTTCGCTCAGTGCACGCTGAATATCAAAATCGTCATCAACTTTTCCAATATCATCATCATCATCTACAAATTTTCTTTTGACTGACTGCGCTGAAATCTTCTTTTTCTTAGGCTTTTTAAACTTAGCAGGCTTTGACTCCAAATAGTCTCCTCCTAGAACACCTGTAATATTTCCCGAATCAAAGCCTTTTACTATTGCTTGGACGTCAAAATCTATCGTATCTCTTGTCGCATTTTTGGTTTTTTCAGACTCTGGTTCTTTAATTTGTACCTTTTGTAACACTGATGATCCGTCTAACGTAAATCCTTTCTGTTGGTCAATTTCTTCATCTCCATCTATGTTATCGTATTTAGAAAGTACACTAGTTTTAACACCTAGATCGTCCTCTTGCAAATACTTTCCCTTTTTAGCTTTCAATTTATCTTGTAACTTTTTCTTTTCAATTAACTCACTAGATTCCAGCTCAATTTCACCTTCTTCATCCAATACTGAAGTATCTTTCAATGTTAAAACAACGTCTCCAACTTGACCTTGAATATCGCTCATGTCGTGTGCAACTCTGATACCCTTAAGATCTTGAGAACCATATACCTCTTTTGGCATCTCAGCTTTAACCTTAGTCGCTTGAGTATTGGAATCCCGGGTTTTCTGCTGTTTTTTTTTTAATTTTTCTAACCATGACTTCATACTACTACTTCCTTCATCGCCTAGAGATTTACCTTCAAGTTTTACAGGCTCATCATCTTCTTTTTTGTCCTCAGTACGAGTCTTTTCGCCACTATTTTGATTTGCGCCCTGTGTAGAGTTAGAATCACTCGCTGAAACATCCTTAGAAATGGGAATTGGTTTCAAACCAAGGGATATACGAATTTTATTAGTTTCTTCTAATGAAATTTCTTGTTGACTTGACATTATTGCTAGAGGTCTATAAATCTAGTAGATCGTAGATCAAAGAACCTTTTCCCAATACTATTTTTTCACTATATTCTATTTAGAATTATGGGTAAGGGTTTAAAGCACTTAAAATCAAAGCTACATTATCTAGAAGCCACAGGATTGTAAAGACAAGTTAAGATACTAGTCAAGTTAACAATGCTTTTTAAAACGACACTCAATGTGCTACTACTGGCTTTTTCGGCTGTTGCATATACAATACGCGGATCAATAGATGATTCAGTTCTGCCTCTGGATTCCAATGATTTTGCCACCACAAAAATTAGACTATCTTCACCTAAAACTGCTGACGAGGAAAGCTTTTTGACTGAACAAGGTAGCTTCCAATTCTCATCGGTAAAACCAGGTACTTATCTCCTTAGACTGGAATCGACCTCCCTAGAGTCACAAATTTATGGATACAGAATTATTGTCAGTTCGGAAGATGGTATAAAAGTCAACGAAGCATTGTTTGGACACGATTGGATTTCTGATGTTGGTCCTGTTGTGGAATTTCCAGTATTAATTGAACCTATGCGCAAAAAAGAATATTTGAAAGAGAGAGATACATTTGATTTGTTAGCTATGATCAAGAACCCAATGGTATTGATTTCTTTAGTATCTCTTGTTTTTGTTTTCTACATTCCAAAGATACTTGATAATCTTGATCCCGAAGCGTTGGCCGCTATTCAAAACCCTCAAAGCTTGACTCAGAATCTACCACCAACTTCACAGGAAAAGTCAAGCGAAGTAAAGAAAAGTGCACTGGATACTCAGCAAGCTAGGGCAAGAATTCAAAAGAAAAAATAATATATGCATTTTGTGTGTAAATACACTTGAAAGTTTTAAATTTCATGGTAGAATAACGAATTAATTATTCAATTGGTACAGATATACTTTGACTATTAACATTAAGCTTGAAAACTTATGATGCGATTCATTAGAATCATATTTAATTTATTCGTCTTTTGTTTATTTTTTTTCGAAAAATTTACTATAAAACCCAGTAACTATTTTTTTTACTTATTTTATTTTATTTTATTTTTCAAATGAAAAAGCCAGTAATTATATATTAGACTAGAGTTGCTATAAAAATGCTGCTTTAAATTTTTCTAAAGCCTATACTTGAAGTGGGAATACACAAATAAGAAAAGCTAGTAAAAGTTGATATGCTTTTCAATTTCATCATTTTTAACTGGTTTTCCTCTCTATAAATTTTTTTTTAAATATTTAATCAGCATATTTATATATTGGGTCGCTGATTTTATTTATAAATTATATTACTGTGAAAATTTGAATTTATAAATATTAAAATCGATTGAAGCCAGTTTCATTTAGAGAAAAAAAAATTACTGAATAACAACAAATTAGCTTGTCATTATAGTCCTTTTGAATATTTCAATTACTACTAAAATGAAGTTGAAATTGGAGAGTTTTTTTATGCAAAATTGTATTAAGGAAGTATATATAAAACATCATTTACGATACTCTTATCTATCCCAGCGTGAACGCTTTGGCTTTCTTTCCGTTACTTCTTCTTCTCTAAGATCTCGCTTTTTGGACTCAGAATCAATCAAGCTACTCAAGTCACTTTGAAATTTCTCAGCAGTATTATCTCTTTCTTTTTTGATCTTGGTATCTGTTACAACCTCAGGTTTAACTTCTGAAGGTATTTCATAAGTTGTTTGACTGCCCAAAAATCCCCCGGAAGTATTCTTTTGTTCGAGAACTTGGAAAAGCTTTTTGTTTGGATTTTTGCGTAATTCAAATGCTGGTTCTTCATTTTGATCATCCGTATCAGCTACAGCGGCTGATTCACTTTGATCAATATGAACTCCCACTTGTTCAGGCTGCTCAATTTCGTTTGATTCCCCTTCTTTCTCTTCATCTTCGTCTTCACCTTCTTCATCCTCAGACTCTTCTTCTTCTTCTGATTCTTCTATTAAAGCTTGTCCCCAGCGCTGCTTTTCAATTGGAGCTCCTCTAATAACTTTTTGATTTGCCTCATTAATTCCATAAAGATCACCATATAATGGTTTTCCGTCATCATCTAGTGCCGGTTTACCATACCCACCAGGTTGAAAGCCCCATTGAGCACCCGGAGGAATTGGCGCATTTAAGCCAGGAATTTTCAATCCAGGATAGCTTGGAGGAGGTCCATATCTCTGCATATTTAAAAGCCAGGGCGGTGGTGCATTTGGAGGAATATTCAACGCTTCCACTAGAGCTTTCGAAAGTTTTCCAGCTCTAAATCTCGAGTAATCATTCTCCTCCTCTTTACCTTCGTAGTAAACAAGTCCAAGTTTGTACATCTTGGGTTCTTTTTGAAATTTGAAAAATGCATCATGTAACTTTTGGTAATCAATATCAAATTTACCGAGTTTCGGCTGTACTCTGTCTCGTGTAGTCTGTCTTAATGTTCGTGAGTCTTCACCATCGATACTACGCATTTCCATAATACCTGTAGCCTTAATATAATCAGGTAGTTCAAATGATGATTTCTTTGATCCACGTTTTCCAGACAAATACTCGCTTTTGCTTTGCCAATGATCTGGTACTGGAACAATACTCTTTTGACTTTTGATATTTACTAATAATTTTGGGTTTGGCGCATCAGCATCGTACCATTCTACAAGCTCAGGATGAGATGCCATAGTTTTCAGCTGTGCTAGTGGAATTTTGTTCATTTGCCGCAGTTTCTTTTTGCCAATTTTATTTGAAGGCTCTGTTTTTGCCTTTTCATCTGCAAAATCTGGATCGTCATCATGATGCAAAAATGTATGATTCTCCTCGTTTTCCTCTTCAATATCATTTTGACTTACACCTTGAAATCTCGAAAACACATTTTTGAACTCCTCAAATTGAGGGTTCTGTAGGACATCTTGAACATTTTCCACTACAATATCGGGTTCATAATTTCTGGTATTAGAGTGATCAGTGGGTGGCTCCACAGTGACAGTACTTTGAACATTTGAATTAGCTGTTGATGAGACGTCTGATTGTTGCTTTTTTAGCTTTGCCTGCTCTCGACGCCATTGATTTTTGGACTTTTTTTTGTTGTCTGCCATTTTGAAAATGATGTTTAGTATTTGGACAGAAGCAAGATAAGTTGGTGTTGGGATTTATTTTGTATTCTAAATGGAAGCTGAAACTTTCAGATGCATTCTGCCATTTGGGACATTTGTAGTTTGACATTCTGTGATATACATGTGTGCCCATATTTACTTAAAAAGGACCTCACCATCAACTGAAAAGGCTGGAAACCGACTATCTTTAAGGAATTGTGTTTAGTGAATAACGGGTAGATATGTTGAAGAGAAATTGACAAAAGCTGTCTTAGATTTGGTATTTTTATATACAGAATTGTGTAATGTAGAAACCACGTGGTTTTTGGTATTTCTAAAAAGAAAACAAAATATTGCATTACAAAATCCTCCTAGTCTTTACCTTTTTTCTAGTGCATGACTTCACTTCGCAAGAATATAGACGTACTAGGGCAATCGGTCTCGGTAGAGGCTGTTGTATTAGTGCTTGCAATTGCAGTATTGTTGGGATATGTTGTTCGCAAGCTAACGATATTTTTGTTATTTAACAGTTTTGTTACTATAATTTTTGCAATTGGTTGCGTTTCAACTATACTTTTTTATAATCCGAAACGGTCAAGAAAAAAGAGTTTTAAAGATGTTCTAAAGCCATTGAAAATCACGATACCAGATGAAAAGCAGATTGAGCCTGATTCATCACTTGCGACTGCCAAACTACCCGTATTCCCCCAGTCATTTCTTGTTTCTAAAGCAGTGGATCAATTAATTGAATATGTCATTAGGGATTTTGTGTTATCATGGTTTCAAAATATATCAAACAATAGTTTATTTCCGGATTGTGTTGATATGACGATAAGACTTGCTTTAACTAGGTTAATTGGTAAGTTAGGGAAGGTAGAATGGTCCGACTTTCTTGTTACTAGATTGATACCGATTATCAGTGATCACTTCAAGAATTTTGTCAGTGCGGAAACTGCCGTAAGAGAAAGGTCAATGGGACGCGAACTTACAGACCCAAAAGAATTCCAACTAGCAGTTGCTAGTCAGTACTGTCATGGAAGACTACATCCAGCAGTTTCGAAATATTCGGATTCCTCCAGGAATTGGCTTAGAGATATGGTGTCGAAAAAACTGGTACCATTTTGTATAGACTCCGAATCAAAAACAGTGACGCACCTAGTTAGGGATATAGTAGCATGTTCACTACTACTTCCAGTTATTAATATGGTGTCTGAGCCCGACTATTGGAATAACTTGGTAGTAAATTCATTTGGACAAACTTTACAGGATCGACAAAAAGTCGAAAAGCTCATGAAAGCATTAAATGAACATGCTGCCGTCAATATTAAACTGGGGCCAACTGCCGATCAAGCAGCTTACGATAAGTTTTTAAAGAGTATTTACAAAACTCAATCTATTGCAGAAGCTCGACAGATCCGGTACTATATATCTGTACAACTTCAAAGAAGCTCGAAAAATAGAAATTTAAAAAGCAAAGTAGAGTATATCAAAAGACTTAACATTGCCAAAGCTGCTACGGAGAAACAGATTGCAAAACTCTCAGGCAAAAAGTTAGAACCGGCATCAAGTAGCCCATCTGTTGATACTCGCGAAAACTACACTCTTAAAGACATATTAGGTGACCCCGCATGTGCAGTATATTTTATGGAATTTATGGATCAGAGCAGGAGAACTATGTTGGTTCAGTTTTGGCTGACTGTTAATAGTCTAAGAGACCCTTTACAGCAAGATGAAGCTCTTAGTTTGAATGAAAACGATATACGACAAATCTATTCAACATATTTTTCAGGTAAAATGTCATATGTAACTGCTGATGCTCAAGAAGCAGTCGCAAAATATTTATCTACAGGTAAAGGATACGATGAAGCGAAATCAGCTATATTGGATACCCAAATTGCAGTATATAAAGCCATGGAGAGCAAAGATCTTGTAAAGTTCAAAAGATCAGATTTGTTTCTCAAGTTTTTGGCACTGAATAGAACTTTTCAAAGGAAGACCGAAAAGAGTGATGTTGATGAATTACAATTGGATACTATTGAATATAAAGAACCTTCAGCGGCGATTGAAGCTGCGTTTAACAATATTATGGAAAGCTCGGTCAATAGGTCTTTAGTAGACGACAAAAAGGCTATGCAGGATAAATTGTTTGGGTCTGAAAGTGAGTCTTCATCTGAAGAGGAACAAGAAGAACCAGCTCCTGCTTTGAGTGATACAGACGAACTTCATTTAGCTGCCCCAGGTGATCTTAGTCTTACGGAGGCAATTAGTATTTTAACATCAGAGATAGAAGTTTTATATCGTCAAGAGGCTGTATTGGAGCCGCTACTTCGAAAAGCAGAATTGACCAACAACGTCGGGAATTTGCGAATTTTAAGAAAGTCAAAAACAAGTTTGGAGAGAGAAATTCAAAGAAAAGAATTACAAAGACAACAATACATTGTGCAAGAAAGTGACAATAGTTTGTACAATCGGTCTAATATTCAAATTCGATCATATATGAGTTCTTCAGATAGTGGTGGGCATTATATGCTTTATGTTATTGAGGTTGAAAGACTAGCTTCAGATGGCACTGTGTCAGCTGGATGGGTTGTAGCTCGACGATATAATCAGTTTTTCCAACTTCATCAGCATTTAAGGTCTACATTTCCCCAAGTGCGCAAACTTGATTTCCCAAAGAAGGGAGTTGTGCTAAAGTTTCAGCACAAGTCTTTTGTGGATGCGCGCAAAGTAGCCCTTCAGAAGTATCTTCGTGAGCTGCTAAAAATGCCTGAAGTGTGTAGAAGCAAGGCATTTCGTCTGTTTTTATCATCGGAGACATTTTCAGTAGACTCACTGTCAAATGGGACAAACACCAGTTCTACAAATACATCATCAGCTACAGGATCAGCAGATGAGGGAGATGAAGAGATTGACATGAGCCAAAGTTTTACAATTGATGCAGAAGAGTTGGACTCAGCTCGGCCATTCATTCAGCCTATCTGTGATCTTTTTATTCAACTTTTTGGATTTGACAGAGGAAATAATTGGCTACGAGGTCGAGCAGTTGTTTTGGTGGTGCAACAGCTACTTGGTGGCACGGTGGAGAAGAAGATTCGTGAATATGTATCGAATTTTACCAACGAACAAACCCTATCTGGTGTTATTGAGAAGGTGACAGGTTCGGTATGGCCGAATGGAACGAAGAAACCTCCTTCAATTCCTCGAACAAAAGTTGAAAAGCTCAAGTGCAAACATGATGCAGAAGTGATATTACATGCGTTGATACGAGACGCTTCAATTAAAATTGTTGGTAGTTCTAGCTCCAGATATGCCAGTACACATGTTTTTGGTATGTTTCAAAATGAGATTTTGAACGCTCATTTGGTATATACGTTATTAGATGTATTTGTAGAACAAGTGATTGATCAATGATTATTATTAGAAAAAAAAAAAAAAAAAAAAGTTAATTTTTAGTAGTAGCCAGAAGAAGAAGAAGAAATAAATAAATAAATAAATAAAAGTAAACGGCTTCTTTCACATGTCGATAATAGACTTTATTTTAAATTTGAAAACTTACTGGAAAATATGAAGCAATGTTTATTTTTTCAAGAAAAAAAAATATTTTATTGAAAGTATGATGATAATAAATTTAATTGAATGGTGATAGTAGAAATGATAACAATACCTATACCACATTATGCATGGAAATTTCTATACAGTTAAAGACTTTAATTGTCAGACCTAAAGAACACACATTTTTCAATATTATATCAGATTATATTGTAACATGAAATTGCAGACAAAAGTTATTTAATATATTTAAAGAGAAAAGCTTCTTAGAGTTTGATTTTGCTTGCTAATTTGACTTGAGCAAACTGAGGGAAAGGAGCTGGAGTGGACATGCCTTCTTCAACACCCTTAACTTGGTACATTCTTTGAATCCATTCATAAATTTCTGGAAACTCTTTTTCAATGTCAATACCAATAGCCTTGATGTAAACTGTCCATTGAAGAGTAATAATGTCGACGTAAGTGGCCTTGTTTCCAACAATGTAACCAGTTCCTTGCTCCTTGATACGATTTTCAAGTGTGCCGAAAGCCTGTCTTAAGCGAAACACGTTACGCTCAATCAAGGCGGGAAGACGAGCCTCAGGCTTTTCAAACATGACGTTAAAGTTAGCATACATGTGCAAAGGTTCAATGTTAGTTATGTGGAAGAAAAGCCATTCAAGACATTCATAGTATTCCTTAGAGTAAGCTGGGTACGATATTTTGTTATCCTTGTCGTACTTGTCAATCAGATAAAGGACAATTGCTCCAGACTCGACAATCTTGTGGCCATGGTCGACGAGCACAGGGATTCTGCGTGTACTGGTAATATGTTCGATGAACCAAGGCTGATGGTTTTCAAGCTTGAGCATGTTAATTAAAAGAGGAGTGAAAGGAACATCAAGGACTTTGAGAATGGTTGAAATTTTGTGTCCATTGGGGGTTCCTGCGGTGTACAAAACCAATTCGTCAGGATTGGCGATCAGATGTTCGGGGAGTTCAGTCTTGCTCATTATTCAAATTTAGTGGAGTGTTTTGACTGCTTCAAAAGTATGAAATATACAGGAAGAAGAAAACAAAAATGTTGCCATTTGGCAGATTTAAATACTTTTGAATTTCCATTTTTCCCACCTACAATAAGACAACGTGGAGCATTTAAAAATAGCTTCCGTACCTTTATTGGTGTATACCCTCAAGTTAGTAAAGGTGTATCGGCATGTCGGTATACTAGTTTAAATATTGCTACTACCCGTATTGTATAGAATGCTGAGTGGAAATGGTTAGTATTACAGCTCAAATACCGGTTTCATATGTTAAAAAAAATCTTAAAATTCCGGAGAGACAAGGTGGATCAAAAGAAGATGGATATAAGAATAGCGAAATAAGATGAATGTATCAAAATTTATGGTGTGAATAGAAGGATTTTCATTTCGTTGAAATGATAAATATCAACATTAAAAAAAAAAAAAAAAAAAAGGTGTATTTCTCAATTTTAGATTCTCTTCAGCTATATATATATACCAAATTATCGTAGTAACTATTAAATAATTTATTTTTATTGCCAAAAACTCCTTCTGACTACACATTATCTATTGTTGATATTATCATCATCTTTATTTCGAGAACAAAATGGTCGATATGTAAAGAAAGACTTTAAAGCATTTAAAAGCAAATGTGGCTATAGATGATGGCATTGAGTTTTTTTTATTTAAGATTTAGTTGGAAAAGAACCAGAATTAAAATGAAGGGGGTGGGGGTGAAATTTGCCCTCATACAGGGATAGGGTGAAGACATTTATACATGAATATTAAGTACTTTATGTTTGAATTAGTTGGTATTAGGTAGATTATATTCCAATCATTAGTTAGTATTAGGTACTTGATTTCTGTAATGTAGTGGCAAGAGCACAAACAAGGTTAAAATAAGCTTTGCACATGCTAGATGTCGGTACTAACAGACCCTCTGTTTGGTTCCCAAATAAGAAATCCCGTCAAGGCGCCATTTTTTTTTTTTTTTTTGTTATAAAAACCTTTTCTTGTAATTGTACTATGTGGCAGAATTGGAAAAATAAGGCTGAGCTGGAACGGCTAGTAATACTCTCAAATTTTATTATTGCTAGCTATTTGTAATACACCAACTGCTTGCCATTTATTACGATTTTTATTTTAAATTTTTTATTTATTTAATTTTGTAATCAATGAATTGATATTTGTTGTTTTGTAGTTGAAATATTAATTATGATATATCATTTAAAAAAAAAAAAAAATAGATGAAAGTTTAGTTATTCAGATTAAATGCAGGTTAGGTACAATGCGTTATTTCGTAGTATTGAATAAAGGCTTTTGCGTTGATAATTTATATGAACAATGAATATTTATAATTGAAAAATGAAAATTGATATATTTAATATATTTAATATATTTAACAAATTTAATATATTTAACAAATTTATAAAATCATATTAAAATTTTCTTTGTGTATTCAAAAAAAATTGTGATATAAAAACCCTGTTTTATCAGATATGGTTGTAATTTAACTTTAGATGATTTAAACTACCATTCATCTTTGAATATATGTAAATGATTTTTGAATGCTTAAATGATTCTTGAATGTTTGATTCATCTTGACCATTTCAATCAATCAGCATTTGTATATGTTTAATATAATTTGCCTTACTGTAGACATTTGCAAAATAGGTTTATTCATTTCCTTTATATTCGACCAAACTAAAGTGAGAAAAACACAGCCGCTCATAATCACCAGTTTAATAAAATATCCATTTACAATCAATAGTTTTCGCTTTAATTTTTATCACTGACTCCAATCAAATGAAAATACTAGTTTATATTTTATTTATTTATTTATTTATTTATTTAGTTGTTTATTTTTTTTTTCATGCTTCTTATAATAAGTTTTTGATGTTGACCACATTGCTATTCATTATGCTGATTAGAAATAAACATTCATTACAAATCAAATTTTTTTGCAGCATAAAAACTTTTTTTTTACGTCTTTTGCTTCTTCTAACTTATTTTTATCTATAAAAAAATTTGTTATCGTGGTTTTACTTGGAAACTTTCCGAAACAAAGTTGAAATTGATTGATTTTTTTTTAATACAATATGGACAAATCTAGTTAATTTGTAGTAATTTTTTTTTTCTTCGATATATTTTTATAGGTTACTTGTCACATATCTTTTGATTGTATGATCGAATATGAATATTAAAATACAAACACAATTCATTAAACAATATTGTATCAAACCAATTAACAATTATATTCAAGTTTAAAATATAGTCAAATTTATAACTTTTAAACTTCAAAAAATATATATATATATATATATATATATATATTCATGATGTTAAATTTATCATTTATAAAGATATCGTTAATTATCACCACGTTTTATGAATCATCATCTTGATATATAAGCTAAACTGGAAAAAAACAAACAAACGGCAGACATGTTTGATTCATTCAACACCACTTGTTTCTTTAATTAATAACTTGCATTGGAATATTCGCGAAAACTAAATCCGGGTGGTGCAATCAAAAGATGATTTCTAATGATCTTGACACTTTTTCGTAAAGTGCCAAAACGAATTACTACCCTGTCAATTAATATAAGTATCCTTCCTTGTCCCCTTCTTATTCTTTCTTTCTTTCTTCTCTATTTTTCTTTTCTTCTTCATTTCCCTCATACTTGAGTCCTATTTCTACCCTCCATCATCTTTCATCTATATACTTGAGTTTTATTTCAATTATTCTAATCTCATTAATATTCACAAATAGTTTCATAAGCATAAGAGACTAAAAGCACTTTTGTTTCATTTTATTTTATTTTCAAAAACAAAAAAAAAATAAATAAATAAATAAAACCATGGATACTATTAGAAACAGTGGTCTAGGTACAGTTCTACGATACTTTTCTAGAGGTAAATTATTTCAATACCAAGAATATTCAGAAAATTTTATAGTCCCAGAAAAATATCTTTCCAGCACTCCCCCATCAAGATCTCTATCAGTTTCGGCGGTAAGCGAGTTTTCATCCGAAAAAAAAGACGAAGAAGAACATGAATACACCACTCCTGTCAAACACTCACCTGGTGAGCAGGGATCAGAAATTATCACTTCTTGGTACAGCGATGATGATGAAGAAAACCCACAAAATTGGTCTTTTCTTAAAAAAGCTTGGATCATGATTTCTATATCTGCTCTCACAACTTTTATTTACATGGGAGCAGCTATTTACACCCCAGGAATCCCTGAGATTATGCAAGAATTTAATACGTCAGCCCGGAAAGCTACGGTACCTTTGACTGTCTTTGTCGTGGGATATGGTGTAGGCCCTATGATTCTTTCACCTTTGTCAGAGCACGCTCCTCTTGGGAGAAACCCTTTATATCTCATCACTCTTTTTCTATACGTGATTGTCCAAATTCCAACAGCAAAAGCCAAATCCATTAATGAGTTGATTGGACTTAGACTTCTTGCTGGTTTTTTAGCTTCTCCCGCTCTTTCAACCGGAGGCGCAACCCTAGGTGATATTTTCCCTGTCGATAAGCTTTATCTTGGTCTAGTGCTCTGGGGAATCTCTGCTTGCTGCGGTCCTACCTTGGGTCCCCTTTTGGGAGGTATAGTGTCGCAATTGATTGATTGGAGATGGACTTTTTGGCTCATGGCAATTGTTACTGCTTGTGTTTTCTTGGTTTTGTTTGTGCTTTTGCCCGAAACAAGCGCTGAGACCCTTCTGCATAAAAGAGCTACAAGACTACGAGATATCACTGGCAACCAAAATATCAAATCTGAATATGAAGTTGAAAGAATTAGAAACCCACGCTCGTTTAAAACCATCTTGATTGAAACGTTTTGGAGACCTATCTACATTGCATTCCGCGAGCCTATTGTCTTTTTCTTGAATCTTTACTGTGCTTTTATCTACATTATCATGAATTCTTGGTTTGAGGCTTTCCCAATTGTTTTTACAGACATGTACCAATTCAACAAGATTGAAACTGGCTTGACTTATTTGTCTGCATTGGTGGGTGCTTCAATCGGTGCTTCCCTCTACCTTCTTGTTTTTAGATTTCAGGTATTTGGACCCCGTAAAAATCCAGAAATTGAACGGTTTCTAATTTCAGGAATGTATGGATCTTTTATGCTTCCCATTGGTCTTTTTATTTTTAGCTGGACAAGTACATTATCTGTTCATTGGATTGGGCCTGTTATTGGCGCTACCATTTTTGTTACAGGTGCCATCATGACTTTCCAGGCAAACTTTAGTTACCTTGGTCGCGCTTTTCCTAGATACCTGGCTAGTGTGTTTGCTGGAAACTGTTTGTTTAGATCATGTCTAGCTGCAACTTTCCCATTATTTGTAAGCGAGCTTTTCCACAATTTAAGTGGTGATGATAAGTTTCCTGTTGGAGCTGGTGGGTCTGTGTTAGGAGCAATTGGTGTTCTTATGATTCCCATTCCATTTGTATTTTTCAAGTATGGTGTCAAGATTAGAGGGCACTCCAAGTTTGCAAACTAGTCTATCTTGACAGTTATTTTTTTTATTCTCATTTTGTATGTTATATTTATTTATTCATGTGTTAGAATGACACAATTATCAATTATACGTAAAATGCTTAATAGTTAATACATTTCATTTCATTATTTTATTTTTCTTCTAGAGAAATTGAATTTCATTTTTTTTTAAAAAAAAAAAAAAACATTGTAATTTTGTATTTTCATGAACACTGAATGTGATTTTCAATGAAATCTCTATATTACTATTCATAATATTGTTTAATTGTTTATTATTATTAGGTCTAGATATTGCTGATTCACTCTTAACAAAGATATCAGATATTAATGAATTTCACATATATTTAATAGATTCATCATGAATAATAATCATAATATAACAATATTTACACAACTGTTCAAGTTTTTCTAAGCAACCCACCTCTTCTCAGCTCTAGTGCAGTTTTATAAGGCGGAGCCACTGGAGCTTGAACTGGTTCTAACGAAGATGCTCCTTCAGCCTTTTCATAGCTATATGTTGCATCAGAGTCGTACTCGCTCAAATCACCACAAGCTACAAAAGGAACTACAACCCTTTCACATTGTTCACCAGACGCCAAAACTTTCTCAGCAAATTCTAAAGTAGATCCCCCCATAATGCTACGTGGATCCCAACCCATACGCGGCCTGTATCCTTCACAAACAACAAAAGCCTCAAGAGAAGAAGCACGCGAAGATCTGGGCTTTGCACATGATACTCGGTCAAACAGTAGCCCAAGTTGTCCATAGAGCACATCAATATCACGGCCTCTAAAGATTTTGGCAACAAATGCACCGCCAGGCCGCAGCAGAGCAGTTCCCAGCTGCAGAGCAGATAAAATCAGTTGTGCTTGAATATACTCGTCGAGATCATGAAGACCTGTGACATCTGGCGCGCCATCGGAACACACAAAGTCGGCAGGTTCACCACCAAAGTGTGACAGGATAAGGTCAATGGTTTTAGGATGCGTGATATCAGCTTGTAAACTAGTCACACCTGAAATGGGTGACATGGGCTGCAAATCAACAGCAACGATACACTTCCCGGCGTCTTTTATCGGGTCGCCGGTCATTATCTTTTGCGACAAAACTTGGGACCAACTGCCCGGTGCAGCACATAGATCAACTACTCGGTTGAGGCCAGATAACAGATTGAATTGAGAATCAAGTTGAAGAAGTTTGAAAGCTGACCGTGCTCTCCAGCCTTCTTCTTTTGCCTTTCTGTAATATACGTCTCGCTTGTCTTTACTAGATTTTCCCATTTTTTTTTTTTTTTTTGTTTGTTTGTTTTTGTTTGTTGGTGATAATGTAGAAGTAAGTTGATGGATCGAAAATTTTAGCATGTACAATAGTTTTCAAATCATATAGTAATATCACAACGAAAATTATACTCATCAGTATTACTATAGAAACAACAAACTACAGTTATATTACATAATTAACGAGTCAGCTTCAACATATATATATATATCATCTTTAAAAAAAAATGATAATACATGTTACAACATTGGTATTTTATATAAATGAAATAAGGCTCTACTTTGGGAATATCATCTCTTCAACAGACGGAATGCCTGAGGAAGAACGTCCACCTTGGAGAAAGTTACTATGGGTTAAACAACCATATCCTGACAATTACGTTGATAGCACATTTCTTTCACAGCTCAAGCACAATTCACATGTTCAGCCCTACACGTTTATAGCACTTTGCAACGACTCGCTTGGTCTAGTTACACATCTCTGTCTCGTGTGTATATTTGGGCTTAGCTTTTATGGAGTCTATGTTTTACACTGGAACGAATTGTGGTTTCTTTCGTTATCATGGATCAGTGGATCTGCTTCGCTAAAGTCATGGCTTTTGATTGTGTTTACGCTACTTGCACTTTCACCGGTTTTAAAATCATTGACCCAATCAACGTCAAGTGATAGTATTTGGGCGCTTGCCTTTTGGTTATGTGTTGCGAATGTATGTGTCAATGACTATAGTGCTTCAAGTCCTGCGAGGTCAGCACTGGCTACAAACAGTGCGTTGTCTGCTGCAATCGTGCTTGCATCGCGGCTACCGACCACAATGAAAGTATTTTGCTTCTTATTGTTTTCGCTACAACTATTTGGAGTGTTTCCAAATTTGATTAGACAAGTGAAAGACTCAGATGGGTATTATGTAGTTGTTGCAGCGCTGGTTGTGGGAAGTGCTGGTGGTTTAGGATCAGTTTTTGGCTGGTTGGTAGTTGCTTTGTGGATAACAATTTTAGCTACTATTGTCTTGGGATTGCCAGGTATATTATTGGCATTACAGAAATACAAGAATGAAATTCAAGGTCCTTGGGATCCAGCAAGACCAATAATTAACGAATAAAGAGTAGTTTTTGTCAATATAAGAGTTGAAATTTACAGGCCATTAATGTATACATATATATTTAATAAATAAATGAAAACTGAATATATTATTGTCATGAGTATTCTAATGTCTATTTAATCATCTATCAATTTCATGGACTCTAAATTAAAAAAAAAAAAAAAAAAAAAAAAAAAAAAAAAGTGAATTGTATTTTTTTCCCACTGTATGATTCTAAATACAGACTTTTATCATGATTTGGTTAAGTTTAGTTAGTTACTTTAAAATATATTTAAATATCCAATTATTTTCCAAATACACTATAAAAACAAAAATTAATGACAATTTAAATGAACCCATGATTAAATATATCCAAAAACATTTGAAATTGCTTAGTTGTTTTTATTTCATTTTTAATAAATAAATAACTTATCATAAAAAATTTATTCAAAATGGATGATGAAATGTTCAAAGTACAATTAAAAAAGATATGAATTGTTGATGGTTTAATTTGAGTTGACAACTACATTCATATTCAATTAGTAATATCATTATTTTTAAAACATTTTATTTTGATATTAATATAATTAAGATAGAGCTCAGGTCTTGTTTGATATAATTTGATTTTCAGCAAATATATTTTTCTTTAATACAATAAGCATTTTTATTTTTCTTCATATTTATTTACGAAAACTTATACTATTGCTTTTTTTTTTATTTTTTTATTTTTTTTATTGATAACTTTTTTTTATTTACTTACGTAGTTTATAAAATATCTGATATATTATTATTTATACAACTATGAATATAAATAACAGTTCTTGATGATATATGTAAATTATTTTAGATGTAACACTTGAATAGACAAAAATAAATCCATTCATTATTATTATTTATTTTTATGATGATTAAATTTTTTTTTTTTTTTTTTTTTTTTTTTTTTTTTTTTTAATAGGAGCATCAACTATTTCAATTAGTGATTTGTATTTGTCATGAAGTATTATATTTTAGCCTATCACTTTGTTGTATTTTTAGCCAATTGTAAAGTTTACTATATTGAAAACAGAAAAAAAAAGTGACCATAAAGGCTTGAATACTTTAATATTATTTTATGTTGAACATACTTAAAAATCACTTAATATGAGACCGCTTATTAATATGATATATATACTTTTTTTTTCAAGCATATTGGATATAGACGTGCAAATGTTTACCTCCATTTTAAGCTAACAATTTAGAAATATCGATATAAATTATTATGACAAAATTAAATTACAAATCAAAATACAATGTTCATTTTGCATAAAACCTTTGCTATTATGATTTTTTGTGTGAGGCTGTTTTCTAAATGATGCTTGAACTAGATAGTTATCTGTAAAAAAGGGTTTTTTTTTGATTTTATAGTAATAAATAAAAAATAGGTACATTCATAATGAAAAAATTACGAATTGTGTCGAGCAATAAGCTTCAAGGTTAATTATGCAGTCTAACATATTATAAATGAATAACAACCTTCAAGAAAAAGAATGAAAAATACAGGTAGACTATTTTCAATTATTTTCATTGTTTTGTAATATATGATTTGTAATGAATTGAATTTTTTTTGAATATATAAAGTTTTAACTGCTTTCTTTATGAAAATTTAAGAAAAAAACTAAAGGAATAATAATAAAAATTAGACAATGGATTCAATTAAAAACAGTGGTCTAGGATCATTGCTACGATATCTTTCTCAAGGAAAATTATTCACTTATAAAGAATTTCAAAAAGACTTTATAGTTCCAAGTCGTTATCTGGTTAAGGTTCATTCAAAACCAACTACCTTAAGTTCTAATGATAATGAAATTTTAGAAGAAGAAAAAGATGAGGAAAATAAATATATCGTTGAACCAGATTCTTCCTACAATGACACCAGTGAAACCAGAATTTTAGTTGATTGGTATGGTGAAAACGATCCGGAAAACCCAAGAAATTGGTCTTTGTTCAAAAAAACCTGGATCATGCTGTCTATGGCATGTCTAACAACCTTTATTTACATGGGATCTTCTATATTCATTCCTGGTGTAGAACAAATCGAGAAAGAATTCAATACATCTTTAGTGAAAGCAACTCTTCCATTAACAGTGTTTATCATTGGATACGGAGTTGGACCAATGGTTCTTTCGCCACTTTCTGAGCATGCTCCTTTAGGGAGGAATCCACTTTATCTGATTACACTTTTTTTATTTGTTATTTTGCAAATTCCCACAGCCAAATCCAAAAGCATTGATGTGCTAGTTGGCCTGAGGTTTCTTTCTGGTATTTTGGCCTCACCTGCACTTTCAACTGGTGCAGCAAGCTTGGGCGATGTTTTCCCTTCTGACAAATTGTATATTGGCCTTGTTCTTTGGGGATTTGCAGCCTGTTGTGGACCTGCTTTTGGACCTCTTGTTGGTGGAGTTTTAGTACAGCTTGTAAACTGGAGATGGACTTTTTGGTTTATGGCTATTATTTCTGCTACTGTGTTTGTTGTTCTCTTTGTATTTTTACCGGAAACGAATGCGAATACCATCCTTCACAAACGAGCTGCTCGACTGCGTAAAGTTACTGGGAATGAAAATATCAAGTCAGAATACGAAATAGATACAGAACAAAATCCACGATCTTTTACAGTGATTTTGATTGAAACCCTATGGAGACCTATTTTTATTGCATTTTTTGAACCAATTGTATTTTTTTTAAACTTGTACAATGCTTTCATTTATATTATTATGAATTCTTGGTTTGAAGCTTTTCCAATTGTTTTTAGTGATTTATATCATTTTAACACAATTGAAACTGGACTTGCTTATCTTTCTGTTTCTGTGGGTCCTGCTATTGGTGTTGTCATCTACGTTATCATTTTCAAATACCAAGTCTTTGGCTCTCGAAAAAATCCACCAATTGAGCGTTACTTAATTTTGGGCATGTATGGATCTGTATTTTTGCCAGCTGGACTTTTCATTTTTAGTTGGACAAGTACAGCATCAGTTCATTGGATTGCTCCTGTTATTGGTGCTGCTGTGTTTGGCGTTGGCTCAATCATCACCTTTCAATCAAATTTTAGCTATCTTGGAAAAGGCTTTCCTCGATATCTCGCAAGCGTCTTTGCTGGTAATTATCTAGTGCGAGCTTTGATGGCCTCAACGTTTCCTTTATTTGCAAAGAGTTTGTTCATTAATCTTGGGTCAGAAAAGTTTCCTGTCGGAGCAGGAGGCTCAGTGCTAGGAGCTATTGGTGTTGTGATGATAGCAATTCCTTTTATTTTCTACAGATATGGTATTAAGCTTAGAGGACGCTCCAAATTTGCTAATTAAAAACTTGACTGATAACTAAAATGCTTACAATGATAGAAAATCTTTTTAAACAGTCTTTCGCAATTTCATTATTAATTTTTGTAATTGTCAACAACGTTTGAACAGATAGATAGAAAATTAGTTTATTGTCCCTATATCTAAAGGCTATACTAATAATAATTAATACAACAAATGACATAGGTAGGAGACAGAATATGAATAAGCAGATTTTCTATCTACATTTATATTCATAATTGTAGTTTTCACTACTCTGGCAAGCTGCATAGATTTGAGGTAAGGTCGATTCATGGAGTCCCATCTCATACTACTTGCTGTAATACACAGCTGCAGTGTTAAAAACCTCTTGCGAGTGAAAAAAACACACACGGCTGATCCAACCATCTCAAACGTTTAGCGTAGACGGGAGCTAGTCTAAAAAAATTGCTGACTAATACAATTGAAAAGAAAAGTTTTTATTATAAGAAGTTAGGTAAAAATCTAAATATAGAAATGCGGATTTAGCTCAGTTGGGAGAGCGCCAGACTGAAGTTTAAATATCAGTCTTGTAATCTGGAGGTCCTGTGTTCGATCCACAGAATTCGCAATTTTTTTATTCATTAAATTATCAAAATTGAATGTCATTGCTGGCCAGCATTGTTGGATCTTGCCAATTTTTTTTTTTTAAACTTGGCTAATAAGTTTTCCATTGTAAAATTATTTTCCCAATGCCTCTGCTTTTGAATTAAATTGAAATTAAATATATATATACATACATAACCTTAATGGAGTTTTAGTAGTTTTTTTTTTCAATCTCTAAATGTCTAGTTAATGTTTTCTTTATCAGTTCTCGGTCTCGCCTGCCTACCCAAAATTGTAGAAGCTCAGTTCTAATACAAAAAAAGCTGTTCCTAAAATGGCCTCAAAATTCCGATAGTTTTTAGTTGTTACTCTGAGCAGTTGTGAACGGCTGTGCAAATATTGACTAAAATATGTAGGTATATCATGACATTTTGCTAGTTTTAAAAGGTAAACATTAGAATTGAAAAAAAAAAATAAACAATTTATTTATTTATTTATTTATTTATTTATTTATTTTTAACTAAAGAATATCAGATTTTGAGAGAAAGTACACATTCAGTTTATTAAATTTTTGAAAAGTCGGTTTAAGGAACTTTATAAAATTTAAATGGACTGTGAAATAGTAATTTTGAGCATTGACTGAATAATGACAATGTACATATTGATAGATGATATCAAAGATTGAAATTCAATTGAAGGTTTTTCAATCAGTTTTTTCTTGTGTTTGAGTAAGTTTTGTAATGTAATTAAATACAGATTTTACAAATGTTTTATTGTTTTGAATTGTATCTGATTTCATAACGAAATGCCTTGATGAATACCTGCTACTTTAACATCTAAGGAATTAGAAAAGATGGATATCTATATTATATTTTCAAGTTTTGAAATATGAATAAACATCGTGTTTTTTACTGAAGTTATTTATATATATGTATTAGTATAACATAGAGATATAATGACAATAAACTGATTTTTTTTTATCTATTCATATACATTTTGATCTCAAAGTTGAGATTTCCACTGTACTTGAAATAACTTTACTACAAATAGATAGAAACCGAATTCATTTGTGTATTTTATTCTCAAATTTGATTTCGTGATTTTTGTTTACTCTCTATAAACTAAAGTAATCATCAGAATATACAATGAATACTTTAATTTCATCTATAATTTTGTACAATATTTTGAGTTGAAATATCATGAATTAAAAACTAGCTACACTACACAGTACTATTAAAGTAGAAATATTTTTAGCCGTGCATATATACTACTTATGACATACATGTCAACAAAGTTGCCGTGGAAACAAAAAGAGAGAAAAAGAAAAAGTAAACAAACAATTAATACAAACAATGGATACAAACATTTTATAGAGACACACACATTTTTGTTCCCAGCGAAAGAGCAGATCACAACTTTTTACCAACACCATTACCTCCACATATCCTCTTGTATCATCGAAAAGTTGAGACTAATTGCTTTACTGGAATTGGGGTTATCCGATGAGTGCGGGAAAAGAATCGTCTATATCAGTGACTGTTCGCGTTCGACCTTTTACCGAGGATGAGTTAACTAACTTGCAGCAAGAGAAGGAAGAACCGCTGTTTATGGGAGGTGGAAGTCTGGCAGCAGCTCATAAGGGGTTCCCAAGAATGGGGATGAATGCCGGTATAAGAAAGGTTATCAACGTGGTAGATGATAAAATGCTGATTTTCAATCCTCCCGCTACTATTGACCCGCTAGCTGCTATCAAAAGAAACTCTGGAGTAGGTAGAATAAGAGAGCACAGATTTGTATTTGACAGGTTGTTTGACGAAAACGCTGGTCAAGAAGATGTTTATAACAATACAACTAGGCCCTTGCTAGACTCAGTGTTGGATGGATATCATGCAACAGTTTTTGCATATGGTGCGACGGGATGTGGAAAAACTCATACCATCAGTGGAAACCCTCAAGCACCAGGCATTATATTTCTAACCATGAAAGAACTATTCGAACGTATCAATGATCTTCAAGACCAAAAGCAAATTGAAGTAACGCTATCATATCTTGAAATTTACAATGAAACTATCAAAGATTTACTTGAACCAAGTCACAAACAGCTCAGTTTGAGAGAAGATTCTGATCAAAAAATAACCGTCTCAAATCTTAGCATGCACAAACCGGAAAATGTGGAGGAGGTGATGGACATGATATTACATGGAAATAAGAATAGAACTGTGTCGCCAACAGAAGCAAATGCCACTTCATCAAGATCGCACGCGGTTCTACAAATTAATGTTGTTCAAAAGGGAAGATCAGCTTCGCTATCAGAGTCTCGAACTTTTGCTACTTTATCAATTATTGACTTGGCAGGTAGTGAACGAGCGTCGGCAACAAAAAATAGAGGAGATAGATTGTTTGAAGGAGCAAATATCAACAAATCACTGTTAGCACTTGGAAATTGTATCAATGCATTGTGTGATCCTAAACGTCGAAACCACGTTCCATACCGCGATTCAAAACTCACGCGACTTTTGAAATTTTCTCTTGGTGGGAACTGTAAAACAGTGATGATAGTTTGTGTTAGTCCCTCAAGCCGTCACTATGACGAGACGTTAAATACACTTAAATACGCAGACCGTGCAAAAAAGATCAAAACAAAAGTTACTCGAAATGAACACAGCCTTAATCGTCATGTCGGCTCTTATTTGAAGATGATCAAAGAACAACGTGCAGAAATAGAAGACCTTCGACGTAGAGAAAATAAAGCCGTAACCCTTGCATTGGCACAGTCTGAAAAAGCTAACAATAAATGTTTACAAGCTTTACACGATGCTGTCGAAAGTCTTGAGAAATCTTATTTCAAAGTAGTGAACGAGACTCCGGACAAGAAAACGTCAGTAATTCAAAATTTAATCTATCAATTACAGCAAATAGAAAACTTGCTTCTATCACATCCTGAAGCTGAGGAATTAGCAGGAGGTATTAACCAAGCAGCTGAAAAACTAAAGCATGAAAGATCTCTTTTAGAAAAATATGTTATGAATCATCAAAAAACTCTGGAGTCTACTATTTCCATTCTAGCTAGAAGTATAGAAGATACCCCAGGAATAAAAGACTTTCATAGAATGGCATTCAAAGCACATGCAGATGCAATTCGTCTACGCTATTCAGAACAACTATGGAAATCAATCGATCTAGATTCAACAGGATCAATTGCTTTGATCCGTCCATTCACTGAATCGTTTTATGGCAAAGTCTGTTTGATCACTAATCCAGATGAATTTTCACAGCAACTGGTGTTTCTCATTGACAAAATAATCATTCTCGGAAATCAAGAAGTTAATAATAATCATGGTCCAAGTACGACAAGTAGTCTGGGTATCAAGAGAAAACTATCTTTCACCACCGATTACGAACATACCCCTGTCAAGACACCTTTTGCAACGTCTTCTACTGCGAATGTAGCAGTTGCGTCAGCTACAAAACGACTATCGCTAATGGGAGTATCAGGAACTGCTAAGAATATGGTTCGGAAACCAGTGCGGAAAAATATTATGGCAGTAAGATCTCCAGTTAGAAAACAGTTAAGAGCTGCGAAACGTGTAAGGTGGGAAGATGATAGTGATATATCAATGGGATCTCCTACTACACCGTTAAAGCAAAACGAACAATCACCATCGAAAGAGAATGATTTATTACCTACACCCCCTCAAATAACCAAATTTTCTTCTTCCATAACACCACCTTCCAACTTAGAGGATGCTTTCCCTATGTCAAGCACACCTCTCAACAATGCTATTCCTAAGCGTAAAGTAAGCCAGTTTGGTGTCAAGGGAGATTTGCGGCGAAAGAGTACTGGAAACACACGCGTTTCACTTGTTCATGCTCCACTAATCCCGCAGGTCTCACAAAAGATGCAACAGGATTTGCCTTTAAGCAGCAGCAGAGAAGTGGTGTCACCAAGAAAGAAGTTGCTTGGACCACCATCGAGAGTTATTAGAAACGAATGATGTAGCACATGTAATGAACTCTTTACGAACCAATTTTCTTTATTTATAAACTAATTTCATGACACAAAGAATCAAATAGAATGACATGTTCTTTTTACAAGTAGTTTACTTTATTTAAAAAGAAAAAAAAACCACTCATACACAAATACAAATGAAACTGCGTAAAGAGTTTAATAGAAAAAAAAAAAAGATTTTGAAGAGGATGTTAGAATAGTAAATTGTAGAATATTTGTATTTACAAAGCTTAGCTAGAATTATTTTATTTTATTTTTATTGTGCTGTACTAGCTATTCAAATTTATAAACTTTTTTGTTCTACAATTAAAAATTACATTTATTATATTATTTAATTAAGAGTAATGATTATTATGAAGGCAAATTTTAACAATTACTATTAAATTAAGGGACCATAAAATAACAAGATTTATTTACTTTACAAACTTTTAAAATTCAATACATATATATATACATAAATATATATATTTAAGTTTGAAAGTAGCCAATTATTATAATAATTAGCATTCACCAAAAAAAAAAAAAAAAACCAAATTATGGTCTCTAGTATTGAAGTATAAAAAACCAACGATTTTTTTTGATTTTTATAATAATCAGTCAAACATTTAAAATAATTAAAAAAAATAATTTATACCATAAGTGTATGATTTACCATGCTTATTTAAAGTGGTGAATTGTAATACTTTCCTCAATAGCGATAGAGCATGATTCAATTTAATTCTTCATGCAATATAATATTATTATCAGTCGTCACAATAAAATAAAGTAAAAATACAATTTTTGATATTAGCAAAAAGTAGTATTTGAAATTTAAGCTTTGAAATTGTTCAAGCTGCCAACTTGTGGCATAGTTGTTATGGACAAAAGGCACATTGACGTGAAGATAACATCAGGACCTTTAGCTTCTAAGTGCATAGGTAAATATTGAACTATAGATTAAAACTGAATATACATACATACATATTAGTGAGTGTTAATATCTTTGGATTTCAGACAAGCAGATATTCCCAAATAGCTTGCTGAAAGTTAGATTAACGTTTGAAAAAATATTGCTGGCTGCAGGTAGCAGTTGCACCTTTAGAGTTGGATATCGGTTTGAAGCTCGCGCTACTATCACAGACCACACAAGAGCAGTGAAAAAGATGAAATTTATCAAGACTTAATCAAGTGCTTACCGGTACTTTGATGCCTATGAGCAGACTAATCTGACCTTGGCCATTTTCTAGTCGCTCATGGCCAAACGCATTGTTTTCCCAATCCAAAGGCGAGATATGGCAATACTCTAGTGTCTGTATAGACTCGGGAAGTGCATCATGTGACCTTCTATGCATGGTGGTGAAACACAAAAAGCGTATACTTGTTCTATTTGCCAAATCATATAAAACCCATGAATACCGCTCTTTTGTGTCTGTCGTCTCGTTCGTTGTCGCGTTCTTTGGTCCTTACCACACACCAGCAGTTCCTTCCTCGCAAGCACCGTCAAGCACTTTTTCACGTTGTTGGTTCTGTGCTATTGTTACAGTGCACTTATAAATCTCCCTGGAGACGAGCTTTTCACTAAGTCTTTTCGTCGTGATGCCAGCTTCTTACTTGTCGACTCCGCCATACCAGACCGCTGAATACTTTTCGCACTCTTCAGCACACGCTTTGGCGTATTCATGTATCCGCACGTCTTCTTCTCGTGAAACTGCGTTGTTGTCTCCTTCAGTCGTGGTTCCTATTCAGCGTGCCGATACTGTCAGAGCTCCCATGTCTACTGGCGGGGTGGTTAGTACTGTCGATTATGACACTGTGCTTATGGCTGACTACGTGTCCAACGCAGTCGTCACTCTCATGTACCCTGGTAATGAACTGACGCTTTCTCCAGAGTTTCGCCACGAATTCAAAACGTTTACAGCTCATGTTTTGACTGCCACTAGATTACCAAAGTCTACGATTCTGCTTGCACTGCTTTTTCTGTTCAAGCGTTGGATTGTCGGAAACTTCCCCGCTGGAGATCCTCAGATACACATTACGTACAAAGGTCTGATAGGTGCCCTTTTACTGGCAAATAAATTTTATGACGACAATACGTTTACAAATGCATCTTGGAGTGAAGCCTCACAAATAACCGTTTCGGAGCTCTGCTTTATTGAAAGAGATTGGCTAAGAGCTGTAAGATGGTCTTTGCTACCAACTTCAGCTGATGATTATCATAACTGGCAAACCTTCAAAGACTTTTATGAACAGTTCGTGTCTGAGAGATCAAATAGGTACCCACTGTCTCCCGTATCTCCAAACCCGTCTATCGCTACCCCACGGTACACGCCACTGTTGGACCCGTTACCCACCATTCTTCCAGGTATCGACGCTATAGCCTCACGTCCAAGGAATCCGAACTACACTCAATCCCAGGCTATACAACCTATCAGAGTCAACTCATTCTATGTGCCTGAAAATGGCACAAACATATGCAATTGTAATATATGTTCATTTGACTCTGGTAGAGTGTTTTAATTTTTCAAATTTTTTTTAAAGATTTTTTTATTTTTTTTTTTTTTCAGCATTTAATTTTTTTATTTTTTTCAAAAATTTTTTTTTTATCTCGAGCCCTTATTAGTATGTGCGAATTGGAAATCCAGTTAGGTAAAGACAACTACTTGGTGTAACACTGTGCTTTTTCTCAGATGTCTGTTTGTGTGTTTGTTCTATATAGGTGGAGAAATTTGTTTACCAACAAAAGTATCAGCATCTTGTATCGTTTCACACTTTTGTCACATTTATTTGTATTTCAGGTGAGAGGTTATATGGAATTGAGAATGTGAAAGTAGCATTCATGGTAATCAATTTGGATATTGTGTAAGTGTTTCCATTGAAGTAAATATAATAGAATGCATATTAATGTCAATGAAACTGTTTGAGCATTAGCATGAAATTTTCTAAAGAATTAAGATGTTGTATAATAAACCACTCTCGGGCAAGACTTTCAACTTTTTTTTTTTTTTTTTTTTTTTTTTTTTTTTTTTTTTTTTTTTTTTCACCATGAATATGAAAACCTATTGTTGATTTATTCTTTTACATATAATGAGTAGTTAGCAATATGCACATAATAGCAAATTAAAATGGATTACATTATTCAGTCATATATTATTCGGAAAAGGTTTATTGTCAATAAGGAATTATTTTGCTAATTCCTTACAAACCTCGCCCCAGATCTTGACACCCATTTCAATCTGATCAACAGGAAGATACGAGATAGATAGTCTTTGGCAACGGGCCCCCCAACCAACTGTATTATTCAAGACCTCAAAATTGTCACCGTTTGCAATTACTACTCCACGTTTTGAACATTCAGCAGCAACTTGCCGAGCATCGATATTTTCTGGTGTAATGACCCATAGGAAATAACCACCATCACCTCCGTATACCTTGGTACCTTCAGGAAGATAAGCTTTGCATGCACGAACAAATGCATCGGACCGTTCACCATATGTTGCACCCAAACGAGAAAGAACAGGAGAGATCAAGCCGAGTGAAATCAGTTCGCCAACAATCATAGTGTTGAAATGAGATGGTGTCCCGCCAGACTTGACGGCCCCAGCTTGCGATAAACTATAAGCAAGCTTGGGAGTAGTAGACTCTTGCCAGCCAACGCGGAGTCCGGGGCCTAAAAGTTTGGAAAATGTCAAGTTGGAAAGTGTGTTGCCAAATGCAGAAGTGCTGGTTTGACGATCAAGTGTGACTAGTCGAGGTGGTAAATTCTGTGGCTTATGGAATTGAAGTAGATCGTAAACGTCATCAGTAATAAGAAGCATATCATATTTCCGTGCAAGATCAATAAGTTTTAAGCGGTGTTCTAACGACATTGTAGACGCAGAAGGGTTTGAAAATGTTGGTACAAGATACATGATGAATCTGTAAGTCTTGCGATCCGCAGTTTCAACGGACTCGGGAGAGTTTTTAGAATATTCAATGAGTTCTTTTTCAAGAGTTTTGAAATCAAGTCCTTGTTCTGGATCCTCCTTAATTGCTGATATCTTATCTTGAAACCCAGCGTCTGCAAACAAGTCATTGATTAGAAAGTATGTTGGGCTTACAACAAAGACACGTTTTGTGTATCCGTGGGCATCTGCGCATCGTAAAAGTACATTTGCAGCGCCAAAGCTGGCACCATTAGTGAGATTGATACAGTCTGAATCGATTTCACCGTATTTTTCTTCGTTGTGTGCCTTGGTGCTCCATTTTGCAATGGTATCTCGAACATGTTTGGACCCTGGGTCTGAACCATACGTCAGTGGATGTCTATCTTCATCATTGTTATCTGTTGGTCTGTCTCTTGTGAGAAGTGATTGAGAAGCTTGCAAAATTTCCTTGACAGGAAGTAAATTATTGGTAGGATGACCTTTAAAAAAGTTGATCATTGTTACTGTCATGTTTGAAAGAGTAGAAACTAAGTTGAAAAATTGTACAAATAGATTAAAAACAAATAATAAAAAAAAATAAAAAATAAAAAATAAAAAAAAAAGACCAAAAGAAACAAAATACAAATTGTAGTTTTTTTTTACTGACAATATCATGCCTTTTCAAGATCTTATATATAAATATATGTGAATATACGAATTCAGAATTCTTCTTGAAGAGTTTTTATTTCTCGCTTGACTTTCCCACCAATGTATTTGACATCACGGTCTCATAAGTTATGCCGACGCGATGGAGATGCTTTTTTTTCTGCTCAAACCTCCGTTTGTGCTCTCGGAATTAGGATGGGTAACCCAGAGCGAGAAACTATTGCCTTTAGGATACATGATAAAATGAACTATATTCTTTCGTAAAAGATTCCCTTGTACGAATCTATGACGAATTGGTTAGCATGCTCCAGTATTTCAAATATTGGTCACTATTCTGGGCGATAATAGAAGTTTCTTCAACCTTGATAACCGTCCATTTGTTAATTAGACTATCATCTATATGCTGCTACTAGTAGAGGTTGGGACCAAATCCCATGCTCAAGACCGAAGTCTTAAATTAACTCAGCTACCTGTGGTCCGCCCACTCCATCTGCCAAATGTGGTATGCTGGAAATGGAAGTTCTGACATTAACAAGTGTGTCTCTACATGGAAACCATGAAATTGAAATCACAATCTAAGGAAAAAGTTGCTTTTTTTTTTTCGACATCCTAATCTATAAATGATTTCCTATTACCTATATTCTGCTGAAAAACTAATCAGTTATACAAAATACTATAGCATTATTAAATAAATATCTTCTGAAATAGCACTTTAACTGTTTTGTAATTATAAAAGGTATCTTAAATTTTAGTTAACTCTTTAAATATCATATAATGCTGTTACACTAATAGCATCTCTGTAAGTTATTTGAATCATGTGTTATGAAGAGATTTGTTAAATAACTATTTAAACAGTGAAATTGTTATAAAACCGTTAAGGCTTAGTTTGTTAAGGCTTGGTTTGTGGTGTATGCATGATGAACTTTGCAAAGGATCTGAGTTGTTCAAGTTATAAAAGCTTTAATATTATAATTATTTCAGTGGTTTTAACTAATATTTGAATTATTTATACGATCATGGATATAGAACTGGTCAGACAAAATGCAAAGAAAAGATTTTTTTTTTTTTGCTGATTTTTAAATATGAATTTAATTGTATTTTAGATGGTTGTTTATGTCACAAAGGTCAATAGTGTGATCCATAGATTTTAATCTTGTTCCCATTATATTTAAATAATTGTTTATGGTTTTAATTAATTTTTTTTATCAATGCTATATATTAAATTATGAGTAAAACGTTTTTAAAAGTAACGGCAAGAAAATATAAAGACTTTATCGTTTGTTTGTTTTTTTAATATATTTTTACAGTTAATTATACTTTTCAAGTTCAACTTGGACAATTGAACCAAAAAATAAATAAATAAATAAAAAATGGTATCTGCTAAACTGGTTCTTACTGGAACATTATTTTCAGCTTGTGCTCTTGCTGAATGCCCCTTGCGTGCAGAATTTGAAAATAACATTATTCTTAAAGCTTTTCAAAACAGCTTAAGCAGTCAACTACTCAATGTTGATGCTTTGCAAACTCAGATGCAAGGTAAAGATGGAAATGCAAAAGCGGGTGTCTTTTTATCTGCAGCTTCAGACAATATTAATCATGCTTTAGGGATGGTTTCAACTGCAACAAGTGCATTGCCCAATCCCTTTTCACGTTTTTCCGCAAATATTCTTCTCACACCTTTTGTTCAATCTATCACAACCGGTGCTGAGATGGCATTGTCCAACATGGATGACCAAGGTGGCGATAATAGTAAAGCTGTTGATTTGGCTGTCAGTTTGAGTAAACTTGCTTCCAAAGCCTCATCTGCTGGAATTGATGTCACAAGATTGAGTAATACAGCTACCAAATTTCATAATATGGCTTTAAGCGGAAACGGTTCCAACTTGAAAGCTCGACAAGTTCCTGATTTTGATCAATCTAAAGCTGCTTTGAACAACTGTCAAGGTGTACAAGAAGAAATCAATAGCAATATGAATGAAGATGCTCAAAGTTTTGTCACAGCTACTATTGAAAATATTAATAACATTTCTAAAGCTATTGACGAATTCAGTACTTCCAAAGATAACTATGCTATTGCATTTGGCTACCAATCTCTTTCTCCATTAATAACATCTATTTCTGATGGTATGGAGCAGATTTTAACTAATGGAAATTCTAATCAAGTTTCTAATGAAGATATTCAACAACTTTCTCAAAGTCTTGAAGATCTTTCGAGTAAAGCTGAAAAATTTAACATTAACGTTAATCATCTCAACAAGATTATTTCACAAATTCAAGGTTGAGAGAAATTTTGTAAGAGAGTAGCACCAGTCCCTAGTTAATATTTAACTGCTTATATATATATATATATATGAAAGTAATAAAGAAATTGAAATATATGTAACAAACTGTTGAATCGATTTTCAATCTTGTACAATAAACAATTAGTTACCATATTCTAGAAACATTTAACTAGTATAGAACGCTTTACGTCCCTGCATACAAACAACAACAAAAAAAATAAACTAATAAAAAAAAGGTTAACTGAGTGTTTGAATTAAAGAATTACTTTGATATTAAAATTTGATAACTTTTAATGAATATTTTGGTAGTCTCAGTGAATTTAATCACTTATTTGAATACTTGTTACAAGATACACTAAAAAAGTATCATGGATAATTATTGCATTATAGTGAGAAAAAACAAATTTCCAAATAAAAAAAGAGGTTATAGCGTCATTAGTGTTAGCGGATAATTACAAGACACAACGACTATATGAAAAATGCACACGCATCCTTTTTTTTTTTTTTTTTTTTGAAGCATGCATTTTCAGATTAACTACACAATACTTTAATAAGTCCTTGTATATATCATTTCAGTACTGTTCTAAGATGAAGAAACAATAAAATTATATTCTATTTTTATATAGGGTACTTGATGATAACTTGAATATTTTTTTTTTTAAACAAAAATTAATTTTTGATAAATTACATTAAATTATCTAGTCAATCTGTAAATTAAAATCAAACAGCCCTATTTTATTGAATTTAACACGCATAAAAATTGAAAGTTGCATCTCATGAGAAATAAAATGAGATGTAATTCTTTTGATGCATGTTTTTATAATGAATGTCAAGATATTTGATTTGAAGAATTATATAAATGTATGATAATTCTGCAAGTTTATATTCATGAAAATCAAGTGAATAATCATTTAATTACACAAAATCTGGATATCTAATTATAATCATGGTCACAGCTAAACTTTATATGCTTTTTTTGACTGCTTCTTTAGTAGCTGCAGTTCCTTCTCCCAATCCAACTGGTGATATTAATGATGAATATGGTGGGTTTGATCCAAATGGGCCTTCAGCATCAGCCAGTGTTCCTTTAGCCACAAACCCTCAAAACCATTTCAAATCAGGAGCAAATTCCTATGCCCAAAAACAACTACTTCCTGGGGTTCCTTCATTTATGGGATTGTTTGCAGCACCAGCAGTTATGGCAATTGACGCTGCTACTGCTCCTGCCAAAGTCAAAGGTCTTGCCAATGCTTTTGCTTCTAGACAAAGATCTCTTGCAGAAACCATTCAAGAACTTGATACACATGATCCTAAAACACATACCAAACAGTTAGGAACCTTTATTCCTGGGTTTATAGATGAATTGGTTGGCGCTGCTAAAGTTATGACGGACGAACTTTCTGTTTATACCGATGGTTACTCTACATATGTAGGAGATTTTCTAATGGGTCCTTTTGTCAAAACTGTCACCAATACTATGGGAACATTTTTGGTACAAGCTGTTGGCTCTGTTGAAGATATAGGCGAAAATACTGTTAGATCTACTTTGTCTATGACATTGAAAGCATTTTCTTCTACTGCAAGACAATTCAACAGTGATACTTCTCAATTAGATGCATATATCCGTGTATATGACGAAAAGTTTGTAAACCAAGATAAAGATGCACATAACAGTCAGCAAAACTAAATAAATATATGAGCAATATGAAAGATTTTTTTTTTGTTTTACTATTTTATCTATAATATTAGATAGATAGATAGAAAATCTGTTTATTGTCCCTTTGTTTAAAAGCTATACTAGTAATAATTCATTAGATATATAGATGTCTCCTACTTGTGTAATTTGTTGTATTTACATTAGTATAGCTTTTGAGTGGAAAAAAAAATACCTAAATTTCTATTTTCCATCCATGTCAAAATTGATTTTTCAATTTAAACGTAAATTATACAAAATGTATGGATACTAGAATATCGAATAGATTAATTATGAACAATTTTGAGACTTATATAGTCTAGTCTTTGAATAATATTTCAAAAAAAATTTTATAAAAACTACATTCTGATTTTTTGTAGATAGTGCCAAGGAACAGAAAATCATTAATATTTGGTCTAGTGGTGTAGCGGTTTATCACACTTCGTTCACATTAAAATGAGCTTGTACCGAAGAGGTCCCGAGTTCGAACCTCGGCTGGATCAATTTTTAAACTACCATTATGTGTATTTTTTTTTTTTTTTAAATTGAATCTGATGGAAATAATTACTTCAAAGCGTACAAGAAAAATAAAATAAACACTCTACAATCAATAATAAATATAATTATTAATTGAATTTTATTAAAAAATATATTAATTCAAAAAGATGTAGTTTAAAATATATAATTTTATACAACAAACTAACGGAACCTAAAAATACCCGAAATATGTTCCGAATCCTTACAGACTAGTTTGGGCGTATATTCCATTTTGTCCCTTCTTTAATACAGCGTAATTTTTTTTTTTTTTTTTTTTTTTTTTTTTTTTTTTTTTTTTTTCATAATAAAGTGTCGGTTCTAAAGAATGGTAAATTTCCATTGCTATTTTAAGACATTTAGATCGATCCTTGATATCTGATTGGTTCAAGGTTTGCCCAGAGACTACATTATTCAAGATGCTCGCCAAGATAATTTTCATCTCTAATAGGAAAGGTGGGTTTTTGATGCAAACGATATTCCGTTTAGAGAATTTAAATCTAATCATTTTTTACTCTTTTTGGAAACAACTTTACTAGTCAGCGAATAGTAATTCTTGATTAAATTCTTTTCAAATCTAGGAGTATTTTTTTTTTCGTTAGGTTAAGATAAACCATAGATGTATATGGAAATTTAAAATATATAAAAAAATATATAGAAATACTGTGATTTAAGTTTTTAATTAATATATATATATTCAAGTATTGATTTATATCTTATGAGTTTTGAAAACTTATTAAAACTTGCCTTTATTCGTAAACCAAGCATTCAAAAAGAATAATTTCAGTGGGTTTTCACTATATGCAAGCAACTTTATTAAGTTAATAAATCTATCGAAATGTACTCCATCAATATCTACATGCCCAGAAAAAAAAAAGCTGCTTTCATGAATATATCTGGATCATCAGATAAATTTTTATTTTCAATTGTGATTGCCAAGGCCTACTGAGTGTATTTAGATAATATTCATATTGATAAAAGTTGAATATAAATATCTAGTTCAATTCCTAGTTATCGAAATTTTTTTTTGTTCTTCTTCTTCTTCTTCTTCTTCTTCATCATTAATACAACTGATCTTAAAGTCTCTTTTGTTATCCAATCAATTTTTTTTTGATTTTTTTTCACTCTTTTAATAAAAATGTACTCCAAGTCTTTCGTTACTGCTGCCGCTCTTTTCGTTGCTTCTGCAAACGCTCTTGCTTTCCCTGAGGCTGTTGCTCAGCTTCCTGGTGCTACTTACCAGTGCCATGAATTCTGTGGTAACTTGATTCTCGAATCAAGAAAATGTTCTGAGACTGACAATGACTGTCTCTGTGCTTCCGGTTCTGGATTCTCCAACTTGGTTGATCCCTGTTTGGACTGCGGTTGGCAATTATGGGATTACTACGGAAAGTACCTCGTCGGCCCTCTTGGTAGATGTGGTCTTCCTACCGAGCCTACTGGTGCTAAGGCTGGTGAAGCTGCTGAGTCTACTACCGAAGCTGCTGCTCCTACTGCTGCTCCACAAACTACAACTGAAGCTCCCGCTCCTGAGCCTACAACCGAAGAAGCTCCTGCTCCTGAACCCACCACTGAGGCTCCTGCCCCCGAACCTTCCACCGAGGCACCAGCTGTTGAGCCTGAGACTACCTCTGAAGCTCCTGCTCCTGAACCTGAAGCTACTTCTGAGTCTGCTGCTCCTGAAGTTACTACTCCCGCTTCTGAAGTTGTTACTTCTAAGCCTTCATCTGTTTCTTCCGCTCATGTTACTTCCAAGGCTTCAATTATTACTGCCAAATATGAAAACAAGACCATTGCCACTGTTTCCGAAACTAAGACTCATGCTCAGCCCACTGAGCTTCCCCAAGTCAATGGTGCTGTGCAATACTCCGTTGCTGGTGCTTTGGCTGTTGCTGCCGGTATTGCTGCTCTCATCTAAACTAGATGAGTGAGCGTTCATGATTTTCTTTTTTACTGGTATCTTTTTTTATTCCTAATCTTGCAAATGAACTTACATTTAATTTCTATTATTTTATGAACGACGTACATTATTATTATTATTATCTTTATATTTACTCTATATTTAATTTTTATTTAAAAGAAAACTAATTTATTAGCTTTAACTTAAATTTTCACTTTAAATTGATGTTTATTATTCAGGATTTTACCATATACAATATTTAAGTGTTGTAAATTCATGGTATGTTTATCTTTTTTTCCTATTGGATTATATATAAACGAAAACCTGTTATTTGTTTTGATTGATTTGAGAACTTGACTCAGGATTAAATATAACAGATGAAAAAAAAGGATTCTTTTGAACAAACAAACAAAATGAATAAAACGCGAATTATAAAAAATAATATATATATATATAAATATATACATGTAAAAAAAATAATTGCCTAGCTCTCTTGTACTGCTCAAAGCCGTTTTGTTAAATTTTAGAATTTCGTAAATTCCCGAATAGGATACATTAGTTCTAAATAAAATTTTTTTTTTTTTTTTTTTTTTTTTTTTACCAAGGCATTTTACCATCATTTTTAGTTGGTTGTAATCATTTGTAACAAAGATCTAAAATGAACCAATAACTCGGCAAGAAGTCTATAAATCAACTATTTTAAGCATTTCTTTCTTGTAAAAAATAAAATAAAATAAAAAAAATCGACTGCTTTTGCATTGATTGTGTTGCATAGTAATGTCAATTTTGACCAGTTAATCAAAACTTAGTCTT
Source organism: Geotrichum ghanense (nom. inval.) (assembly GCA_022023575.1). Taxonomy (NCBI): domain Eukaryota; kingdom Fungi; phylum Ascomycota; class Dipodascomycetes; order Dipodascales; family Dipodascaceae; genus Geotrichum; species Geotrichum ghanense (nom. inval.). The sequence continues at coordinate 851,762 of JAKKCX010000008.1, read as the reverse complement.
CTAGTGTACAGCTTAAAAAAATATTTTATTGAACTAATGATAAAAATATCTTGAAAAGTCATGTTTTATTGAAAATGAAAGTAAATATTAAACAAGGAAATGAGCTCAAGGGGAAAACCGAAATGCAAACATATTTTAAGGGGCGTTTGATGTTCAAATACTCAAAAGTTCACTGGAATGTGTGTAATCTTCAAATAAAATAGAATAATAAAATGAAAAAAAAAAATAAAAATGAAAGAAGAATGAGAGAAAAAATCTAGTCAACATTAAAAAATGAACTATATGACTTTGATTAAAGGTGTTTTTGTTTATTATAAACTTAATAATTCTTGAATGTATATCTATATTTTACTTTTCTTGAGTCCAAATGTAAATAAGAAATTTTAAATAAGTTATTTTGATGGTTTTTTTTTTCAATTTTAAAAAGCAAACAATATTGAATGCCATGATAATGTTGATAGGTCTGTCTTCAAATAAAGTTGCTAACATTTGATCTATTTTGATGAAATTTTATAATACTTTTAATTTATTTTTAAATACATACCTAGAACCAAAATATTATCTTGAAGAAAAAAAATCAATTTAAAAAGGTATGAAAATTTTGTAACAAAGCAATTGCTGCTTTTGTTTTTCTCAATAATATGATGAATTATCTCTTGATTTCAAACAAACCTATTCAAATCAAGTTCTTTCAATACATTTTGTTTTGAGAATCAAAAGTTATATAAAATATGATTATAAAATATCAAAATATTTGGAATTCATGTCATGAGATTGTGTTTTATATTTAAAACTATATTAGTTATTTAATATATTGAAATTTCTAAAATCGAGTATTGTAGACAAGCCTTAAGGATTTTAAAAGAGCTATATGAACATCACGTGATAGTTCGACAATCAAGAAAAAAAAAAATCACAAGTTCCAAATTGGAAATCGCTGTTTTCAGTATTAAACTGAAATAAAATTAAAAATAAAATGAAATAAAAATATAAATAAAAATAAAAACTAAAACTAAAATTATTTCCATAAATTTGCACTTGCATTATCTGATCAAAATAAATGGAATAAAATAGGAAGAAAAAAAAAGGAATAAGTTGGGAATAAAATTTTACTTGATTTGAAAAGCTTGGTACGATTAAAATTTGATGAATAATTCCAATGATTTGAGAAATTTTTTTAAAAAAAAAAAGATAAAAAGAAAAAAACCCAAAGTTATAGCAAATTCTTATGTTCTTTAATATGAGCTGTTGAGTGTTTTTTGGTTCATTCAAATATTCATAAACAAATATACTTCATATAATGATCCTTTCTTGAAATTCTTAATCTATTGAATATATAGTATCGTTTCTTGACAATATTTTCACTTGATATAACATAATAGCTTGATTATAAAGTATGTCGAAACGTTTGGTCTTGATAAATTTGAAATATCAGATAACAAAATACACATTACAGAAAACTCATCCAGTATTTTTTTTTTTCAACAGCTCCCGTAGAGAAACTTTTCTGATTATAACATCTCAAAAGTTAAATTTTTTATTTAGATTCTTTTTTTTCATTTTGTTTTATTGATAATCATAACTTTTAATTGAAGTTTTAAACCATATGCTTTAATTCTATGAATTTTGAAACTTTGCATACATGTAAATGTACCTTTCATATTTAACCACAAAAAGTATCATGAATATAAATTATCTAATTAAATTTCATAGAATCATCAATTTTTTCTTTGAATGAAACCGATATATTATCAAGCTTCTCAAAATGCTTTTGTGGACTAATATCGCAGTTAATCTTGTAATTTTTAAACCTATGTTTTTTCTCTTTATAAAATTTCTTACCATCAAATTCATGAATAAAATGTGGATATATTTTCATACAACATTGTATTTTCCCAAGGTAACTATGATTTGGGACAGTTTGGGTCCAGCTAATTATTGAATGATCAATAAGGGCATTAGCTTTAAAGGTATTTTTATATATACTTATTTTTCAATTGCATCCTCAAAAATCAAACAACTGCGGCTTTAGATTTATGAACTGAGGTCTACTTTCAAAGTTTTGAGATATAAATTGCAAACTACAATATTCTGTTTTCCAGAAAAGTTCCCACACAAGCTAGGCTTAGCAGTATATAAACCAATACAGCCGTACAAGGTCCAGTTTGAAAACAGTTTAAAAAACCCTGACCCCAAGAACTTCTGCACGTTTTCTGACTCATCGTCGATTCATCTTATTAAAGTTCTCGAATCATGCTTTCTATTGTGATCATGATAAATAATAAAATCAACAACTCCAAATCAAGATCTAATCAACAACTGCGCGGCTAAAGTCAGTATTATATTGTTGGTTTCAACAAGTAGAATAGATAAGTATATGAGTATATATTTTTAAAAGTGTCGAGTGATTTGTACAAAGAGACTATGTAGAGCAAAAAAAAAAAAAATGCTATCGCAGCTGCAATTATTAATCTTTATCACTATACCTGTTTCAACTAAAGATTTTTTTTCCCCAGAATAAGCCTTCTTTGCATATATAAATGGACAGTATATTTCCCAAAATTTTGAAGGTTTTGAAAATTATTACTATTCATTTTTATCAATTGCATTGTTGAGTATCTCTTATAAAAAAAAAGATAAAAAAAAACAATAAAAAATAACACAAGATAAATCAAGATAAAAATTCAAATAAATGGAATTATCGACTTTGAAACCTGAAACAGCAGTTTTAGCACGTCCGAAATCAAATGAAATTTCTTATACAACAGGTTCAAACATTCGTCGGGAACCTGACCCAATTCAATCTCTTTCTCCAGAGGCATCGGACTATGAATCAGATACTGACGTTGAAGCAGAAGATGAGTATCCGGAAGGTGGGTTTACAGCCTGGAGAGTAGTGGTAGCCAGCTTTTTTGGACTATTTGCTACAGCCGGTACAATCAACTCTATTGGAGCTGTGCAAGCATACATTACTGCAAACCAGCTTCATTATCTATCAGATTCTCAGGTTTCTTGGATTTTTTCTGTTCTGCTATTCTTAAGCTACATATTGTCGGGTGTTGCTGGCTCAATATTTGACTCGTATGGTCCCATACATTTGATGATAGTCGGAACAATGTTTTTTACCCTTGGAATAATGGGAGCTAGCGCATCAACTGAATATTACCAGTTTATGCTAAGTTTAGGAGTCAGTGTGGGAATTGGCTTGGGTTTAACTATAGGTCCGTTATTCGCAATTGTTGGGCATTGGTTCAACGTAAGACGAGGTCTGGCTACAGGAACTGCTACAGTTGGTGCAAGTTTAGGCGGAACTATTTTCCCAATCATGCTTCGAGGTTTGTACGACACAGTTGGGTTTGCTTGGGGTGTGCGAATTATGGGATTCATTTGCTTCGGTGCAATGCTTGTAGCAGCTCTTCTTGTGAAGGCCAGGGTTTCGCGATCAGAATTCCAACCTTCTATAAAGAACTTTGTCGATTTTAATGGACTTAAAGATATGCGATTTTTATGGTTAACTTCCGCCAATTTCTTTGGAGAGCTTGCAATTGTCATTGGTTTAACTTTTCTAGCATCTTTTGCATTAGCTCAAGGGATGTCACAAACACTGTCGTACTTATTATTAACAGTGTTGAGTGCTACTGGTATGATTGGTAGATGTCTTTCTGGAACTCTTTCTGATCACTTTGGACGATACAATACAGTGACAGTCTCTTCTTGTTTTTCGTCTCTGACTGTATTTTGTATTTGGCTTCCATTTGGTCATTCCCCTACAGCACTTATGATATTTGCTGCCTTGAATGGTTACACCAATGGGTCTATTTTTGCGTTAGCTCCTGTGTGCTGTAGTCAGATTTGTAGAACTGAAGAGTATGGTCGTAGATTCGGAACAATGTTTTTCTTTACAGCTTTTGGAGTTTTGCTTGGTGTTCCAGTTTCCGGTGCTTTAATTAGAGATCAAGGTACCAATTATACTTATTTAGTTGTTTTTACTGGAATTCTTTACACCTGTACTGCAATATCATTTTTTGTATCAAGATATTACAATGTGGGATTCAGGTGGTGCAAAGTTTAGATGTAATAATTGAACATGAAAAGCTTTTAAATAACGAATCAATTTTTCAATTTTTAGTGTCTACTTTCTAGTGCCTACTTATTTAACGTCTAGTGTGTATTAATTAGATCAAGTTATTTTGAACTTTTGGTGAAACTTCAAAGCATTTGAAACTATCAATGAAATCAATTAGTATTATATATATATATAGTATTCCAATAAAGTCGTCGTTTAGAACTAATTCAGTGATATATCACTAATATGGATATAATAATTTTGGATCTCTAAACTTTGCACCATTTCATTCCAACATTATAAAATCTGGAGATGATGAAAGAAACCGTGGCAGAAGCGTACAATAACCCTGAAAATAATACCAAGTAAGTATAATTTTCGCCATTGTTTTTAATAAGTGCTCCAGACACTGGAACACCTAATAAAATCCCAAAAGCAGCAAAGAAAAACATTGTACCATATCTTCTTCCATATTCCTCAGTTCTACAAATTTGACTACAACAAACGGGAGCAAGTGAAAATATAGATCCATTTGTGTAACCATGAAGAGCAGCAAAAATTATGAGTCCAGCAGGTTTGTGACCAAAAGGAAGCCAGATACACAAAACGGTAAGAGAAGCAAAAGCAGATAGCACAATGATAGTGTTGAATCGGCCAAAATAGTCGGCAACTACACCAGTAAGATATCGACCTATGATTCCTGTAGAGCTTAAAATTGTCAGAATAGCATAGGATAGCGTTTGGGACATATTTTGTGCCAGTGCATATGTTGCTAGATATGTCAAACCCACCACAATCGGAAGTTCTACCAAAAAATTGGCTATGATGAGCCAAAGAAACCGTTTGTCAGATAGAGATTTAATATCGACAAAGTTGAGAATTGAGAAATTCAGCTCTTTTCTCTTAAATCGAGTTTTCATCAGCATAGTAGCTATACTCAAAAATATAAAGCAAATAAACCCCATAATTCTAACACCCCATCCAAAGCCTATAGTGCTATAAAACTGTCTGAGCATTATTGGATATACCACACCACCCAAACTTGCTCCAATAGTTGCTGTACCTGTAGCCATTGCCCTTTTCGTGTTAAACCAGTGTCCAATGATAGCAAATAGTGGACTTAGAAGGAGACCCAATCCAATACCACAACTCACACCGAGGCTCATTAAAAACTGATAGTATTTTGTAGAAACACTAGCAGACATGATGCCTAGAATGAAAAATATAGTTCCAGATATTCCCAGATACACTGGACCATATGAATCAAATAGCGGTCCTGAGAGCCCAGTTAATATGTAACTCAAAAAAATCATCAATGAAAAGATCCAAGAAACCTGTGAATCTGACAAGTAATGAAGCTGGTTTGCAGTAATGTATGCTTGCACAGCTCCAATAGAGTTGATGGTACCGGCTGTAGCAAATAACCCAAAAAAACTAGCAATTACCACTCTCCACGCTGTATGTCCACCTTCTGGAAAGTCTTCTTCATCATTATCGTCTTGATTTTGCTTTGCTAAACCTATGGAAATTGATTGTCTTTCTTCTGGACTGTCATTTGATTCATCGTGTAAGTTGGCTCCGGAAGCATATATTATATCTTTTGATTTTAAAGTTGGTCGAGACAAAGCTGTGAAAGTTGATTTGACATCAAGAAGCTCCAAATCCATAACTACTTTAGACATGGAATTTTCTAACAGTGTATTCAAGTTGAATTTTTAGTGAACATTATGCTTTTTTGACTTTAGAGAAATGTGGAGATTTATATTAATAAAATTCAACCTTTTATAATTAGCCGCCATATCTTGAATAGTCATTTAGTCATCTAGTCAATAGTTTAAAATAAAAGGTGTTTTTTTTTGTCTGGAATTATATGTTGAAAAAAAATACTCAAGGTCAATGTTAGTGAGCAAGTAATGTGTAATTATGTTAAATAATTACGGATATATAAACACGGCTACTATCACTGCAAAAGACTGAGTTCTAAACCCAAGTATCCCACTGAAATATTACAGAAAATTGGAAAAGTATTTAGTACCTCATCTGGATAGTTTAGATAGGCGCCAAAATGATTGGAGCAAATGTAGAGAGTTACTCAGCCTTCACAATTAGATAGTCTAAACAAATAATCATTAGAAAAGTTCTGCTATAAAATCTATATATATATATATATATAGGCTATATGAAAATTACACAAAACTAGAACAAAATTTTTATCATGAAAAGAGAATCAGTCGTAGTGTAATAGGTTTTAGATGGTTTATGATTGAAATCCTTAATATAATATTTAAATTTAGCAAAGTCATGAAATGAAATGATACTCGTAACCTTTCTGAAATAATTGTAATGTATATATATACATATGTCCATAATTTTCTACTTCAAATTTGAGATATCCACTTTTTAGAAAATTCACTAAAATTGAGATGTAATAGTTTTGCTGTTAAAACCCCGAAGCAGTAAAATTTTACCAGTGAAGCTTAAAACATGGATTTCAAAACATTAACGTTGAATCACAAGGTATACAAATAAGAACTAGATCGAGATTCATATATAAAGCTCAATCTATGGTGTAATAATTTTGATACATCCAAATTTTGTTTTCTTCTGAAATGATTTCTATTTTATTCGAATAGTTGAAGGGAAAAAAATTGTTTATTTAAATTGACTGGTTTTTTATTTTAACGTAGAAGCGTTTAGACTTTGTATATAATCCTTTAGTTGATAAAAACTGATAAATATCCGAGGAATAAAAAAAGTGGACTAATTTTATAAAATGCGTAAGCTTGAAGACCAAATAAGTGTAATATACATCAAGTCAATTTTTTCTATTTGTAAATTTGCATTTAAACATTAAACATTGAAAATATTTCAGTAGTTTAAAAAGGGTAAAGCATTTAAGTACTTGCTTTATATAGACTGGAGCTTGTTTTTTTTTTTTTTTTTTTTCATTTTTTTTAAAAAACCCTCTTTCTAATATTACGGAATCACAAGTTTCAATATTCATTTTAGCACTATGATGAAAACTTGCAATGCTATGGAAAATGGCTTGAAATGTCAAATTATGAGATTAAGATGATGCAATTAAGTCAGTCAAAAATTTTGAATATCGATAGTTGTAATAATATAATTCATTCTCTAGATGTTTACTCTTTTATTTCACATCATTCTTGTTTAAACATATTTATCTAATATTTCCAAAATGACAAAATATAAAAATGTTTAGCTTATCCATATTATTTTATTTCAAAGATTTTTATAATATTGTAGAGTATATTTTTACAGCTGTGATTTAAAACATGCACTTTTAAAATAAAAAATGAAAATATTGCTGTATAATTTTAAAAATACAATATCCCTTAAATCAAAATATTTGGATTAAAAAAGAATGGCGATTAGATTTATTTCATATAAAATCAAGAATAATCAATTTTCTTGATTTTTTTTAAATCTTACCTTGATTTTATTTTATTTTTTTTTTTTTTTTTTTTTTTTTTTTTTTTTTTTTTTTTTTGGGAGTTTGAATTTATACTCATAGCTATATAAAGAAAAAAAAACCATTTCTTCTTGTGTTGATGAGCATTAAAAAATCATTGGTTATTAGTCTTTCTAAATGGATTTACTTATTAATTTCGAGTTTAATATTAGTGCTAACTATAAAATCAAGATCTGATAATAATGCTGGTTTGGGCGCCAATTGTAAAACTAAATGGGATTAATTGTTCGTGAATCTACTTTTTGATTCCAGATAGCCCATATATGTACTGAGATGTAAATCAGTAACTAAATTTATAAATCCGTCCAATGAATCATTCAAAATTATTTTCACTCACTACATTATTATAAAAAAAAATTATCTAAAGTACTGCAAAACTTTTAGTTGATAAATTTATAGATGACTGGAATATGAAGTGTAATAATTTTTTAAACAAAACCATTTTTATTTATAATGAGTCCACGTTATATATATATATATCATTCAATTTCTATAGTTTTTAGTTGATAAAATAACCGAAATTCGGGTACAAAATATGAAGAAAAATAAATGAATAAATAAATAAAAAACACACACAAACAAAAGCATGTGAGTCTGTTCCAGGACTATTGCCGTAAACACTTTGTATTTGAATCATTGTGTATCGCAATTGAAAATTGACTTTAAAATTTTAGTTTTCTCCAACAAAATCATAAATTCTCCAACTTTTAAGAAATTAAACTAGTTATTCCAGAGCCACATATTACTTTATAAAATATTACAAAATCTACGCAGAAAGTTAAGTGATGTTAAAATTCCATTATATTCAAGATGGAAGGATATTAAATGGTCACAATGTGAACACTTTGCATTATAAGTTTACTCTTTTTTAATGCTAAATGATTCTCAATTGTATTTACAGCTACATGACTGGCCAATTGAGAATGGGAAAATTAAGTTATGCTCATGTGAACAAAATGCATGTAATGTAAACTTTATACGTCATTGGAATTTGAACTTAATAAAGAAGTTCATCAAATACTTACAAGCTTACTTTGAATACTTTTTTACGAAATACAAATTCATCATGAAAATTTATATAGAAAAAATTGGTTTTATTTTATTATTTTCATAAAAAAAAATTCAAAATTAATAAAAAAAGTTGATTGAATTACATTCAAAATAAAATCAATTCAAATAAAATATAAATCACAAACAGTCATAAATGGTAGGAACACAGTGCTCAACTTTTTATCCATCACAATCTTTCTTAAATAACCACATCTTCAGGATATTTATAAGATTCTGCTGCAGTTGCGTACCTACCATTTTAATAAATATAAAGGGTAGCTAATTTTTTTCAATCTTTTTTTTTTTTATCATCATTATTATTATTATTATCTTTATTTTTTATTTTATTTTTTTTTTCATTTTTTAAAATTCTCTTTGTTATTTTGGTAATTCTATTATTATCAAAACAGAATTCAAAAAGAGAAAAGAAAAACTCTTTACTCACTTGAAGTAAAAATGAAATAAAAAAATAAAAAAATAAAAAAAAAAAGAGTGAAACTAAGTGACCTGCTTAAGAGCTAGGTTTGCTAATCTCTCCAGACCAACTGGTCTCATTAAAGTAGATGTTGGCGTGGGAGTAGTAGGTTTTGAGTGCAATACCTGTGTCGTTGGTTTCAATGCATTCAATATGGAGACAAAAGCAGTATCAAAATAAATAAAGTCAAATTGTCTGATGTAGTTTACAATATAATTGTAAAAGGATTCCTCACGAGGCAACCGTAATGCAAAATTCATAACAATATTCAGAACAATAGTAAACAAAGGTGTATCAACTATATTCTTGTGGGTTATCAAGTATGCTAGTTCATGTAGGGTGTGATGATTCGGATATGCCTGGAAATATGCGCATGAATAGAGAATCAAAGTAAATGGTGATTCAAAATGGTCGGGATTTAAATGTTGTAACTTGTCCCAGTTTTTGTCTCTGAGAATCAGCAAGAGAGCTCCATCATCTGAGTCGGCAAATGTAGAATAGTCAACAATGTCAATAATTTTTGATGGTGTGTTTTTTGCGCAGCTATCCAAATCGTCCAGTAGAGTCAATGCTAAAAAGATGTTTTTGTCGTCATCATTTTGTGATTGATGTACTCCTCTTGCATAACCTGATGATATAGCTGAGCTTAGCCATCCTGATGAGTTTGTGATAAGAAAGGCAAATATTTTCAAAACAATAGACATGTAAAAAAGTTCATCAGATTTAGTTTCAGCTCGCTGGATAGCGTCAATGGCGTCGCTAATTTTGTCCACTCCAGTAGAATCGTTTTGTCGTTCTAAAGCCATATCTATTGCCATGAAAACAACCTCTCGGTACTGAAGAGGAAGACATTCAAGCATGCTTTCTAGCTTGTGTCTGGATCCAGGCAAAACAGGCAGTAGGGGATGGATTATTCCATAGTACTGATCAATGAGACGTTCTTGCGATTTTCTTGTTTCTCTCACAAAAGTAGAAGGGGCAGAGTATGATCTTTGTTTGATTTCTGGGAGCTTCATTTGCATGGTGGTGTGCGCTGCCAGTTCTTTTGTAATGAAAGAAATGGATGGAAGTACTGTAGTGTTTGAGTTTGCGTTCATGCTGGTTGGTTGGTATTGAAGAACAATTCCACTAAGGTTGTTGTTATACGAGTCAGACGTTTCGACCATTGACTTTCTTCTTCGCGAACCCTTCTGAGGTCCCCGTTTGTACTGAACACGCTCAAAGGTGCACTTCAAGTGTGCTCGTTTGCAGTTTTCGCAGGAGGCTCCGCCATTCTCGACATTGTGATCACATTTGATCTAGTTTATTTAAAGTTAGTCACACTCAAAAGGGCAAATTGTGGGGTTGGTGATGATAACTCACTTTTTTGCGGCGGCACCGGTCGCAAGCTTGTGAGACCTTCTTTCGGCCATTTGGAAGATCGCTGTTTGGCGACATTCGGGCCTCTGAGATGGGCGGAAGTTGTTGAGCCATTGCCATTGACATGATGAGTGATGATAGTGCTGCTGTCTATGTCGGTTGAGTTTCTAGTTGAAACTAATATATATAAGATAAAATAGTGGTTGTTGTTTTTTGAAAGTGCGAATGCTCAAGGAGCTCAAAATAGCGAAAGCCAATGTAGTTGTATCTATGGGTATTCTCTGTAAACAGACGATGCAAAGATGGTTGTTGATAGAGTTAATGAGAATATTGAATGGGGGGAAACAGAGTCTTATATATATAGGTCTTCAAAGCAGTCCAACGGGTTCATTGCTTTTTTTTATTATTATTATTATTATATGTATATATATTTTTATATTGTATTTTCCCAATTTTTATTTTGTGGGGAAGCATCTGCCAAAAAAAAAAAAAAAAAAGAAAAAGAAAAAAAGAAATTAATCCAAAAAAACATGTAGAAAATAATAAATAAAACCCAAAGAAATAAATAAAATGATCCGGGCATCTAAAAGAGAAAATCAAAAACCTTCTGCGATTGTCCTTTGAAAAGTATTTTGAATAGCATTAATCGTCAGTCCAAAACAGGCCAAATATGCACACCGGGACTGGCGGGCAAGCAAGCGAAACATTACCAACTTGAAATAGATGAATTAATAAACTTGTGTGTGTCTACAAGTGCTACAAGTGCTACAGGTCCTATAAGGAACAAAAAAAAATATATATATATATATATATACCAAGAACTGATTCACTTCATGGCGCCCACCTTCACTATATTTATTTAATATCAACTACTCTTATAAAAATTCGGATCGTAGTGATATCTGAAGGAAATACCTTTGTCTCGAAAAAAAAAAATAAAAAATAAAAACTTATTGGTGGCAAGCGAGACTTGTTGATTCCTATCGGCACGCAAAAATAAGCATCGGCTCGAGAATTGTGAGTAAACAACCGTTTAACAGTGTTGTCTTCGCTTTTGTTCAAAGTCACGATCTTTTTTAGATTCCAATCTATTCAATGCCCAACTTGATATTATTAGATCATGGTATTTACTACAGTCACAAAGCAAATCTTGGGTTTGACATTCTGTGAATAGCAACAACAATGAGTTTACACATTGCTCAATGAACAATTTTGAAAATAATTTTCAGAATAATTTTCAGAATAATTTTCAGAATAATCCAAAAAAAAAAAAAATTGAATAAAAATACTCAACATAAGGCTCTTCATGAATTCCAACATTCAATGCTGATGTGAGTAACAAGAAACTAACATAAATTTTGAATTATTACTGAGTCTACTACGCATTTGGAAAGTAAACAATTTCATCCGTAAAGTATAGTATTTCGGTGTGTATTAGTTTAAACAGTACATGTGGATTAATTCAAACTGAAATTTAATCGAAAAAGTCATCATCATCATCCTCGTCCATACGAGTAGTTTTTCTTTCAAACTTTGTAACCATTTTGTTAGTCCGTAATGTTCTTCGTCCAAAATAATAATGATAATAATAAAAACAAAATAAAATGATTTACTTACTACAATCTTCGTCTTGTTTGTTTTGTTTTCTTGTTGTGACAATTGATCCAGCAACGCAATCAAGTCAGATTCAGTTACCTTTTTTTGTAGCTGTCCGCTTCTCGCCATTCTCATCAGCAGATCCTCGACGCTAAACATCCGTTAGTCCCCTTCATATTATCATCCAACTCTAGTCATTGATGCTCCACAACTTACTTTCTAGCTCTGTCGCCTCTAACAATCTTGATTCTAGCAAGTCGTTCTCTGGCTTCTGGTGTAAGCACTTGTACTAGCTACATTGTATGTAAATATATATAAACCTTCCAGTTAGTCATCCGACTCAATACCACGACCTCACACGACCAACTATTCAACTTACAATATTGGCCCTCATATCTTCTTCTTGAGCAGCTCTAGTAGCTAATGTTAGCTTTCAATCATTTTTTCAAACCCATCTATTATGGCTGTTTTTTTTTTTTTTTTTTTTTTTTTTTTTTTTCATCATATATCTCACTTACCTGTTGGACTGCTCTTCATTAGAAACACTAGATCCTTTAGAGCTACCACCTTTTGACTTTTGTAGCTCTGCCAAACGAGCTTGTCTAATTGCTTGTAGTTCACTGTCGTCCATTATTTGATTTGTTCAACACTTGATATGATTTATATTGTTAGATTGAACTATCCTTAGATTATAGAAAACATGGAAAATAAAAATTAAAAAGTCATACAAAACAAGTATTAGGGTAAGGGTGTTCAATTTAAATCACAAAAGGCTAAAAAAGGAAGCTGTTTATTTGTGATTTTAATCCATATCAATTAAATATATACATTTTTAATACCATTCAAATATATATATATATATAATAACAATGGTAATAATCACAACAATAATTCAATTAATTCAAATTAAAATTAATCTGTTACAAATTTAATTGCTAATAATGTACAAAATATTAGATAGTCAATAGTTGAAAACATTAAAAAAAAAAAAAAAGGATAAATAATTGAAAATTGAATTCTTATACTTGTCAAAAATATCAAAATTCCAATATCAGTATATTGTTATACTTAAAACAACTTGTCCAATATTTTCTCCCATTTAGTCATGTCTTTCTTGCAAATCGACTCTTCTACTATTTGTGATCCACCATTCTCCAGTTTGCTTCCCGTCAAAACATCAACATCGTGAAGTTTAACAAAAGTAGGTGTCTTTAATAAAACTTGAAAAAGACCCCAAAGAAAGAAAAATATAAAAAGAGAAATATGTGTAGTCATAAATCTGTAGACAGAAAAGTCAAAGTATGCGGGGAAACCTTGTAATATAGTAACCAAAATAAGACAGACAACTGCATACCAAATATACCATACACCACCTTTTGCAACAAAAGGTAAAACGGTGTTTCGATCAATTTTGTTATATTTGAGAGCTTGAATAAAGCGTAAATGGCAGATACTGATGCAGACCCAACAGATGAGTCCTGCTACAGCGCCAATATTTAAAAGCCAGGCAAAAATTGCGGCTCCTTCACTAACAGCCATAAAACTGAAAAGACCCATGACAGCAGTTCCAAGCACTCCAAAATACGGAACACCTGCACGATTGGTTTTCGTCAAAAATTTAGGTCCAAGACCAGCAGTTCCAATGGCATAAAGAAGACGTGATCCAACATAAACATTAGAGTTACCAGCTGATATGATAGTAATGAGAATCACAGCATTAAAAATGTGAGGTAAGACTGAGGTACCCGAGTTTATAATTGCAATAACAAATGGAGAGTAGAGAGGTGATGAATCGCCTTTGAGATTAAGAAGATCATGATTGAATGGAATTAGCAAACCCAAGAAAAAAATACTGCCCATGTAGAAAACAAGAATTCGGAAAAAAGTCCTGTTGATGGCTCTAGGGATAGCCTTCCCAGGGTTACTTGCCTCTCCAGCACTAACACCAACAAGCTCCACACCTTGAAAAGTGAAAGCAGCATTAACTAAAGCTGAAAGTATGCCTAAGAATTGACCAAACTTGATATCTTTCACAAGAATTCCAGGTCCAAACATTCCTGGATCTTTCCAGTATCTCATTCCAATAAATCCATTTTTACCGCCTCCCATTACCATAACAAAGGCATATATTAACCAAGACAGTAGCGCAACAACTTTGATACATGCTGAACCGAATTCAATTTCACCATAAAATCTAACAGGCAAGAAGTTTGTACATGTTAAAGCTATCAAAAAAAAAGTTATCCATATGTAAATGGGTATTCCGTCGTACCACACCATGATAGTTTGTGATATCACACTGACTTCAATAGCAAAAGTAGTTGCCCATGAAAACCAATAGAGCCAACCTACAGCCGCACCTAAAGCTGGCGATAGGAAACGTGAGACAAAAACTGCAAAAGAACCAGTAATAGGAATGAATGTTGTCATTTCTCCTACTGACTGAGCAATAGAGTATACAACACTAGCCATAAACCCATAAGCTAATAAAGAACCAAGAGGTCCCGCATCTGACAGAGCTTTTTGTGTTCCAATAAATAAACCAGTACCAATAGTACCGCCTAAAGCCATCATGGCAATATGTCGCTGTTTAAGATCACGTTTAACTTCTGTGACTGGGTCTGTATCTAAGCAAGATCCTTGTTCGAGATCTTCGATGTTTGGTTTTTCAATTGTCGTTTCGGTAGCAATACCTGACAGCTCTACAACAGTCACTGTAGGTTTTGATAATATATCTGGAGCTTGATGTGACATGTTTATGTGTATGATGAAACTAAAAAAAAAAAAAAAAATTAAAAAAAAATATGAAATATTTTTAGAGATAAAGCTGTGGGTATTCTAGTTGTATTTTGTCGTAAATTTGATGAAAATAGCAAGTGTTACAAGTTTTCAAAATAGTAGCTAATAATTAAAATAAAAAAAAGTGAATTTTTTCGTTCTTTTGTCCAGTATTTATATTATTGTGGCGTTCATTTCAGTATTCTTCTTATCATTATAGATATCACAAATACCAAGTACATATCATCAATTTGAAGAAAAAATTGGAATGCATTTTCTATAGTCAGTGTAAGATGCAATTCTAAAGTACAGTCAATTTAATGGGTTGGGTATCATGGGTGAATTTTGGGAGTTTTTTACTCCCAAGACATGAAATAATTGTGAAAAACTGATAAATAGAGGGATCTGACATATGAATTATGCTTATCTATTCACTTTGTTTCTTTATATTTATTAGATTTATGTACAATTGTGGGGTAGATATTATAGAGCAATACTTGAATTAATTTCATATTAGTCTTATATTGTTCAAAGCTGTAGGTAATTTAATACAATTGCCATTTTTTTTCTTAGTATAAGTAAAATATAAAATCTGAAATTCAAATCAGTACGTTGATTTGTTGCATTAGAAAAATATACTTGAATGAGCATACAAAAAAAACTTATATATAGACATTTGTTATCTATAAAGTCTTATATTTGCAATATACTTTTAATAATTTGTACAAATTTTTGATAAGAAATAGTTGCAGATCTCAAAATTTTAATATATTTGACTTTTTTCTTTTTTTTTTTTTGAATAATAGTGAGCATCAGAATTGCATTGATATATGATAAATAATTCCCAAAAGGAATTTTCAAAATTTTCAAATAGAATTTCAATCTGCTTTTAATGTAATCATCAATATCAATTACTGAGAAATTGATTGTCATAATAGTAAAAGAACTTTACAGAAATCATGGGTGGGCATAGCTTTTAGTCGGATATGTTACTATGACGATCCGGATAAAGTGTCTTAATTTTTTGAATACTGTTGAAATCATTTCGGGCTGTATATTTAGAAAGGTTTTACCAGTCAAAAGATGGTTACGAGTATACTTGTCTTAACTTTTTGTATGTATGATCATAAAGTTGGAGATTGAAAGTTCCTAACTTTTGTTATAAACAAGATCATGCAGGCACTAATACATTTTACTTGTTTTTGTTGATATCAGAAGTATCTCTGGCTAAGCGCCTAGATTTCTATGGTGAAATCAGTAAAAGAATTTGTTTAGCTTTGAATAACGTGGATTTAGAGATTGATGGACAAGAATGCAAGTTATATTAAAATGGGGATAAGAATTTCATTTCCCTCACGGAACAGTATCCAATGATTAGATCTGTATTACGCAATAGTAACAGATCCATTGTCACTGATCTGGTTGCCCCGAAAGTATTAAATCCAATTGCATTAAATTAATCAGGAACAATGAAGGTGAGATCCAATTGCCTGATTAAGTAAAGTTACCTTTCTACCCTTTTGAATTTCTCAGTGAAACATTCTCATAGATGGATATTTATCATGTCTCTTATAAATTTTATAAAAATAGTCCGAGTGTTGAGACAGCAATAATTGAATTAACGGGAATAGAGTTCTTTTAAAGTGATTTTTTTTTGGTAATGTAATTATCATAACCATATGTGTAATTGAATATAAATCAATTTTCTCAAGTTTAGCTCTAATTAATTTTTCGGTTGCTTTGAATTTCGTTTCTTGTGCTAAGATTTTTTTTACTTGCTATAGTTTTCAAAAGTTTTCCAAGATATTTTCAAGATAAAATATCAAAATTTTTGTTGTGAATATTTATGATTTGAGGAGCTTTATGAAAAAGTTCAATTTTTATTTATTTAAACCAAATTTCAATCGATCATATATGATTGCTAATTGATCAATGATATTTTTTACAATCAATTGAACAATTAATTTCAAACCAAAAAAAATAAAAAATCAAAATCAAAATCAAAATAAAATAAAAATCAAATAAAAAAAAAACGGAGAAATTCAACTTATGGAGACCTTAATGAATAAAGCATTAATCTATAACGTGGAGACCAAATGATGTTTGTGTTTAAAAATAGTATAATTTCCATAATATTTTTCATTTTGGAAATTAATTTTACTTTTTTTGTATACTTTATATTTGTCAACACTAGATATTGCATAGAAGTTAAATTTTCAAGTTGATCTCGGTAAAGAAATTTTAATGTTTTAAAGTAACGGAGATTCAAATACGCCTCTTTGCGGATATTCAAAAAAGTCCTTGATTTTTAATGGTTATACAGATTTTAAATCTTTTTGAATAATTATTCACAGTTGAATAAAAGGTTGTTATACTAATTATCATCAATCACTTTTAATATTGATCCAGATGTTTTTAAATCAAACAGATAACGTAAGATATTCCTTGATGTGTAAGTGGATTTTTCAACCAGAATTATGGCATTAAGAAAAATCTCCAAAAAAATAAAAAATAAAAAATAAAAAATAAAAAATAAAAACATATTGTAATTTTTAGCATTTTCCGATCTTATTTATGCAACCGAGCGCACTGTAAAAATGATGGCTATGGTATATCTTTTTGACTATAACTTATGGATAGTTAACGGATATAAAGCTAAAGTGAAAATTTAATAGTTGGCAAGTTTGTTATTTAATTTTAGCAAATTGTGTGTAACTCATTTATTATTTTCAATTTAAGGTTGCTTTAATGTTAAAACAAATATAGCAGAAAGATTCGATATGTTTTTTTTGCTTGATATTCGGATCGTTTTCAGAGCCGGTTTAAAATAAACTGAAATGCCAGCAATCATTGTCTTCATTTTCTTCATTTATGATAAACCGTAACGGCGTCTTGGTTTAGTTTCTTTTATAAATTACAGACAATCGTTTGATCATCACATCTATGTATACTCGGGCCGCTTCTATGTTTAGTTCTTAAAGACCCGGATCGATCACCAACTCATGATGTAATACAACTACTGCCAGCCTATTTTGCATCTCCCGAAACAATAGTCTAAACAGAACTTATATTATACAATTATATCAAATTCCATCTGCTACTATTAACAGTAGTAATCAAAGCATTTGGAACAAATATTATTTAGGAGTATTTCTTGGAATCAGAAAAGTTGGGCATCAGTCCAACGTTGGCTTGCGTTAAGTATTTCAGTTGCATGTAGTATTGTACAAGATAGTTAAATTGCAAGTGTTGGCAAAGATGAACTTTGTACAAATTTTGTTATTTTTCATATGACTTGAACAGAAAAATTAGTTCATATCTTTTTTCTCCATATTTAAAAGCTTTACTTGGATAAGCTGTACAGTAAATGAGACGGGAAGACATGAATTTGAATTTTTGAGTTATTCATCTGTTTTGATTTCCCGTTTTCACTTGCCATACTTTTGGTTACTGATTTAAACCGATTAAAAGTCATTTTATTATTTTCAAGTCTATACTAAAATAGTTTAAACAATAAAGGACAAAAGAAGGTCAATTGTTCTCATTGTATTACAAGTTTCCCGGTACTCGAGCATGTCAACATCTTCATAATAAACGTAACATGTATATGGAAATTTGATATATATATTAGTATCTTGTAATTTGAAATTAGCATTTAGCTTACATAAAACTTTTACAAAGCTGCTACTTGTAAACCATCCACCACAAGTAAATGCGATAAAAATTTAAACACCGTTTTTCAACCTTTTTTCCACTATCATGATGTAGTCTAGCTTTTTTTTTTTTTTTTTTTTTTTTTTTTTTTTTTTTTTTTTTTGTCATTATAAAATTTATTTATATTTTGAAAAAAACCTTTAGTTGTTTTCTTCATCATATTTCTTGTGTTAATGATAACTTCTATTGCAAATCTGTTTTATAATAGATTTATTTTCAACTCCCGATAGTACAACGTTCCAAATATTGTTCGAAACAAATTTTCTTGTTTTGCAGCAGACAATGTTTTTACAAAATTTGGTCTTTTTTTTGTTTCCTTCTTCTGCACCATTTTAATTGTTTTGATCAGTTTCAAATAGCTCTGGAGTACTATTTTATCACACGTTTTTGAAATTGAAAACACGTTTTCTGACTTCAAATTTCTAACAAACGTTCTTCAACTCCAATGGGATCTAAGTGTAGCCATGTTAAAAACTCTACATTGGAGTTTTAAAATAATACCTTTGACTTGGTTGAAAATATCAAGTCTTATAGTATTACAACGAGTCAATAATGGTTCATTTACTTATTTTATTTAAAGTTATACTCGTTGTAAATAGTTATCATGGTTTTATAGAATTAGCAATACTTCTGAGTCATAAATAGACTTTTTTTAATATATATTTTTTTAACAATGTTCAATTATTGGTTTTGTCAGTAGTTTTCTTTCATCTATGAAGTATTTCAACACGTTTAGTGGCGTCAGATCAATCTTATGATTCAATGATTGAATTGATATATATAATTGAGGCAGTTATAATGAGATTTTGTGGGGTATAAATTAAAGTTAAGCTAGATTTCATACTAGTACAGTACTTTAGATACAACGTCATAACGCAATAAAACCGTATTATATATATATATATATATATATATATACATATACATATAGATTCGTTTGAACAATGAACCAAACACAAATAAATCTTTAATTGTTTGAATGACTATGTAAACAAGATAGATTATATCAAAATATATGAAATTATGAGACTAAAGTAATATCCCAATTCTACAATGTTTATTTCGTAAAACAATGTGGTTTATTTCAAAACAAATCAGAGCTATAATTATTAGCATTGACAGTATTGGAATATAAATTAATCGCGACTTAAAAAGTCAGATATGCGAGTTTGTAAAAAACTGTTTTTATAATTCTTTCACCTACTTTTTTTTTTAAAAATGAAGAGTTATCGCTTCAATTAGGAATTATTATCCATTAAATTATCATTCAATTGAATAGTGAAAACCAATTTTTACATAGAACCTTCATATTGATATTTTTTTTTTTCTGTTTATATATATATATAAACACTGTTATATTTTTTTTTAACTAAACTATTCATTTAAATTAATCATATTTAATCGTCAGCTATATATCAATAACTTTTTGACATGATTATAATAAACATTCCAAATCATGTTATTTTGGATTTTATTATTATTATTATTATTATTATTATTATTATTATTATCAGATCTTGATCTTCTGAGCTACTGAAAAAAAAGTACTGTAGTATTTGCTAAGATATGAGTCAGCCAAGTAATATGTACAGTACTTACTACCTATAAAAGGCCAAGGATCCCGTGAACAATACCACTGAATTTATTGAGCAACTGGTTAACTTTCAAAGATTGTATTTTGAATATCAATATTAATCATTTGTATCAATATGATTAGTCGTCGGTTCTATTCATCTTCTCTGGATGTGATATCATTAAAAAAATAAAAACGTTGGGCTGTGTGTATGTGGTGTGATGATTGAATAACAGATTCTACATCTAAAATGTACATATCACACACAGCTCAAAGCCACTAAAAAGTTTATGTTCACAGTAATGGTGCAAAAGCAATTTACTGTTACACTTTACAATTTCATCACAAAAGGTTAAATACTCAATAATATCCCCTATTTTGGTACTCTTTTGTCTACAGCTGAAGATTGTAACCCGCTTTACTTTATACTTATTCTTACCTATAGTCAACAACTTTGCTGCAACTACTGAAAGCTACTTTAGTTAAAAGAACAAAACACTCTACAAAATGTCCAATCCTGCTATTCCCACCGAGGAAGAATATGGCTTAAACAATAACGTCTCCACCAGCTTTCAATCCGATCAATATCTTGTCAACAAGCCTCCGGCTCCTATTGAAAACCCAATTACCGTAGAGCCCA
This sequence comes from Geotrichum ghanense (nom. inval.), assembly GCA_022023575.1. Taxonomy (NCBI): domain Eukaryota; kingdom Fungi; phylum Ascomycota; class Dipodascomycetes; order Dipodascales; family Dipodascaceae; genus Geotrichum; species Geotrichum ghanense (nom. inval.). The sequence continues at coordinate 831,018 of JAKKCX010000008.1, read as the reverse complement.
TCAGAAAAGAGGACTTGCAAATCTCATACGCCTATGAGATGGACATCCCCGATAATGGATGGTATGGCGGTCTTGTTAATGCTTTCGGCGCAATAATGGGAGGTCTGGGTACAGTTCCCTGCTGTTTCTGCTGTCCAAATCCATACAAATCTGTCCCGCAAGGAAATGTAGGTCTAGTCACCAGATTTGGCCAGTTCTACAAAGCCGTCGATCCTGGTTTGGTCAAGGTAAACCCGCTATCTGAAAAGCTTCGTCACATTGATGTTAGAATTCAAGTTCTTGATATCCCTACACAAGTTTGTATGACTAAAGATAATGTCAACATTAACCTCTCCTCAGTGCTGTACTACCATATCATCTCGCCTCACAAATCTGCTTTTGCTGTAAAAGATGTGATTCGGGCGCTTGAAGAACGTACACAGACAACTCTGAGATTGGTCATTGGTGCTCGTACACTTCAAGATATTATTGAGCGCCGAGAAGAAGTTGCAACATCAATCCAAGAAATTATTGAAGATACCGCCACAAGCTGGGGTGTCAAGGTTGAAAGTATCCTTATCAAAGATATTATTCTTTCCAATGAGCTTCAGGACTCTCTCGCCCAGGCCGCCAAGAGTAAACGTGCTGGTGAATCCAAGATTATTACTGCTAGAGCTGAAGTTGAGAGTGCTAAACTCATGAGACGCGCAGCCGATATTTTGGCATCGAAGGCTGCTATGCAAATTAGATATCTTGAAGCAATGCAGCAAATGGCACGAACATCCAACTCAAAGGTTATCTTTATGCCTTCTGCCAATGCTCTTGAAAATATAGCCGCACCAGCAGACGGAGAAAATGATCAGGTACCTCCACCGCCAGTCCTGACTGAAGACCAAACTTTTTCTCGACAGTTAGCCATTAATGAAATCGATCATTAATTGCACACTGTATTTTAAATGAAAGATTCTACTTTCTAATCTTAGTGTTTTCATATTTTTCTTCCAGTTTTTGTCTTGATTGTGTACAACGATATAAACTTAATATTTTTTTTTAATTCTTTAACTAAATTTTTTTAATGATCAGATCTATTTTCAATTTAAAAATTCAATGAAACCTTTTACAAATCAGTATAAAATAAATAAGAGTAATATTGGTATTACAATAATATAGTTGAGAATAAAATCTGATCAAAAATTCAAGATTTTTGATGTATTTTTCTATGAATACAATTATTTTTATTTTTTTTCTTTTGTCAATGCCAATATTCAGATATAAATTATACAAAATCAAGTGTTTATGAACAAATAAAAATATTCCTGATTCATATGTTATTATTTATCTTAAATATCTTGAAGGGTATTTGATAAACACAAAAATAAGTAAATAAAAAAGGTAAAATTTCCAATAACATCTTGTAATAACTAGTTTATTAATTTCATCATGAATTGATTTACAAATAGAAATTTTATTTCATATCCTAACGCTATTTTATAACATTGAAATGACTTGAATTATGATTGCAAGAAATTACCTTTTTCAAGGCCAATTTGTTAGCAATTTTTAAATTTTCAAATAATCAATTTCTAAAACTTCACTTTTACTATCTATTCAACTTAAAATCAAATACTTCATTTAGTTTTCACATATACTCAAGGTATTTTAATAGCATTCGTAGTCAATAAAACTTGAGTCTTAAGAAATTGATCTTAGGATAAATATGTTTGAGTCAGGTGATTTAATTTCCTATTTTATTTTATAGGTGTATGTATATATACATATATAGTTCATTCATTTAGTATTTTTTTGGAGAGATACATCATTCTCATTATTTTATGATATAATCTCTATTATATTTCTATCGATTTATCAAACTTTTACTCTAAAAAATTCTTTACACTGTTGAAGGAAAAATATGCCATTTTCATATTAGAGGATGATCCCTTCAATATGCAATACTTTGACAAGCACACAATGCAGTGCTATCACGACACTCTCATCACTACAGACAATTTCGCAACGTGATGCTACTAGAAATCAAACTATTCTGGATGTGGTTTACGTAGGGCTTGATTTAAATTTAGCAGATATTCGAATTGCGGAAGCTGTGTTACTTGGATTTAAGTCGCTTTGGTTGGATTTATACTGGGATGAGGAATCACTAACGTGGGATGGCATAGATACACTGACAACAATCAGTGATATTGTGAGCAGCACAGGAAGTAGATTTGCTGCAAATGTATTGCATTTGTTTGTTAGACTACACTCAAAAAATCTCAGTGAAAGTACTATTTCAAATCGTGGAAGGCAGGTCTCAAGAAATAAGAGGTTATCAACTATTATATCAGACACATTTGGCACAGCAGTATACACACCTGAAGACTTGGAAAAAGACCGAAAAAATGGTAAAACTTATTCACAATCATCAGCAATACCTGATTCAGTGAGTGGATTTCCATTAGTATCACACTTTCTTGAAGATTTGAATAAAAGAGTTCTTATTACTGCTTCAAATGCATCACTCTCCTGGCAATCTTCCTATAGCACTGAGACCTTACAAGAAGATACCGGATCTTTATTTTTAATAAATTACGGAACAAGACCATTTAGTGACTCTCTTAGCACTAAATCGCTTGACGCAAATATCAGTCAAATTTCAAATAATTCTCAGGGACCCTCCTGTTTAAGGACTAGAGTTATTCCTCCCCCTCACCCAAATCATTTTGACATTGTTTTAGATTCAGAAGATGATGTTTTTACAACATCCTCGATTGCAGATTATATTGCATGTGGCGAAGTTCCAATGATAAAATATTCAGTAGAGAAAAACATTTCAGAACTTGTTCCTTTAGCTAACAGTGCCATATGGAGTTGGGAACCTAGCCAACCAAACACAACTGTAAACGATAATAGATGTGCAGTAATGGACCAGGATGGATGGAGAGTAGCTAATTGCTCTGAAAAGCATCCTACTCTTTGCTCATATGTTATTCCAGAGGATGATTCAATTTCGGTGTCTAGAAAACGAGAACTTTTGTATTCATTTAAATTCGGTGATGTTTCTACATATCATGACGCTGTAAACTCGTGCCCATCAGAAAGTGAAGGCCTAAGCATGAAGTTTGGTCTTCCAGCTTCAGCGGTAGAAGACACCTCTGTTCATTTTACAATTGAAAATAGCACCGAGGTAGATTATCCAGTATGGATAGACTTCAATTCTATAGCAGTTAGAGATTGCTGGGTTGCTGGCGGACCCAATGCCAAATGCCCCTATGACCCTAGAGATTGGAGTAGAAACAAAGTGGCATTATTAACAGTGGCAGTTACTATTTCATTTTTTGTTATAGTTATGATTTTCTTTCTAAATTGGCAGCAGCTGCCGGTTCGACAAAATGAGAAAAAATGGAAGAAAATAGTTAAAAAATTTCGAGATCATCAATACGAAGGTGTACCTGCTTAACATTGCATCATGTAACGAATATTGTATATAAAGATTCTATTATTCTCTAGAAAGTTTGTTTGTACAATTATGTCATTTTTGTAAAGTTTTTTTTTTTTTTTTTTTTTTTTTTTTTTTTTTTTTTTTTTTTTTCTATTCAAAATTTGATCACTAAAACTGGGGTATTGCTCATTTGCAAGTTTCATTTTTATTAATTTTACATTTTATTTTCAACTATCAAAAATATCTGAATCGGCTAATATTGAACATTTCTATAAACTTTTATTAATTTATTAATTTTTTTTTTTTTTTTTTTTTTTTTTTTTTTTTTTTTAAATTGCATTTATTCAATGCTTTTAAATTCAAAAAGATATATACAGGACTTAGTTATTATCTTGATCAGTATTTATTTCATTAATAGTATTGTTTAATATTGTAACTATGTATTTGAGAATTAATTTGTAAATTAGTAAGACCATTTTAGATTTCATGATGATTGGCCGTAAAGTATAGTATACCAAAAAAAATATAAAAAATAAAAAAATAAAACTAAATATTAATAAATTATCAAAAAAAAAAAAAAAAACACACTTTTCTAGAAATGCATTATCATTTCTATTAACAGGTACCAGGTGCATGAATATTTAGTATCATTCTTCCATTGATATTTTATTCTTTATCACATTTCATTTATTTTAATCCAATATTTACTAATGCACCTTACTAAGTTCCGTTTAATATATAAATATATAAATCCATCCATTCAACAACATAGATTCAATCTATACTTATTCATTGAAAAAAAAAAAAAGTATGAAGATAAATATCTTAACAGCACTTGCCATTGCTTCTCTTTGTGAAGCTGCAGTAATTCCTCAAGTTAATTTGGAAAAACCTCAAGCTTCACCAACAGAGGTTGTGGATTCTCATCAACAAAGAGAATTAAACCATGTTATCGACTCCCAAGGAAGACATTATGAAGTTCCTGTTAAGCTCAGAGCTTCTTTAGTATCTGATGGCAATTCTGAAGATCAATTGCTTTATGATGATATTAGTGACATGCCCAAAAATTTGTTAACTAGTAACATACTTAAAATTTCAGACTCAGGGAACAAAAAAATTAAATACACTGTCATCATTGGGGATTCAGGAATCCAAGACGAAACTGCTACCGAAGATTTAAATGAAGCATACGACCACTTTACAAATGCCGTCAAACAATATGTTACTGACACTTATTATAAAGATACAAGCGACGCATCTTCTGATAATGACTTCTGTTTTATCAACAGATGCATGTCTTGTGCTACTGCCAATTTTAATTCTGAACTTGCTATTAAAAAACCTTTGGAGCGTCGAACCTCTTTTAAGACAAGTGAATCTCTTCACCATGGTATTTCTAATGGAAATTCTGCCAACAATGCAGTAGAGGTTGAAGACGATAACACGTTTGATATTGTACCTGATGACAGATTCATGTATAAGGAAAGTGGACCTGGCAGTAAAACAAGACCTTTTGAAGTGATTCTTAATGATTTTGGTCAACATGGTGCCATTCAAAAAAGAGGCAGTTTACAAGATTCTATTAGAAGTCCAGATTATCCCAAAAAAGCACCAAATACTCATAATGGCAAGCCTGTACATTTGGTATTTGATGAAGAAGGCGACATTGTGGATGAGTTAGATCCCAGTCAAATTGGAGGTAAGGCAGTATTTGTCGAACCTGCAGGACAATCACCATCTAATGCTGGTCCTACACAACCATTTGGTGTCGTCATGAATGATCTAGGAAATAACAAACATGGAAATGGAGCTAACGTTGGGATCAGTGGTCCATTAGATATCTCTGGTCAAGCTTTAACTGGTCAAGCTTATACAGGACAAGCTTTGAAGGGGAAAAACTTAGTTAGTAGAAATGGACCAGCTGCAATTTCACACCCTGATGCTCTTGTCAAGCCTATGTTTCCTCCTCCTCACTTAATTAACGATGGTTCAGATAGGGTATTTCAAAATATGAACAATAACCCTCACGCAGTAGCTCCCAGGCCAAGTAATATTGCTGATGAGAACAAAGATCAAAAGGCAAGCTTAGACAAAACAGATAGCAAACATGACAGTCGACCCGAAGACAGACACGATGGTAGACAAGACGATAGGCATGATGGTAGACAAGACGATAGGCATGATGGTAAACCAGATGATAGGCGTGACGGTAAACCAGATGGTAGACACGACGGTAGACCTGATGACAGGCACGACGGTAGACCTGATGGTAGACACGACGGTAGACCTGATGATAGACGTGACGGCAAGCCTGATGATAGACGTGACGGCAAGCCTGATGACAGACGTGATGGTAAACCTGATGACAGACGTGATGGTCGACCTGATGATAGACACGATGGGAAACCAGATGGTAGACATGATAATAGACCAGACAGCAAGCAGAACGGTAAACCAGACATTAAGCCTGAAGAAGGCCCTGATGCCAAACCTAGTGTAAACACAAATGTTAATCCTGATGTGAAGCCAGATTCTAAATCAGATGCAAGTGTAGAGGTCAAGCAAGACTCTAAGCCAGACGTTAAGCCAGATGTTAAGCCAGATGTTAAGCCAGACGTTAAGCCAGACGTTAAGCCAGACGTTAAGCCAGACGTTAAGCCAGATTCCAAAACTGATATTAAATCTGCTTCTGACTCTAAACAAGACTCTTTGGTAGAAGCTAAAACTGATGGAAAGCTCCCAGAAAAGTCGCCTGAATCGAAGCCTGATGCAACGGTTTCTGACAAAATTGTTGAGTCTAGATCTACAGATGTTTCTGTAAGTGATAAGACAGTAAATAGTAAGAACTCTGTCGAAAGCGGAAAACCAACTGATGTAGCATCTAGCGACAACAAACACAGCGATTCAAATACTCTGTCCACCCCTTCAGTACTGTTTACCAGAAAAGAAAACTCTTTGATGGAAGACGCATTGTTTTACATTGATTTCAATCAATGCAATGGAGACAACGGAAGTATTGCTTGTAAATCCTGTCAAAATCTAATGATTAGGAATTTTGCTTGATCGAAGCTGAATGAACGTCTGACGATGAACAAATATATAAGTACAAAATAAGTTAGTATAAAAGTCCTATAGTATGAGATAAAAAACAAGATGTATCAACAATAAACCAGTTCAAATTTAGTTAACATATGTCTTATTCAAAGAAAAGCTGCCGACTTTCATAAGATTTAGGTCCTTTATTTGGATGGTGGTGATCCCGCTACTGATGTGGGATATGCTGTTCTCAATAAACCCACCAAATTGTAAATCAACAATAAAACTGATCCTAAAGACTTCTCTAAAGATTCACTCTATAAAATCCATCGCTACTTCTAATACATTTATCTTTTTTCACGTCTTTTGCACAGTTTCAATATAGAGCCCATAAAGGTTGCTATTGCAAGTTGGGAGATTCTGCCCAACCATCACAGACCAATTTTTACAGGATATCTGCTCTTTTTTTTTTATCCCTCTTGTTCCTAAATAAAAAGTAAAATAAAAAAGCCAAAAAAACCACACACAAATCAATGCTTCGTGCAACTAGTCGTGCTACATCTCGAACAGCAGGACTTTCGTCAAGACAGCTCTTGCATTCGGTTTCTTCTTCTTCTTCTTCTTCTCCTTCTTATTATAATTCTGGCTCTTCGATACTCGCAGACCCTCAGTCGTGTCGACAATATAGCATTCGGTCTTTCATGAGAGGAACAAATAGAATTAGCGCGGCAGTAGCTGCTTCATCTCTACTTCTTGCAGGTGGATACTGGTATGGTCCGGCAATCAAGTCAAAAATTGCACTTGATACACCTTTTTCGACTTCAGCAAGACTGGCAACTGACCAGGAGGGCCAGCGCATCACTCTCATGTCTGTCGAGCAGGTCTCTTCGCGGCTACGAGACCTGGAAGAGAGCTACTTTCTTGACCGTGGAAAGGGTGTGCTACGCTACGACGTGGCCCAACTTCCAAGCAATGCTCCAATCGAAGACGACCGCTCCGAAAAAATTGTACAAGTGCCTTTACAAGAGGGTGTCAGTGACTGGATGTTCTGGGGCGTGTTTGATGGTCACAGTGGTTGGACGACCAGTGCCAAACTGCGAGACGAGCTCATTACATCTGTGCTAAGTGAACTAGATCAGGTATATATCAAGGATACAGAAGATGAGTCTGTGCGTATCATGCCTGCTCCTGAAATTATTGACAAAGCTATCGAGGATGGGTTTGTTAAGCTTGACGACGACATTGTCAACCAAAGTGTCCAAAAATTTCTTGCTAATCCCAGTAAACCTGGTGCGGCTGAGGTGATTGGCCCCGCTCTCTCAGGCTCCTGTGGGCTTTTGGCATTTTATGATTCATTTTCGCAAGATCTCCGGGTTGCTGTTACTGGTGATTCGCGAGCTGTTCTTGGATCTTTAGACGAAAATGGCAGTTGGACTGCCACAGCACTATCCATTGATCAGACTGGTAGTAATGAGGCCGAGGCCAAGCGGATGCAGCTAGAACATCCAGGCGAGGAGGAGCGTGTTATTCGCAGAGGACGAGTGTTAGGTAGCTTAGAACCGACCCGGGCATTCGGTGACGCCAGATACAAATGGTCCAAAGCCATTCAGGACCGGATTGCAACAAATTTTGCACCACAAGAGCTTAAGACACCACCATATGTGACAGCCCGGCCGATTATAACTACCACCAAAATTCACCCGGAAAAAGGAGACTTTATGGTTATTGCATCTGATGGTCTTTATGAACTACTGTCTAATGAAGAAATTGTTGGACTCGTTGTTGAATGGCTTGCTGCTAAGGAACCGCTATACTTAACATCTCATAACTCTTCGAATAAAACTCTTTGGAATCGGGTATTTGGTAGTAGTGGTAGTAGTGGATCATCAAACAATGTGACGGCTTCATCAGAAGAAGAAGGAACCAACATAAGGGCAGACAATGTTAAAGGAAGTGTTACAGTTAAAGATACGACGCCTAACAAAGAAGCCCAAAAGCAAACCATTAGGCGACGCCCTGGAGCACCTGCTCCGCATTTCACTGTTGAGGATGACAATGTATCAACTCATTTGATTCGTAATGCGTTAGGTGGTGGTGATCTTGAACAACTGTCGGTACTTGTGAGTATTCCATCACCAATTTCGCGAAATTATAGAGACGATTTGACGGTTACAGTTGTATTTTTTGGCGAAAGTAAAGAAGAAGCCACTGGAAAAGTTCGCGTTAATGATAAAGCGACTAGAAATAGTTTAAAGACACATGTCAAGGCCAAAATGTAAAAACTAAGAATATAGATCAACTTTTTTAATACTTTTTTTTTTTAAAAAAAAATACAAAAAATTGTAAATATTAGTTTTTATGATTTATCATTTTAATCATTGATTCAATTCAAACGTTCAATATATATATATATATATATAATAATGGGCAAATGAAAAATTATATCTTTAATCTACAATTGAAATTTCGAATTCTACAAAATATATAACTGAGAAAAAAAAAAAAGTTTTCATAATATATCACGATACAAGAAATAAATATAATGAATGCATTATGAGAGTACAAGTAATAGAGATGGAAATAAAAAAAAAAAACAAAAAAAACAAAAAAAAAAATTAATAATAATGATAGTAATAATAAAAAATAAAAATAAAAATAAAAGAGTAAAAAAGATGTTGAATGCATAAACAATCATGATACACTTTGTCTAGTAAAAAGTTCAATCAGTTCTACTTCATAAGTTCCCAATCTTCAGGAGCTTCTGATTTCTTCCTAGGAGCAGGAACAGAAGTGATTAATCCATACTTGTTGATTTCTTGATAACTTTCTGGAAACCCTCCTCGAAGTTCATTTAGACCAGCACTTACCACTTGGAAGCTTTCTGGTGCACCTCCGAGAGTGACTTCTTGATAACTTTCAGGAATACTCCCCATTGTAATATCTTGATATTGCTTTGAGCCATTTTTAGAAGGTACTGCGACTGGAGATGAAGATTCTGGAGAAGGTATTTCCTGATAAGACTGTAATTGTTCAGTTGATGAATCTTCTGGAGGAAGAGTTGAAATGACTAGTTGTGATGTTGAATCTTGCTCCATCAAAAATATATTTTCATCAGAATCTACCATGATTTCGGTTGAGTTTTCTACATGACAAGAATCATAGTCATCATTTACTTTATCTAAAGCCGAATCTAAGTCATCCAACCCATCGTCAGCCACGTCAGGTTCTTCTTCTACCCCTTGACCTGTCCCGTTAGGATCAAAAACCACATCCACGAATCCTTCTTCATCGTCACTACCAGTTGAAAGAGAAGACCTTCTCATAATTATTGGCGGAGATTCAGAAATGTGTACTGCCTTATTAGATTTGACACTAGCTTGCCAGTCCTCCCAATCTTTTTCATCTTTTATTAATATGCCTACCAACATACTAGGATCCATTTCCTTCAAATGCAATTTTCGTATCCTAGTCGAATGCACTGACTGATAGTCTTCCTTTGTAAGATCTTTAGGGTCTACTGCAGTGAGAGCAGGTCGGGGGAAATGGGGATCAAGATAGAATAAATAATCACCTTGATATGCGTAAAAGTAATGAGATGAAGAGGGTCGTCCACCAGCAATTCCAACTGCTTGATTACAAGATAAGAACTGTTTGAGTGAATCCCAGTATAATTCGTTGACATTGTCGATACCAAGCCGTAATCCAAGCAAAATCAAAGTTGGTTTGAATTCATCGCGTGGACGAGCAACACGGAGAAATTCAGACTCGTACAAATCGGAGCCATGTGAAATATACACACCTAGCTCACTGTTGGTTTGTTTGAGAAGAGCTTGGATACTGCTTGCTGCAGCTGAAGGGCCAAACCACTCACCAGGCAGCTTACCACATTTTGCTTCACCGTGTGCGACAAATCTTTGAACCGAGTACGGAGCTTCCGGGGAATCTGCAAACAAACATATAATTTTCTTTTCAGCAATGTCGACATCTGCCATATTATCTTTTACGCGATAGTCTCTCCCAAGACGGACTGTAAGGAGACTGTTTGCGAGTAAACACTGTCCAGTTCTTATCATGCAACCCCAGCCTACATCTGAAGTAAAGCCACTGAGGTCTATGCCAGATTTGAGCACGCCGCCCAAGAAGCTTATCGGGGAAGGCCCGTCTTTTGCCTTTGGAATGACGGCAAAATTGGTTCTATAAGTCAGCCATATTCTAGATTCGACATCGCTTAAAAATTTGGCTGGCCAATGATGTGGAGAAGAATCTTGTGCATGTCCACTGTTATTACTTCCGGTGTTGTCAGAAGTAGTAGGTGAAAGTGCAATTGGATCGTATTTAATACCTAAGCAGACTATTTCGTTTTCAAAATCCGTATGTGAAGGTTCTGAGTCCCAGAACAGTTGAAACACTCTTTTCAGCCGCGGGTTAGCCATTTGGAGAGTGTTTCTTTGGTTAATAGCAGGAAGAATGTTGAGTTTTATGTGTGTGAGAAGAAGAGAAACTGATAATAGAGAGAAGGAGAGAGTTTAAAAGGGTCCTTGTTATCGGTCAGTGGCGGAGGCAAGGGTTGGGTGTGAATTGTGTATAAATTATATGATATGTTATATATAATATGTATTATGATATATGTATTATAGCTTATATACCATAATATATGTATTATAATATATGTACTATAACATATGTATCATAATATATATGATATATTGCATGTATTATACTATAAATATTAAATATCATGTCTCATGTATTAAACATGACAATCAGCTCACTCATTTTATTATCCACGATATATATAAATATAGATATTTAGACTGGTAGTTTAAGTAGACTCTTAAAAGTCCGCATTACGGTAAACTACCTGGAAATGATCCTCTTGGTTGTCTTGATATGGTATGCAAAAAACTTTTTATTTTATTTTTTTACTTCGTTCGTCCTTTTACTTGAATATCTTATTATTATTGCTAAAGTCTTGATAGAGTGGCTTAAGAGCTCAATTGGCTTCAAAAAGCAGCCAAAATATTAGTTGAGGGTATTTTTAGCCCAATTTCTTAATAATAGATTAAAAAAAAATAGTGTCATTTTTACCTCACTAATATTAATCATTTTATACGTTCTTCATTTTGTTTATTCATCTTTTGAATATATATATATATATATATATGAAATGTTAGAATAATAATGATTATAAAATAATGATTATAATGAGTATAAAATAAAGATGGTTTAAAATTCATTGGGAGATTCAATCACGTGATATTTATTCATTTATTTTGTTTTTTACCAAACATGGTTAATTTCCTGATAAAGGAACTGCGGCTAACACACATTAAAAACAAACAAACAAATACCTATGAAGTTATAATATCATTACATCATTAAAGAAAAAAAAGAGCTATCATAAAGAATCGCTGGCTTCTGTTGATTGATTCTGTTGCTATTAAGCAAAATCACTTGTTGTTATTGTTATTGTTGCTGTTTTCTTGCGGAATAAGCGCAATCAGATAATGTACATCTAATCATGTCTGTTTAAAGAAATATATTACCAAAAGTGGAAGCTACGGAACGTATGTATTGTCTCATCCATCACGCAACACCTTTCTTCCATACTGTATACTGTATCTCACCAGCATAAAGATGCACATAGAACCGTTGGTTATTTATTCCACCGAACCCGAAAGCCCAAGACTAAAACATCAACTGAATTCAGTGTCAAAAGAACCATTGTGTACTATAGAAACAACCTCACTTGAGCCATACATTGAGCACTTCTTTGACCTTTTCATTCAACTTAAAAAAATCAATTTTTCCCGCACAAGTTTCTTTCTTTTTTTTCTTTTCTACTACTACTTCTTTTTTCTTCTTCTTCTTCTTCTTCTTCTTCTTCTTCTTCTTCTTCTTCTTCTTTCTTTTCCATATCTTATATCCATCTCCTAATACTTCCCTTTGCAATTGACCTTCTTCAACAGCAACATTACCATGAGCTTTTCGTCTCCGTTCCCTATCGAAGGCCCTGCAGATCCCAATTACCGTCCACGCCATAAGCGTACGTTCACGGGATTCACTCCCCGTGAACTCAAGGCAATTGACTCAGTCATTCCAGTTGAGTACAGAAACAAGTGGAAGAAGTTCGCAGTAGGTGAATTTAGCACCAAAGACGGGTTCCAGTCTGAGTTTGTCCGTCACGTCGAGACAACTTTGGCTCGATCACTGTACAATTGCGACGAATTGGCTGCTTATCAGGCTGCTTCTCAGGCTATTAGAGATAGACTTATTGTTGCTTGGAACAAGACCCAACAGAAGCAAACTATCAGAGACCCCAAGAGAATCTACTATCTCTCCCTCGAATTCCTCATGGGAAGAGCCATGGACAATGCAATGCTCAATTTGGGCGTTAAGGACATCACCAAGAACGGTGTCTCTGAGTTTGGATTTAGACTCGAGGATCTCATTGAGCAGGAATCTGACGCTGCTCTGGGTAACGGTGGTCTTGGCCGTCTGGCTGCTTGCTTTATTGACAGTTTGTCATCTTTGAACTATCCTGGATGGGGTTACGGTCTCCGTTATCAGTATGGTATCTTCAAGCAGAAGATTGTCGATGGCTACCAAGTAGAGCAGCCAGATTATTGGCTTACGTTTAACAATCCTTGGGAAATCCCTAGACTGGAGATTTCTATTGACATTATGTTTTACGGTTATGTCAGAAAATACATTGACGATAATGGTGTAACTAGAAAGGTATGGGAAGGAGGCGACCTTGTAAAGGCTGTTCCATATGACTTTCCTGTTCCAGGATACGGCACAAAGAATGTTAACAACCTCCGTCTATGGTCATCTAAGCCCAATACTGAGTTTGACTTTGCAAAGTTTAATGAGGGTGCCTACGAACAGTCGGTCCAGGAGCAGCAAAAGGCTGAAACCATTTCGGCTGTTTTGTACCCTAACGATAACTTTTACTCAGGAAAGGAGCTTCGTCTCAAGCAACAATACTTTTGGGTCGCTGCATCTTTATCTGATATTGTTCGTCGTTTCAAAAAGTCCCGCCGTCCTTGGAGAGAGTTTTCTGACCAAATTGCTATTCAGCTTAATGATACCCACCCAACTCTGGCTGTTGTGGAGCTGCTTAGAATTTTCGTTGATAGAGAAAAGCTTGAGTTTGACGAAGCTTGGGATATTGTTACACAGACATTTGGTTACACTAACCATACTGTTCTTCCAGAAGCTCTTGAAAAGTGGCCTGTTGATCTCATTGGTAACTTGCTTCCACGTCATTTGGAACTTATCTATGACATTAACCTCAAGTTTTTGCAAAGTGTCGAGGAGGCCTTCCCCAATGACCCTGATTTGATTACCAGAGTGTCCTTGATTGAAGAGTCCAGTCCTCGTCAAGTCAGAATGGCCTACCTAGCCATTGTGGGATCCCACAAGGTCAATGGTGTTGCTGAATTGCACTCAGAGCTTATTAGAACTACCATCTTTAAGGACTTTGTCAAGATTTACGGTATTGACAAGTTTACCAATGTTACTAACGGTATCACTCCCAGAAGATGGCTCCATCAAGCCAACCCAGAGCTTTCTGATCTCATTGCTGAAAAATTGGGTGACTACACTTATCTCAGCGATCTTACCAAGCTTAAGGGAATTGAAAAGTACGCTACTGACAAGGAGTTCCAAAAGAAATGGGCTGAAATTAAGACTATCAAGAAGGCTAAGCTTGCTGCTTTGGTCAAGTCCCAATCTGGTATTGAGCTTGATACAACAGCTTTGTTTGATATTCAAGTCAAGAGAATTCACGAGTATAAGCGTCAACAGATGAACATTTTCTCTGCCATTCACAGATATCTCAGACTTAAGGCTCTTACCCCTGAAGAACGCAAGAAGGAGTTGCACAGAGTTACTGTCTTTGGTGGTAAGTCTGCTCCCGGATATTACATGGCTAAGACTATCATTAAGTTGATTAATGCTGTTGGTCAAGTTGTAAACAATGACTCTGATATCGGTAATCTTTTTAAGGTTATTTTTGTTGAGGATTATAATGTTTCCAAGGCTGAAATCATTACTCCTGCCTCGGATATTTCGCACCACATTTCTACTGCTGGTACTGAGGCCTCTGGTACTTCCAACATGAAGTTTGTTTTGAATGGTGGTTTAATTATTGGTACTGTTGACGGTGCCAATATTGAAATTACTCGTGAAATTGGCGAGTCCAATATTTTCCTGTTTGGTCATTTGGCCGAAGACGTTGATAGCATCCGTCACTCTCATCGCTTTGGTCATTCCCAATTGGATCCTGATTTGCAGAAGGTCTTTGATGCTATTGAGTCTGGTATGTTTGGTGATCCAAATATTTACAGTGGACTCATCAACTCCATTGGAAACAATGGATCAGACTTCTACTTGGTATCTGATGATTTTGCAAGCTACTTGGATGCTCAAAAGCAAGTTGAAGAAGCCTACAAAGATAAAGATTCTTGGACTGAAAAGACTATCAGGGCTGTTTCAAGAATGGGATTCTTTTCCTCTGATAGAGCCATTGATGAGTATGCTGAAGGTATTTGGAACATTGAACCTATTGCTGTAGATGAATAAATTATTTTTTGGTAGTCAAGTTGACTTTTTGAAAGAAATTGAATTTAGAATCACTTTATTTAATGTGTACTAAAACCTTTATTATAACTTCATAAATAATGAAACAAGATGACATTAATAAAAAAAATCAAATAAAACAAAAATTATGGTATAAGATTTCTAAATCAAAATCTTGAATTAAGGTTTTTCTTGAAGTAGTTTTATATATATATATATATGTATGTATAATAATAAAAAGTTAATAGTAGGTACACTTTTATTATGGATATTTCAAGTATTATTAATTTGTAAACTATGGATATTTTAATTTTTGTTCAATTCATCCATTGCTTTGAATTTTTTTTTTTTTTTTCATCATGATATTTCATTATTTTAAATATCATTAATAAAAAAAATGGTTTACTATTCATAATAAATATTGTTTTAAACGTGTTAATTAAATTATTGTAAAGTTTAGAATATTATAAATGTACATGGTAAATAAAAAGAAAAGGAAAACCTGATCGAATTATATATAAACTAGGAAATGAATTTCAATCAGATAAATTTTTTTCTACTGAAACTTATTATGAAAATTTCAATACTGATATATATATTAATATATGTCAATGAAATAAAATCATTTAAATTATTGTTTACTGGTATATTTTTGATCATGTATATTACTAAAACTATATATTTATTTATAGCTAAACAAGAAAAGCGGTTGATATTTCGGTACCGAGTATTCAATTGACAAAGTTTAAATAAATTAAACAGGAGTTGAATATATAAAGTTTCAATTCATTAAATGTGCTGATACTGACGTATATAGGTCTAATAGGGATGTTGAAAAATAGTAAAATGCTTTTTGAGTATGACTTTCTTTTACTTTTTTTTTTTTCCCAAAATAAAACTTTAAGCATCAACACCAACAACAATGGATTCTTTAATTCACCAGTTCCAATATGTCGAGACTCTCAATACCGGTAAGTATGATTCTCATTTAAATCACTTTAAACTCTTTTCTGTTGTTTAGTATATATATGTATTTTTCCTAACTTAAAGCAGATCTCACGTCGAAAAATATCATTCTTCTTGGTAAAATCAAAGATCAAGATGCAATCATCACATTTGAGAAAACCAACTTTGACTTGAACTCTGAGGTCCAAGCTGACGCTGCAATTACTGCCCTGGGGATTTCTGCAATTCAGAATCAAGACCATAATGATGTTTATTACAAAGGTGTAGCGGACCTTACAGTCTCGCCAGCAACTAAGATCAACATGATTTACCCAGCAAATCAAACTCATATCGCAAAGTATCGACGTCAACCAGTCCGCTATGTTGTTGAAACCCCAGAATTGTACAAAAAATATGTTTTACCTTATATTGAGCGAATGAAGGGCCCACGTTTACAGTGGGTTGACAATATTCTATATCATGGTGCAGAAGCAGATCGAGTAGTATTGAGAACAGATGAATTTGTGCTTTTACCTGACCTCAAGTGGGATTTAGTTTCAAAAGCATCCATGTATTTGATAGCTATTGTGATGCAAAACGATATTGCTTCATTGCGTGACTTGAAGCCTAAGCATCTGCCTCTTTTAAATTCCATCAAAACCCAGGTTACTGAGACTGTAAAGGAACGCTATGGAGTCAAGAAGAGCCAGTTGCTGCTTTACGTTCATTATCAACCTAGTTATTATCACCTTCACGTTCATGTAGTTCACATTGATTTAGCTGATCGTATGGGAAAGACCAGCTCTGTGCTACTGGACCAAATCATCAACAAGCTAGAACACTCTGGTCCCGAAGGTTACGAAAACGATACTTTGCCATACATTCTTAGAGAAGGTCATGAACTTTGGCAAAAAGGATTTGCTCTTGAGCAATAGATAGATAATTTTGTTGTTAATGGTATGTCAAATCTAGGTATCTGAACGATTTTTTTTTAATATTATTATTTTTTTTTCTTTAACTGCGTACCATATCAATCGCTTGTTTACAACTGGCAAATACCCGATGGCGGCTAGATGCATTTATGTGTATTTGGCATTTATCCAGTAGTTGCATTTACATCTCCAGAATACTTGTTTTATGATGCTAATACGAGATTCTGTGCTACTGAAAGAATCGTTTTGCGTAAATGTAAATGTAAATGTAAATATAAATGTAAATGTAAACATCTAGTGAAATGAAAAGCCGCCCGCCAATAGTAATAATATCAAAATACAAACCCCATATTTTCCAAAAACAAAATTAAAGCGCTTATTTTTTTTCCAACATCTTCATTTTGTATCAACTTTTCTAAGAAATCGTGACAGTATCTTAACTATTAAACGACAAAACAGTTAGAATCAAAGGTATAAGTATTGTTTCGGAGCTAGCACTTTGACCTATTCACTATTGTTTTGAAAAAGAGAAAGAGAGAAATAATAGGGCAAGAAAATTTAAAATTACATAAAGTAAATGGTATGACTAACACAGGACAGGTTCTCCTCATTGAAACTCAAAACTTTTCCTTTCCAATTGCTTTCTTCTCTTCTTTTTTTTTTTTCTAACTACTACTACTACTACAAGTTCAACTGTAAACCGCCGGGATACTTAGCTTCACGGATACCTACACCAGTATAATCTCTATAAATTGCTAGTATTCATCACTAATAATGTCGTCGGATCAAAGTAAGTGTGTCGATTTATACTAAAGCTATGCTCAAACTAACTCAATTGCTCATATAGAGCCTCTTCCTTTTACATACCAGTTTCTTTCAGGTGCTGTCGCCGGTATCTCTGAGGTGAGTACAAACAAAGAAAATTTCTTTTATCGCCAGTCTTTCTAACATTGACTTTTTCTCTGAAAAGATCTTAGTTATGTACCCTTTGGATGTCGTCAAGACTCGTATGCAATTGCAGGTCTCTAATGCTTCCGGTGAGGGTTACAAGAATATGTTTGACTGTCTCACAAAGATCGTCAAGCAAGAAGGGTATGTGATAACTTTTCATTTCTTTCTAGTAACTTGCAATTTACTAACAACATTTTCTTCTTCTGTTATACAGCTTCAGCAGACTCTATAGAGGTATCACCGCTCCTATTCTCATGGAAGCTCCCAAGCGGTAAGTTATTTTAGAAAATCATTTGTTGATACTCACCTTTTGTCCTCAAAGTTTCATCAGCTAATTTAAATATCTCAGTGCTACCAAGTTTGCTGCAAACGACAAATGGGGTGAATTCTACAAAAATGCTTTCGGCGTTACTACTATGACCCAGCCTTTGGCCATTTTGACCGGTGCTACTGCTGGTGCAACTGAATCATTTGTTGTCGTTCCTTTTGAACTCGTCAAGATTCGTCTTCAAGATAAGACTTCTAAATACACTGGTATGGGACAAGTAGTTAGAGCAATCGTCAAAGAGGAAGGTCCTCTTGCCCTTTACAACGGTTTGGAAGCTACTCTTTGGCGTCATATTTCTTGGAACGCTGGTTACTTTGGTGTCATTTTTTCAGTTCGTGAGTTGCTTCCTAAGGCCAATAACAACAGCGAAAAGATTAGAAATGACTTGATTTCTGGTACCATTGGTGGTACTGTCGGTACCATGCTCAATACCCCCTTTGATGTCGTTAAAAGTAGAATCCAAAGCACAACCAAGGTCCCAGGTGTTGTTCCCAAATACAACTGGACTCTCCCTGGTGTCGGTACCGTCTTCAAGGAGGAAGGATTCGCAGCTTTGTATAAAGGATTTATGCCCAAGGTTCTGAGATTGGGACCTGGTGGTGGTATCCTTCTGGTTGTCTTCACAGCTTGTATGGACTTTTTTAGAAGCATTCAATAAATAATGATATTACATGTTATAGATGAAGTTGGATAAGATGATGATTATGTGTTTTGAATTAAATAATTATTTATGATGCAGTGTTATATACGTATAATGATAAGACCTATCAAGATTAAGTATTTCCAATATGTTCAATACTATACGGAAAAGGCTGAAAATAACTGCATTTAATAATTAAACTGAAATTTTTCAGTTTTTAATATAATTGAACATCTAACAATCAACGATAGCTAAATTAGTTTTTTTTTTCTTAATTGTGTGTTTTATTTCAATCAATTTGTATTATTTTTATTACTAGTCATTAATAAATTATATTTTCATTTAAAAATTGAATTAAATACTTAAAAAATAATCTGTATGATTCACCAGCCCTCGCCCGGTCCAACCGCTACTTGCAAGGGCAGCGGGTCTCTGAAATAATCAGAGTTCACCGGACGAATAGAGCACTAAGACAACCACACCGGCACTGCTGATGCCTCTGATCTGTCCAAAGGCATGACGCTTGTTCCCTCAGTAGGATATAAAAAGTAAGAGACAAGCAACACGGAATTGCCTCGGATGCCGCACAATGAAGAAAAAAAAAAGAAGAAGAAATAAGAATTAAACGCAAGAAATTTTTATTTATAGATTTTTGGGTTGGGGTTAGGATAGGGCTTGACAATCAACTATAGATAGGGCTAATTCATACTTGTGAAAATGGGTACTTTATCAGTATTTTGAATGGCTACACAGTTTATTTGATACTATTAAAGAATAAAAATGAATATAAAAATCAAGACTATAAGATATTTTGAATAGTTAAAATAAATATAAAAATTGATATACAAAGCAAATACAAACATTTACAAACCTATTTTTTTTAGTTTAAACATTATTTTATTTATTTTTTTTTGTTTTGTTTTGTTTAGTTTCAATCAAATGAATCCGTCATCATCGTGCTCAAAATATTGATCTAGTTCTTTCTTTTTTTTCTGCTCCTGTACTTCTTCTGCTGCACGTTGTGCATCTCCATTGAGATCAACTAAAGATTTGTAGAACTCCACTACCTTTTGTTCAGCACGTACCTTGCTTGGATGAAAATTGATAATCTCCAAGCAATCTGCAGATGTTGCTCTAGAGACTGCAACATATGCTTGACCATTTTCAAAAGTTTTAGCAAGATTCACACGAACCCTTTGAAGTGTTTGACCTTGCGACTTATGAACAGACATAGCCCATGACAAAATAAGTGGGATTTGGTTTCTTCTTGCAATAACATTTTGTTTATTTGTGATTTCAAAACTATCAGGTTTTACAATTTCTAACGTGGGATATCCTGAAAATTGTACAATAGGATATAAAATATTTTCGTTCATGCAAAGATGCGTTTTAATACCACTCATATCAAGATTTTCTGGATCGAAACCAGATCCGGCTTCTCGAGAAGATTCTAATGCTCTTGCCAAATTATTAATAGCTTCTTTGTATGCTTCATCAGCTAGAACCATTTCTTCTGGCGTGTGAGCTTCGCGACGCTTAACATCCATAGCTAACCGTGCAAGCTCCCCAAACTCAACTGTTGAGAGAAATGCAATGACTTTACCGATTGAGCCATTCACCAACCCATTATCTTTGTTTCTAATCAGCATTACCTGGGAGTCATGACGAAGATGCACTTCTTGAGACGCAAGTGTATTATTATCCAGCATTTTTAAAATTTGATCTTTAGTCATTCCGGCCGCTTGAATAAGATTATCTTGAAACATATCATAAGTTTTGTAAATATGAGTATATCCCTTTAAAGACTGTAGTCTGACACGGTTAGCTGTATCAACTTCTCGCCTAGTAGGATACAATTCTGTTGGTTCAATTGAATCTGTATAATTGACTTTTCTCTTCAATTTGTACAGTTCCTGGATCATAGGAGGTGTCAATTTATTCAGACGCATGGCATTTAAAATTCCAATAAGCATGTTATCACCTTGTTGTCTAAAGACTTGTGTAAGTACAACTGTAGTTTCCAACGCCTCCTTCCAAACATTAGATTCAAAGGCATATATTGATTTAGGTTCTTTACCAAATCCTTTAGAACTATCGTCAACCGGGGGAAGTTGAAAAAAGTCACCTGTAAGAACCACTTGAATTCCACCAAACGGGTTGTGTCGATTATTACGGACCTCCCTTCCAATTCGATCTAGCTTGTCTAGCAGTACTCCATCCACCATTGAGACCTCATCAATAATCAAAATTTTGCATCTTCTCCATTTATTCATTTTATCTTGACGCTTCTTCACCATACCAACCAACGTTTTAGTATCACCTTTGCCAAGGCCAATTCCTGCAAATCGGTGAAGAGTTTCTCCTCCAATGTTCAATGCAGCAAGACCAGTCGATGCTGTTACGGCAACACTATCAGGAGTATGCTCTCTTGTCAGTCTCTTTATGATCTCTCTCAAAAGCACTGATTTACCTGTTCCTGCTGCTCCTGTAAAGAACAAGCTTGTACCGTTTAATACCATATCCATCACTTTCTTCTGTTCTTGACTAAGTTGGATATTAATGTCTGGAGCTTGTGTAGGCTGCGCTAAACTCTGTCGAGAAGGCATTCGAACCGCATTAGATGGAGTTGATCTAGACACTGTACTAAGCACCCTTCTACTTAATTCAATTCCTGATATTTTTACAGTACTTGTTGTTGAAGTAGATTTGGTTTTAGGCTTCTTGTTAGATGTATCCCAAGGTAGAACTCTAGAAGGACCAGCTGGTACATGATCGTCTCGCGGTCTTTTATAATATGATGTTGTAAATGTGGAACTACTTTTTGTAGCTAAAGTTGGAGTTGGTAAATGCTTATTTTCTTGTGATTTTTCTCTTTTTAATTTTGCTTCATCTATTGCCTTTCTGATAGACGGTTGTCTCATATATTTTGCCTCGCTGAAATACTCCTTATCAGCTTCTTCTGAAAAAATATCTTCCAGATTGATATCGTCAAAAGATCCTTGCGGTTGGGTCATCCAAGGTCGATTTGTCACATTGAGATTACCATAGTTCGCGCTCATACTCGAACTTCTTGCAGCTGCTACCACCGACTCTTGTTTTTTCGGCTCTGTTTGTGACAATGTTCCACCATTCTTAGGTCTCGCAGTCTTTTGTGAAGACTGAAAAAACGATGTGATCGAATGGTTTTTTCCTGACTTGTCGCGGAACATTTGGTGTAATGAAGAATTAATCCACGTGAGAAGCGTTTACAAGGAAGGAAAACAAAACGAAAAACGAAAATAATTAAAAAGACGAGAAACTAAAATTTCAGGTACGCGTTTGGAGGGTAACTTTAATCGATACATTTCTCTTAAATCAAACAGTTACTATGTCAGGGTAGATAGATAGAAAATTGACCTTTTATCTAAAGACTATAATGATAATGACATAAGAAGAAGAAGTTTGTTTTATATAGACATATAGAAAATCAGTTTATTTTCCCTATATCTAAAAGATGTTTCATATATACTGGATTTTGGTTGAAAGAACGATTGCATTAAAATTTTTGGACCCAATCTTGTCTAGGATGATAAATGAAATGTTGGCCATTAAAACTTGAATTATCTTTTTCAAAATCAATTGGTTTTTGATTGAATATTAAGAATTTTTTTTCCAAAATTGGGGAAATTTTGTATGTTGATATTTCTGAAAAATTATGTAAATATAATAAGACAATTTGGCCGAGTTGGTCTAAGGCGTCCGACTCAAGAGTAATCTTTCACTGATTGCAGTGCATTCGGATCTCGTAAGAGGCGTGGGTTCGAATCCCACAGTTGTCAATTTTTTAATTTTTAGCTGAGAAGAGTATTTTTTTGTGAGTTTTAGGAACTATCAAAAATGATTAAAACGTTACTTTGTTGATTTTTACCGTTTATTTATTCTGTGAAAATAAATTGTTTGATTAATAGTATCATTCTTCAAATTAAGGATAATACAATATACTTTTTATAATAAAATTGTGTAATGACAAAAAATGAAAATGAAAATTGAGAGTGTTACAAATTTGTTTGATACCTATATAGTATTTTTGACTATATATAAAATAAAAACATTGATAGAAAATCAGTTTTTTGCCTTTTTATGTAAGGTTTATTTTACCATAAATTTTACGAGAGATAATCATAAAAAAAAAGCATGTAGTTCAATCACATATGGTTGTTGTTTTTTGGGTTCTGAGTAAGGATCACTATTAAATAGAAAACAAAAATAATCATGTAAAATAATCATATATAATCAAACATATTTGCTTTATTAAATCAGTTGATTCGAAAATGGAATTCAGTTTTAATAATTATTCACGTTCATATTATTATTTTGATATCCATCATAAAGATACAAGTTAAAATATACCATTTGATTTTCCTTTGACATTTTCGATTTTTTAAAAGATCTTGAATATTTTGAAAACACTACTTTATTTTTGATGTAAAATTTTTAGTTTTGTATAGTTTAAATCAGTAAAAAAAAATAAAAATGAAAATAAAAATGAAGATAAAAATGAAGATAAAAATAAAAATAAAAATAAAGAAAATTATATATGTTAAAACTATTTTCTGATAAATATTCATGTTTACACGCGGAGGACAATTTACAACCATAAAACAAAAATTGAAAAAAATTCAAACAAAAAAAACTACGGGTATATATTTAAAAATCTATACAACATACTAAAAATTGCAATTGAAATAATATATGAATCAATGGAAGCTGTAAAGAAAGTAACTAGTAGAAATTAAATATATTTAAATATCATCTACTGTGCTTCGTATAAAGTTGCCAAAAATATTGGTTTAACAGGTTGTTATAGTCATTTAGTTAATGTCAAGACTTTTTGTTTAAATAAAATGTTCCTATCGCTAGTTATGAGATAAACAAAAACTGCAATGTCTATGGTTTCTTTAATTCTCGCTAAAATTATGAAATAAAAAAAATAAAATAAAAAAAAACTAACTAGATAATTCTTCCAGTAGGATACTTTTGAAGATGGACTGATTTCAACTAATTTAGGAACAGTGGGCCAAGGCGCAATGTCAGATATTTGTTCAAGACGTATAAAAGTTTCAGTTATCATTGTTTTATTTATTCATAGCGTACTTGATTGATCTTGAAATATTGAGTGTTCATGTCTCGAGCAAATACGTATTATAGATCACCCACCATAAAGATGGGTTCTATATGGATGAAATTTATAGGAGGTACAAAAACAATTTACCCTTAAATTTATGATGATATATGTTGCGATAATGTTCTCGAGAGCACCTAATGAGACAGTTGTTGTCTATCTGAATTTTATTTACTTCAAATCTTTCAACCAACAACAATATGCTATAACACTCTGCATTAGATTTCATTTGACGGGCCACAATACTGGGCTATTCGATGAATTTAGGTCCACATTGATTTTTCCGAATCTAAAATGATTTTATATTAACTGATAGACTATTTCAGTTTTACCGAAAAAAAATATATAAAAAAAATAATATAGAAAAAATAGAGAAATAGAAAAATAGAGAGAATATCAGAGAAACATGAACAAAGAACAAACTGCGTTATCTGGTACGAGTGTATATCTACTCACAGGATTGAAACCAAATGGTCGCAGCCCGTTGAAGTCGTCTCATCATCGTGTGGACCTGACGATGCCCCTGGAGAGCACATAATTAGTGGGGACTTTGTAGAAACTGAATTCAACGTAGAATTCGGGAAGCCAGAAGCCAAGTCACAAGAGCCTAAACCTACACGCGTACTATATAAACGTCATTTTCAATATGGACACTCATGTTTAAAGCTCTAGAACCTACCGGTGCACGCATCCAAGCTACACTAAATTAAATACCCACAATGATTATATCGTAAATATACAACTGAAAGCAGCGACAAAAATAATAATGATGCTAATATCTTTAATGCTTATATAAATGAAATGAAATAAAAAAAAACAGCTCATCTCATCTCTCTGTCTATCGTCAATATTTCTATACCTTTTAAATCGAGATGCGCAATCAGCAGAAGGTTGGTTTGGGAGATTTTCTATTTCTGTAGACGGGCCACACCAGCCCAATAGCTTCATCGAAGTGGCGTGGAAAAAGGGCCACGCCGGACCCAACGGCTTTCAATTTGCGAAAACGGGCCACTTTTCTTTTTCCAGTTCGGGAAGCCCATCAACATTTGTATTTTTTTTTTTAAGTTGGCTCAGGTGGTTTTTTTTTACCAGTATCAGGAACCAAAATCAGTTCATTTCACTCTTTCCATATTACTTCTACTGTATGAAATGTTTTTGTATGAGTTAGCCGTAGAGGCGCTTAAAAATAAAAATAAATATATATATATATATATAAATCACTTAGATTCTCGATCTACTTTGTACCACCGAGATCTTTTCTTAAACACATCAACACTATTTTACATTTGCACTTTACGCTTAGTCGATCTAACATATCATCATCATGCCTCCTAAGCCTCCTCTCAGCTTGCTGGTCAGACATCGTTTGACTGAAAATAATAAGCTCCCCAAGTTGTTCAACAGCCCAATGCGTAACGCGAAGCTTCCGCTTCTCGCCATATCACCAAAGCCGTTGTCCAGCTTATCTTCTATTTCATCCAACATTAGCAGTACCAGCAGCACAGCACTTCACTCTCTTCACAAACCCACTCACCTTTCCAGCTCCAAGCTGAAAAAAGACATTCATGCACCAGACCACAGCTATTCAATCAACTATCCAATTCAAATTGTACCCACCGATGTGCTGGCTCTTGCTCCCGCCGAACAACTAACACAGGTCCCAATGCCAGCGCAAATCGAAATGAAAAAGTACGCTACTTCCGTAGATCCAAGGAACTTTCTAACTACATATGAGTACGAGGTTAACGGCCATCACATTATATGGGACTACCATACGGGCTACGTTCATCTCACCGGGCTTTGGAAGGCTATCGGAAACAACAAGGCTGATATAGTAAAGCTAGTTGAAAACGAACCACAGCTCGAGCCTGTCATTCGCCGTGTGCGCGGCGGCTACCTTAAGATTCAGGGAACTTGGGTTCCTTTCGACATAGCCAAAGCACTTGCATCCCGAACATGCTACCATATTCGGTATGCTTTGGTCCCGCTTTTTGGTGCTGAGTTTCCGAGCACTTGTTTGCAGCCTGGCGACCCCGGGTTCGGGATTTTACAGCTACGAGTCATTGAGCGTACTCGTCGTCGCTCTCGCAAGCGGTCATTCCATGACACAACTTTGCCATATTCCAGGCCATCACATTCTCTAAAGAAGCGTACAAAGAGCGAATCACAAGGTCCTCGACCTTTTTCGCCAGACAGGACTCCACCTCTGACTTATGCGTCGCCTCGAGCACAGCCAACAAGCATGGAAAGTGCTACATCTCCACATAGTCTTCCACGCTTGAGCCTCAGTGAGTCGGTTAGCGATTATGACGAACCTGCTGAGCTGTTCCAAATTTTGCAGGCCACTCAGTCACTGCAACAAATGGCTTCTTCGCGTAGTAGCTTCAGACCGCCAATAGCAACACCATTTTCGCAATTGTTTGCTAATGAAAGAGTATGGCGATGGGATGGTCATGAACGCTTGAACGTACGTGAAAACGAAAACAGGGTCGTTGTGTTGCCACCGCTGGGCAGTGCTCCATCTTCTACCTCTTCTTCTGCACTAATGACACCGACACGAATTGAGATTAATCACTTACTATGTTGAAATATTATAAGTGTTCTCTGCATCAATAACCTATCCCCTAATTCTTTATTTTATTGTATTTTATCTTTTATCACTATCAATTTATTACTATAGCAACTATCTGTTACTGATTTGTTTACAATAGACACGATATTTTTTATTAATATTCTTATTTATTTCTTTTTCCTATTTGAATCTTTCCAATCATGAAATTTTACTTTTATTTTATTATTTATTTCATTTCATATATATTAAATGCGTTATTGAGTAAACTTATTTCATCATTTTTGTAATTTTTGGTTTTTAATGAAAAATTTTGAACTTTTAAACTAAAAATTGATTCATTTATTATTTACTGATAACAGTCGAAAATCGGTATTATCAAAACAAATGATATGATGTGTAAATAAAAAATGAAATAATAATACATTTAAACCAATTATTGATCGAATGAAATTTTTTACCAATAATAATGATGATATGATAAAACGAATAACAAAAATAAACAATTCAAATGAGTTTCAAAATGAAAACTTTTTTTTTTTTTTTTTTTTTTTTTTTTTTTTTTTTTTCCTTGGTTGATTTAAATGGTTTGTGTTGTGGTTTTCTTCAGTGATGAAAATAATAATGATAATGCTTGGATTACTATTGGCTAAACAAAACACATTAAATATTTATAAATTTGGGTTGTAATATCACAAACATAAAATATATTAGTAAAGTTGTTGGAAAAAAAAATAAATACAAAAAAAAATCGATTATTCAAGCATAAATGATATCAAGACAGAGATAGAATGATAAACCTTCTAATACAAGAAAACGGTTATATATATACATTTTCAAAATTATTTACAAACATATGAGTTTTTCTTTTATTTTGCATTATGATTCCACCACACCTTGCAATCAGCACAGTTACTCCTTAATTGCGTTTTCGGGTGCTCCTTCGCTAGTGTCTTGTTTAGATTGATCCAACAAGGGCTTGAACACTGGATCCTTCAATAACTCAACAACAGCTTCTGCCACGTCTCTGTTTGCAGAATTACCAAAGTGAGTGGAATCTACACTAGCATCTTTGACGGCCTCAGCTAAGCTCTCTACTTCCTCAAAGGCAAACACATGGGCCTTCAAACCGACACCTGGCATGGCATGCTTACGTAGTGTGGCCAACCACACTTCAACAACCTCTGGGTTGGCATCATAGACTTTCAAAACTCTCTTGTGCGTGCGACGTTCAAAATTTTCTTTCGACTTGGCGTGTACGAATGGCGATCTGATCACAGTCCATCTTTCTCTGCGTGTAGGCAAGTGGGCAATACCAGTGATTGGAAGCTTCAAGTAGAATGCAGCACGCAGCGCAAAGTCTAAGAAAAAGTCAAGATCTTCTGTATCGAAACTGCGTGCATGCAATTCGCACACAAGTTCGCGATCAGGGTTTTCCGGCTTGTAGCGTAAAGGTGCGTAATTATTAAGCACTACGTTGAGTGGCACAGGACGACCGGTTGCTGCTGAAGGAGCTGTATTAGATTGCACAAAAGATCCGTTCTCAGGATACAGGTGGGAGGGGTTATAGTTTGGGGTGTTATCCACAGTAGATGGCTGTGCTGCTTCAGCTGTAGTTGTGGTCAAACTTGATTTGCTCCGCGATCCAGCAAAGTAACTTATACGGGTTGCTGTGCGACCAATCTGCAGTCCACGCGAAAGTGATTGTCGGATCATGATGATTCTGTCAGTGCTAAAGACGGAAAAAAAAAAATAGACGAAAGGTGGTGATACAGGTTCAGGTAGGTGCTGCTGTGTATGAAAAAATAGAAAATTTTCTGTGGTGGTTTCTAAAATCGTCTCTCATCCAATGATTATGTAAATCATGTGATATAATACTATAAACTTATAATTTAATTTTCCGATTTTCATGAGTTTAAAGCTTGTGCACAAAGTAACGTGATTCAAGTCTCAAAATGTAAGAGCTAGGTCACAATTATCAGAAGCTCATTTTCAGTCTGGCAAAACTACCCTCCCATACACAAGGAAAATACGATCTAGGCTTTATATATTGTAATCTTTTCCATGTATTTATCCTTGGTCTCACATGAACTTTATAAGATAATGATCGTATAGTTTTGAGACAGTCTGTCACACACGATCCAAAGAATCCAAATATGAATATAAAGTTATTTAAAACCAACAAAAAAAAAAAGCACATGAAAGGATTTTAGCTCATTCTCTAATGGTGTGATTCGTTTGTTTATATTTTATGTTCTCCCTTTAGATGCAGAAGATACGGCTGTGCACATATGATCCTAAATGGTTCCTCGGGAGCACACCACAATCACCTGCTTAATTTATATGATAAAAATTTGGAATGTCAGGCCATCAAAGTCTATTCTTCTTATCCATATATACGAATGATTGCAAAAAAATAAAATAAAATAAAATAAAATAAAATAAAATAAAATAAAATAAAAACTGTAATTCTAACTATACTTTTTATATCTTGACTGAATTGTATTGTATTGCAACATTTCGTATATTTGTATCAATTTTACTTTTGATTCTCAAATAATTAAAATAGAAATATTATTAATTGATGATAAAATAGTATTCATATCTATGGATTTGATACTACTTTTGATTTGATAATTTATACATGATTTTGAGAATCGTTAAACGATTTTTATAATTAATTTTCACAGTAAAAAAATTTAGATAATAATTAAAAGTGATTAAATATTAAAATAAAATCAAAGAAAAATTTAAGAAATCAAATAAAATAAATTAAATGATTAAAAAATGATTAAAATTTATTAGGGAAAATTTAACAATAAACAGATATTCCATCTAATGAAGATTTGATAACAAAAATAATTTAATTAATGTATAATAATGAAAATAAAATAATTGATATTTAATAATTAGAATAATATGATTAAAATAATATAAAATAATTTATGAAAGTTGGAATGAACAAAATAAAAGTATTAATAAACAATTTAAATAAATAATATAATTTAAAAAAATTAAATTGAAATAAAATAAAAAATATAAATCAACAGACGGAAATAAAATCATTCACTATATTATTTTATATTGTCAATAATCATTTTATTTCAAACAGAATTTATTTAATTTTCAGTCTTTCCATTCAGTTCAGGTCTCTTGATTTCCCTAGCTTGAAATGATTTTTTCAAACCATGAACCATTGGTCTTTAGACACGCGTCACCATTCAGATGGTATATCTTTCATAGTAGGGCTGAAGCGAATACCAAGCCATTCGTAACTGCAAATAAACCTGCAATCTCTTTGAGCAGCAGTGCAAAATACCAAAGGTTGGTTGCTTGAGACCGCATGAACATAGACCCAGACTTTCGTGCGATTTTGTCGCTGTTTAAAGTCCTGTGTCGGAGTTATTACTTTTTATTTATTTATTTATTTATTTATTTATTTATTTATTTATTTATTTATTTATTTATTTATTTATTTATTTATTTATTTATTTATTTATTTATTTATTTATTTATTTATTTATTTATTTATTTATTTATTTATTTATTTTTATTTCCTCGACTCTCGACAATCCGTAAATATATATTCATCTTTATCGGCCCATTTCATCATACGGGCCAGAAAAAAAAATAAAAAAAATAAAAAAAATAAAAATGCCCATTTCATTTTCCAATTTTAAGTCCCTCATATGCGTGTGACCAGTGGGTTAGGGCTTAAATCGAATACCAACTTTATTCTCTTTGTTCCTGCTAAATGCATTCATACATACCTTTATATCCATCTCAACTATTCTTAGAGATCAGAATGTCTGAAAACATTCCCTCGGTCAAACCAGTTGTTGATGAACACGATAGACTCTGGTCCGAGATTGACATTTTAAATGAAACAGAAACAATTGCACAGCAGGCTGAGCAGAATAAAAGCTTTTTCGGAGAGTCGCATGCTCAAGCTTTGAAGGAACTTCGCGACGCTCAAAGTGAATTAGTTGGTGCAATGTCGGCAAGTCGGGGCAAACAGGAAGAATCGTATCATTCTGTATGGGAGTATGTGATTTAATTTTTTGAAATTTTATTCATTTTGTTTTATTTGTGGAAAGTAGTTTCAGTGTCTAATCAAGTATTATAGTCAAAATAGCATGGACGCTATACGAAACAATCTTTTTAGCCAGCAGCATTTTAGTAATGTTTACAATCATGTCAACAGCACAATCGAAAAACTCGATAAAGTTGGCGAAAGAATGAAAATTGTAGATCAGCAAAGTAAAGATATTTGGCAAACAGATAATTAAATTGTTAAAATTCATTCAAATCGACATGACATTGCATTTCAAAAAAAATAAAATATTTTGAACTTGAAAAGGTATTTTTCATGTTTGATATCATGTCTTTAGACTATAATTGAATAGAAATTGATCAATATCAAAAAGTTTACTATCAAAATGTAAAAAAATAATATGAAAAAATATGATTCGACCCAGGATCGAACTGGGGACGTTCTGCGTGTTAAGCAGATGCCATAACCGACTAGACCATCGAACCTTTATATATTTTTAGAAATATTTTAACTATTACATATAAAAAATATGGTTATTGTATATCACGTGGCCTTATTTGAAGTTGAATTAGTATTTTTTTTTGGCTATATGCATCTTTTTACTCTAAAAAGTTGAATGGTTGAAAATTAGTTTTCATGTCCATACATTTAAAAGATAAAATATATATCAAATGACATAAAAAGGACACATACAGTTCAGATTTGTATCTACCTGAGACAGATCAAATAGCGCTTTTAAAGCATTTTAGGGGTTTTATTAGTGAATGATGCCAAAATTTTCATGGTTTATATCATGTGTAAAGAGACATATGGAATACATAAAGACTGATGTTATAGAATCAATTTTCAACACAGCGGAATTTTTACAAGCTGTAATAAACTCATTTTCTGGATAGAGAATCTGTTTATTGTCCCTATATCTATAGGCTATACTAATATGTAATTTATACAACAAATGACATAAGTAGGAGACATGTGGTTCAAATATTTATCTCATGGAGATTGACAAAACTCTTTTTCTATCTATTTATCTTTACAAGCTGCTAGTTATGAGCAAACTATCAACAAAAGTATAAT
The DNA here is from genome assembly GCA_022023575.1 of Geotrichum ghanense (nom. inval.). Classification (NCBI taxonomy): domain Eukaryota; kingdom Fungi; phylum Ascomycota; class Dipodascomycetes; order Dipodascales; family Dipodascaceae; genus Geotrichum; species Geotrichum ghanense (nom. inval.). The sequence goes on along the minus strand of JAKKCX010000008.1, from coordinate 799,321 downwards.
AAAATAATGAAATTTGACTTCCACTTTTAGGTTTGTACTTGTATCAATTGGAGTTTTGAAATCAATTCTGGGAAGATAATAGTTGCTCTACTTGGTAGTCAGAACATATATCTAAAATGTATTGTATTCTTGTATTTTTGATATCTGCTTGATTGAATGATATAGATTGTGTAAAATTCAATTGACCCAAGTTTCGTATCAAAAACATATGCGTACCAACTTTATACAAAGCAGAAAAAACAGTTGTTATTGTTAAAAGTTCTCTTTAATGAAAAGAGAGAACCGTTCCGAATCCATAATTTCTGATCAAACGTTGTATGTATGTCGGTTAGGCCAGCAAACGTACAACTTCGGCCATATTTTAGCATTATATTTGGCTCTTGCATCATGATTGTAGTGCCAGCTACAGATATAAAATTAAAGAATAACAAAAAAAAAGTATGTGCATATTAACGTAACAAGAAGTTGTAGAATTTTTGAATCATTATTTGATTACTACTTGATTGAAAAATTATGAAAAAATATATTTATGATATTAAAACTGAAGATCCTGGATATTGAGAATTTCAAATATTAAAATGTAGAAAATGCTTCATATATGCCAACAATATAGCAGGTCTGGTAATTAGCATGAAACCATGAAAAGCAAGAGACAAAATAAGAATTTTTTTTCAAAATAATTATGGATAGTATGATGATAAATTTTATTCATTTGTGATATTAACTTTTAAATATATTCCATATCAGTAATATTTAGTATACTTTAAATGAATCCAATCTTGTCTAACTCAGTAATATTTTTTAAAAAAAAACTCTCTAACATTAGTTACGCTAAAATCTAGTAAAGTTTTGTGAACGACGATATTTTAAAAGTAACCCGTTATCATGCCTTTTGATAGTAGGCATTTGTCTCTGCATAATAGCCAGACAGTCCGAGTAAATTTAACGATTCTAATACCCGTACCGTAAAGCCGTAATTATATATTTATAAGTTGGCTTCTTGTGTCATAAACAGATACAAGTATTTCTAAATTTTGGACAGAAATCTATTTAAATCATCTGTAGCCCTGATATTTAATTTTGTATTGAAAAACTAAAAGTCATTCATTTTAGTGTTGGATTTTGATTTATACAAATTTTGTAATTTTTTGTTTCTATTCTGTCCTACAGAGTTCTCATAAAAATATGAATCCTAAAGTCAATCGTTTTATTAAGTCAATGTTGAAAAGCAAACTAGCGCTAACTGTTATAGTGCTAGATATATCAATGCTTTTCGGTTACTACAAAACTATTGCTCGAAGACTTGAAGCGTTGGAAAAAGGGTGGTATACTCCTTTCGTTATGCTAGTCATACTGCTCGCAGTTGTCTTTCTGCTTTACATATCTAATGGCTTTACAGAGCGCGCAGAGATACATAACATTGACTACAACTTGACTGAGCGTATTCAAGAATATCAAAGTCTTTATGAGATATATAATCATCAAAGAAAAATCATAGCTCCACTAAGCAGAAAAACAAAACAACCGTTTAAAATTGTAACTTTAAGTCAGGCATTATCAACTGAATACGAATTCAAAGATTCAACACATGAACTTTATAATTCACCGTTTGATACTTTATAAAGATATGAGAATACTGCTATATGAATGAAATGTCGAGTAAGCGATAATGGAGCTAATGGTTTTTTTTATGGTGATATTATCTATAATAAAAGCAGTTGTTTTTTTGAAGAAAAATAAGTCAAGAACACTTTAGCAACGAAACAGCATGTAAAGAATATAAGGACTTGATAAACAACTTGGGCAGCTTTCTAAACCAAAACTTTGATCATGAATGTATATAAATAATTACAGTTGTCTATTTATTTGCATACTGAAACGAAAATGATTAATATAAATAAGTATTAGTTATAATGTGAAATCAAACTCTTTATATTGAGCTTTAAATTGAGAAGCATCTAGTTTTTCTTCATCCTCAGATTGTACACAAGATCTCCAATCAATCCTTTCCCTCGCCTTTAGTACATCAGCAACTACCTTACGACCAAATTGGAAATCAAAATATTTACCATCTGGCAGCGAAACTACATAAGTTTGATTTTCCTCTGTTTGATTTTCAGTTGGAAGTCCTTCAGCAGAGTCTGTTTGTTCAGCAGAAATATCAACAGGCTGATCAGGTTTATCATCAAATATTTGAGATTCTGGAGGAGGAAATATTTGAAATCTGAAATATTCAGCTTCATCAGATTTAACTTCACGCTTTTCAGCAAACAGTCTATGTTTCTTAGCATGCCCATACAGCCTACTTCTTGCATCACGAGATCTAAAACCTGGAATTCCAATGACTTGAGTATTCAAATGAACACCAGAAGCTTTGTTAATTTCATAGACTATTGTTGTAGTTGGACGAGTAGAATTAAACATAGTATGCAAAGATAATATATATTTTGACCTTTCAAGCTCGTATGTCTTAAATTCTTGGGATCCAGGAACAAAAGACGCAACATGAGCTATTGGCGCAATCAGCAAATGCCGAAGAGGTATAATAGGACCCTTTGCAAGAGACAAGTATGAGTGCTCAGCAATAGATAAAACGAGATGTGTTTGAAGATTAGGATTAGAAAGACACATAAAACAGGAGCTTGGATCAACTGGCTTTCGTTCGACTCGTTCACGCTTCAAAGGAGTAGCTAATGAAAGATCGACTTCATCTTCCCGAGGTCGTTTCGCGGTTATCTTGTACGGATTCTCAATGGCATTTTCGGGAACTGTTATAGGTACTGACCGGTCGGTATTGACATTAAACGCGTAGTACCATCTATTTGACGATCCAAACTTTCCAAGAGAAATATATCTTGTGACAACAGTCTCTTCTTCAACTAAAGTCTTATAAGGCTGATTTTCTTGAAATTTTGCATCCATGTTGGACATAAAATGATATTTAGGGAATATCCTTTCTCGAAGTACACCTTTTATTTCCTCGTTTTCCGGTGGTTCCTTCGTAATAAGAAGGTCTGGTGTCGTCAATGCGTCATCCAGGTTTTCCATTTGATCCATCATCCATTCGATTCTTAATCCAGATACCAAAATTAACTTCCCACTTCCGTATACAATCTTCAAGTTATCTATCCCTTCTATTTCTAATTCATTTTCAATCTCATCTAACACAAGAATAGTAACCTTTGTCTCTAATTTCGTTTTACCCAGTTGCAGAGCATCGAAAGTCTCTTTTTGTTCAAGCACAGACTTGGAAGCAATTAAAAAAACTTCATCAAAAGGTCCATTCTTTGATTTTGTCAACGCATTCAACTTTTCTAAGGCCTTTGGAAGTGTATCGTCTACGTTTCCAAATACAAGTATTTTTAATGCAGTCATTTTCCATTAAGCGCCAAACGTGTTTGTATGTAAAAAAAGAACCTGACGACCTGAAAATTGGGAGTTTCATCTAGTATCCCAATGAAATTTACCACAGTGAAATTGGGCACATTTCAATAAGCAGCTATATATAATGAAGTTTTTTGAATCAACAAACAGACCCTCCAAAAATATATAATTCATTACAAGGCTTATTTAGTATTTTTTTTAGAAATTTTGGCCATATTTAAAGACTTACTAAAACTGTTTTTGTTTGCGTTAACGACTAGTATGCGAGTAGTTTTAAATATCTGAATTGTCTGTAATAATAATAAAGCCCTTTTAATCGTCAATATATGGTGGGGTTAGGGAGACTGAAATATGCTTGCCTTAATGCGGTTCATTGTGCACATGTACACACTAAACTTGACATGGAAACTATTTTCCTTTTATTTTATTTATTTTTAATATAATTTCCATTATTCTTCTCATATTAAAGTGGTAAACCCCTTCATTGCAACAAGTAAAACCTTTTTCAAAATGCCAATTGATCAAACTGATGATAAGGTGATTCTTACTTCATCTGACGGTAAAAATTCCGTCACAGTTTTACTTTATGGAGCTACAATAATCTCTTGGAAGTTAAACGGTAAAGAGCAGCTTTGGCTGTCTGAAAACGCCAAACTGGATGGAAGTAAAGCTGTTCGTGGTGGAATTCCCTTGGTATTCCCTGTGTTTGGACCACCACCTAAGGAACTTGCTGATAAGGGCTTTGTCCAACACGGTTTTGCAAGAGTTTCTACCTGGGAATTACTAGGTGCGACTGGCGATAACGAGATTCAACTTGGATTAGGTCCAGAGAATGTGTCTGATGAGAAAATGAAAGCAGCATGGCCTTTTGATTTCACATTGATCTACAGTGTCAAACTTGATGGTGAAAAATTGCATACCAAAATATCAATTGAAAATACTGACAGCAAAGAGTTTGAGTTTAATTGGCTGTTCCATACCTATTTCCGTATCAATGAGATCGAGAATACTACTGTGAAGGGATTAAATGGTGTTGTCGTTACTGACAAAGTTTCAAAGAGCGACTACACGGAGGAGCAAGACAATGTTGCTATCAAGCAAGAAGTTGATCGTGTATATTCTTCTGCTGGGTCAAATGTTGTTATTCAAGATGGAAATAGTCCTCTTTTTACAGTTGAGCGTCAAAATTTGAGTGATGTTGTGGTCTGGAATCCTTGGACTGAAAAAGCCAATGGTATGTCTGATTTCACTCCTAAAGATGGATTTCACAAAATGCTGTGTATCGAAGCTGGATCAGTGAGCAAGTTCAATAAACTTGCACCTAATAACAAATGGGAAGCTTCTCAGGTTATTCAATCACACAAATTGTAATTCCCAATTTTGGTGATAATTGATTTAGCTGTAAATGATCTATAAGGCCATAAATATATTCTCAATAATAAGAGAAGTAATGTAAATCGTTGAGTGTAAGCAGAGTATAGTTATCTTTCTAATACGTGTATGTGAGTGATTATCAATAGCTAAAATAATGCAGAGGTTGAAGCTGCTGTAAGCATTTCATGTGCTTCTGAGCCGCCAGCCATGCTTTTATACATTTTCAACCTAGAATTTCGCATAGATCGTTGGAAATATTATTTTACACTGTATAGACATGTTAATGCCTTTATTAAATCAGTCTCTAGTTGTGTGCCTCCTCCAGTGATAAGCTTGCATGTACGTCATGTTCGCGATGTTGGTTCATTAGTAGTTATAGTAATAGGAGTAATGATACCCTAACCTCATAGTGATGTGGTCTTTATGTTTCGTTTGCCACTTTTTGTTTTTCTTCCCAAAGCCGAAAACTCCAACTTCTCTGTTTGTACGACTCAACTCAATTTTACATCACGCGCTGTAACAAGCAACAACAATCGCATTTTTTTTCATTAACACATACACATACACACGCTAATATGGACCCTCCACCCAAACAAACATCACTCAAGCTTGTACTACTTGGTGAAGCTGCCGTCGGAAAATCTTCGCTGGTGCTTCGTTTTGTATCTAACGACTTCCAAAGCAACAAGGAGCCAACCATTGGCGCAGCATTTCTGACTCAAAAGTGTACACTACCTAGTGGTAAGACGGTAAAGTTCGAAATTTGGGATACCGCTGGACAGGAAAGATTTGCAGCTCTTGCACCTATGTATTATAGAAATGCTGGAGCCGCTGTGGTAGTATATGATGTCGCTAAGGCCGGTAGTTTTGTCAAGGCTAGGCAATGGGTGAATGAACTCAAGTCGCAAGGAAAAGGAACTATGATCATCGCATTAGTGGGGAACAAGGTCGATCTTATTAATAGTAGTGAAGAAGCAGATGAGGATGCTGACGAGGATGGCGATGAAGAAACAGTCCGAAGAATGGTGTCTGAAGACGAAGGAAAGCAACTGGCAAATGATGAAGGTTTGCTGTTTTTTGAAACATCGGCAAAGACCGGTTTAAATGTGAGGGAGGTATTTATGGCCATTGCACAAAAGATTCCAGATGAAAAGAAGCCTAATGCGAATGCTTCAGATGGTGATAGTAATACAGGAGCTACGAGTGGAGGACGAGTCGACTTGACTTCAGATGCTCCAGTTGATAAGAACAACTGTAGCTGTTGATTTTTAAAGTTTGGCATGAGTTTGAAGTGAATTTACATATACAAGATAGTAAATGAAGTTTTTTCTTACATTTGAATTTGTTCTTGATTTTATTATGATTCTGTCTGGTTAACTTGTACTTGGTTTCTATTTGGCCACTACAGTAAATTTATAATTACTATAATACAAATCCAAGGATTTTAATGGGTATTCAGGAGATGTGGGATTTCTTATCTACATTTCCCAGCTTTTTTTTTTTTTAAAAAAAAAAACATCCTCCGCTATTAAATTATTAATTAATTAACAAGAACAAAAAGGTTTTTGATAAAATATCAAGACATCCTCATATTTTCATTGTTATTCGGTCTACAGCCCAATATTATTTTATCAACGCATTCATGTTTTGCTCATTAAAAATTGTACTATAGGTGGTTGTAAGCCAATATGTGTTACATTTAGACATGGGAAACTGAATCAACGCACGGCTGAATCAACTCTAAAAACCTTCCTTAAATAAATCACGTATATAATTGATAAGTTGAAAATGGTTGACGTGATATAAACTGAAAAGAATAATAACTATAAGATAATATAACAAATCTAAAATTCGTGTAAATATATATCTCAACAGTTTGAAATAAAAAATTAAAAAAAAATTAGAAATAAACCAGTGGTTTTCTAGAGGTTGGCAATATATTCAATTCATAAAGACTATTTCGACATTTGTTTGTTAATAGGTTTAAAAATAACTGAACAAAAAAAATTGGTAAAAAGATTGCAATGTGTAGAAAAAAAATCTAATGAAAATAAAATTCAAGCCATTGGTATTCTTTTTTTGAATTTTTCTTTATGGTTTTTTTTTTTTTTTTTTTTTATAGTTGATATTTACAAAATATAATTGAAAACTAAACGAATAATATTATTTTTGTTTAATTTATTGAAGTTCCATTGAATTGATTTTTCATTTTTCATTTTCTCAATCATCACTGGATAGATATGGTTGATCTTTTATATACTTTTAAATATATATTAACAATAGTTTTGGCTAATTTCGTTATTTATCTGAATATTAAATGTTTAGTCAAATATTTTTCAAGATACCTAACTGAAAGATGTTTAATTAGTATTTACACAACACGCATTCTAAGAAATGGTCAAATACAAGTCTATTTTGAAATACAAAATAAAAGTGATATTTCTCAAGCTTTATTCAAAATAATATTGTCTTTATTGTGGATTCTTATAAGATAAAAATCATATGCTTTCAGATACGCTCACCACAGAGGGCATGGTTCTTTGGATTTTGATGACGTCATCACCCAGTAATCGTTGGTATGGAGAAATAAACAGTAACAACGACAACTTCAGGAGTTTTCTTCTTAACAAAGATCAAAGATATGGTTTAAGGGTATAAATCAAGCATCTGCACCATGAACTCAGAATGCACTCCTTTGTTGCCAGTTCATAATACTTCTCCCTTGGATTCTATTCCTATTTACTCCCTAGCTTTAGCGGTCTCGGATCTGGTTATTGCTAAGGTAGATGTTACCTTGACCTATGAGCAGTTGAAGTCTCCACAGATCAACGCATTTCTTGTAAAGCCACTGGTCAAAGATCTAAAAAGAGATTTGTCTCTGGGAACAATCTATGCTTTACTAGCAAATATGCTCCAGTTTGCCAAAGAGGCAGATAAGGATGTTGCTATGACGGGAACTATGAACACTAGATCCGCTGTCTGCGGTATGGTTGCTACTAAGCTGTTGAAAGAATATTCAGATAAAGAGAGCCTGATCAATGCTCTTACTTATGATTTTTATCCTCTTTCTGATGGTAACGAATTGAAGGGGGTAATTCCACGATGGCAACGAATTTCGGCACTAGAAGTTGCTATCATTGCAGAAGCAAAGCACTTTTTAGCACACCCGCTAGTGCACTCAGTGTTACAGGAAATTTGGAACGGTTCTATTTTGTTCCAGTCTAGTGTTCATAAACTTCATCGTTCCAAGGAAGTAACAAGTGAGTTTTTGGTGACAAGTCGAAGAGGGCCGGGCATCCGTTACCATTATGAAGATGCTAGTCCTATCAAACTGTCGAGACTAAGAGTACCTAAGTATCGACATTTAGTTAATATGGCATCTTTTGTTGTGCTTTTGGGAATGTATGTGAATATATTGAAAACACGAAAAAAAGAGTTTGGTACAATGGAAGGTGTGTTTTGGATATGGGGTATGGGGTTTGTATTGGATGAAATCGTTGCATTTAATGATGCAGGAATATCTCTGTATGTTGCATCATTGTGGAATATGTTTGATCTAATAATATTTTTAATGATTGTGCTGTACGTTATACTTAGATTGTTCTGCTTTTGGTTTGCTTCACATGGCCATCACGAACATTATTTGTTTTGCATTCGGACTGCTTATGATTTGTTGGCAACTGGATCTATTTTTCTGTTTCCTAGAATTTTCAGTTTTCTAGATAACTATCCCAGTTTTTCTCGTTTGATTATTTCCGCACGACGAATGTTAATTGATTCAATCCAGGCTATGTTTGTGATTTGCTTATGCTGTTCTGGATTTTGGGTTGCATTTACAACAGCTTTTGCTAGAGACGTATTTTCAGCTGAAAAAGTGGCATATGATTTGTTACAGATCTTTTTTGGATTTTCGCCGGCTGTTTGGAACTCTTGGGCATTTTATTCGGTTATTGGTCGAACTGTGTTGGTATTGTTTATGTTCATTTGCAATTTCCTTATCGTAACAATTCTTATTACTGTCTTGACAAATTCATTTGCAGAAGTTGTTGGAAATGCTGCTGAGGAACATAGGTTTTTGTTTGCTGTTAATACCATTTCAATGATCAAAGCTGAGTCTTCTTCCTTGTTTGCATATACTCCTCCATTGAATTTACTAGAATGGCTTGTAAGGCCTACTATCTATGTGCTCCCATTACAGAAGTTTCTGGTTCTTAACAGATCAATCATTAAAATTACTCATTTCCCAATTCTAATAATCATTTTTATTTATGAAAAGTTACTGGTTCAATTGAAAGAGACTAAGAAAAGGAATCAAGAAAAACTTTTGGCTGAGCGAAAAAAGTTCATTCAGCAACGTCAAATTTATATTGCACCAAAGCAAAGAAAAAAGAAAAACATAAGAACAGAATCTAGAAAAATTAATAACGAAGATTTATTGGAAGAAGTTTTCCAACGTCCGTACGAAGGAACAAGACCGTCAATTTCTATTCCAAATTCTAATCTCAACTCTGATCCAGTTTCGGATCAAACAAATGTGTTTCCTCAGTATGGAACTATGTTACAGTGGCCTTCGATGAAATATTTTTCTGACCCAGAGAGAGAAGCTGATTCTGAACCTGAAGATGATGACGAGAGGCCATTTCCTTCTTTAAAGGGTCGAAATCCCAGTATTCACACTGTGTCGACTAGAAAATTGTCCTCGCAGTATCCTGTACGTACTGGTACTGATTCAGCGGAAGATCCTGTTCCTGTCCGTGATATTCCAATAATTGGAACGTCTACTGCTATAAGACCTAGAAATAGACTTTACTCTAACATTCCTAATTCTCCGACTTCTGTTTTTGAAAAACTCAGTAATCCTAAACGAAGACGAATTATTGTTGATAGTGATGAAGATGACTCTGATGAAGATGACGAAATAACTAGACGGCTTGATAAACTTGAAGGAAGTATGAAGAGAATTGAAAGGATGCTTTCTGTTCTTGTTGGAAAAGATTAAACCATTGTTGATAAAATTAGCATATAATATATCGTGTTCAAATAATCATGATAATAATAACATTAAGTCATAATAACTTTTAAGCGAATACGTCTAACGTTTAAAATATATCCATATGTTGAAAAATATTATGAAAGTATATATTATGTACAGCAATTGCTTTATTGAAGGTCACAAAATTGAATGAATTTTTTCTATAAAAACTTTTCTATAATATAGATTGATAATACAAGTTTTACTTAATGCAGTTCGTTACAGGTACTTGAATAATTTGTCAATATACGTACTATATAATCATGATGTATATCAATATCGAAGTTTTATCAGTATTCAAAAAATCAAAATTTAACCTAGTTTTATAGCTTTACCAATTATTACTACATGTATTCCATCGTGTTTTACGTCATTTATATATATTTTTCACTTAGGTGTTGATATTATAAAAGAAACCTTGATATTAAATGGTGTAGTAAGTAAACAATAATATTGGACAAAAGCCATAAGTACGATTTACATATAGTTCAGATTCGAACTTTAAACCGCATTGATATGTAAAACTAATAAGTATTAAAGAAAGTATATGACTAGAATTGATTTGGCAATTGCATTTCTTATTTTACCTTTTTCGCCACTTTATTCTTATTTTTTTTTATTTATTTTTATTTTGCTTATCCTTTATATTCTCTATATCATAATATTGTAATCATGTCTTATCCTTTTCCTGCAGTAAGTCAACTATCTTCTATTTACGATGACGATTTGACTACCCCAGGTTTCAGTGATAACGAAGAATATGTCTTTCCAAATATCACTGTAGACTACAATCAACCGATTAAGCATTACACCACCATGGACAAATCCCCAGATTATTTTATTTTAAATATTGCCTATAACCAAAAAACACAAAAATTAAGAAAACGGCGACAGATTCATAAACTAGGTAGGTTACGAAAGATCAAAGGCAATGCAAAAAAGCTCGCTTCGGTGCAAAAGGTTATTGAAGCTGAGCTTGCAACTATTTGGCAGGACACTTCTAATGTGAATACGCTCGAAAAATTGAAATTAAGAGATCTGATTTTGGTCAAGAAGCCGGATACTTCTGATAAGTTAGACTTGGTACTCCAATCGGAAGAATTATTTGAAATTGGTAGCTTGTCAGACTCTGAAGCTTTCCGGTATAGACTAGCCAACTCTATCAAGATGGCCTTAATTGGTGCCAATTCTTCTTCTATGTCTAATTTTTTTAATAATATGGTTCGTCTCTTGGATCAAAAATTATATTATCCTGAGGATTTCGTGGTTTTGCTGGTCAAATACCAAGGATTGGCATTGAATTTATCCTATATCAAACAAAAACTTGCAACTGCTAATGGCCAAAGTGACGATTTGCTGAGCAGTTTATACGGTGACGATGTAGAAACTGAGACTGACTGCGAACAAGGCGATACTGAACTGGAGTTCCAGGTTATTGAACGGTTCATGGCTTAATGTTTTAATTATCATGTCTTTTGTTATATCTATATATATATATATATATATATTTATATATTTATATATTTAAGTATTATGTCTCAGTTATCTTTTACAGATTTGTATCACATGACTTTGAGTGAGGGCGCGTTTTCTATTGTACATGGGTTGCCTATGGTGTGCGTGTAGTTTTCAGAACGAACACTAGCTGAGAGCCTTCAAGACTGCAGGAACTCATTTTATTTGGCTTTTCTGCATTTCTTTACCTTTAGATACTATTTTAATACATCATTCTATTAACGATTGTAACAAAACTAGAAAATGACGGAACGAAATCCTGATGTATGGCTTGAGGAGGTCCTCAATAACAAATATCTTCCCGAAAATGATATGAAGATTTTATGTGAAAGAGTGAAAGAACTGCTGATGGAAGAAAGTAACATTCAACCTGTTAGCAGTCCAGTTACTGTGTGCGGTGACATTCATGGCCAGTTCCATGATCTGCTAGAGTTATTTAGAATCAGTGGTGGAATGCCAGACGAAGTTAATTACATCTTTTTAGGAGACTTTGTTGATAGAGGATTTTTTAGCATTGAAACGATCACCTTGCTGATGGTTCTAAAGGTCAAATATCCACAACGTATTACGTTGGTGAGAGGAAACCATGAGTCTCGTCAAATTACACAAGTTTATGGCTTTTATGAGGAATGTCTGACTAAATACGGGACAACTACAGTGTGGAAGTTTTGTTGTCAAGTGTTTGATTTTCTGAGTCTTGCAGCCATCATTGATGGAAAGATTCTCTGTATCCATGGTGGCCTCAGTCCTGAAATACGGATGTTGGATCAAATCAGAGTTCTTTCTAGAGCACAGGAAATTCCGCATGAAGGTGGTTTTTGTGATCTTGTATGGTCCGACCCAGATGATGCAGAAGTTGGATGGGCAGTTTCACCTCGTGGTGCTGGGTGGATTTTTGGATCCTCAGTTGTTAATGAATTCAATCATCTGAACGATCTTACTCTCATTGCTCGTGCACATCAATTGGTTATGGAAGGATTCAAATTCCATTTCAAACAAAAGAATGTTGTCACAGTGTGGAGTGCACCTAACTATTGCTACAGGTGCGGAAATGTTGCTAGTGTTATGAAAGTTGATGAAACACTCAATCCTGAGTTTATGATTTTCAATGCTGTGAGTAATGGAATAGATGAAGGTGGCGCTGGTGGCAAGAAGCTTGATTACTTTTTGTGATCGCCCATTGCATTCGCTAAGTCTGGTTTAATGAATCTCAGCTATTATGAAATCCAAAGTTGACTGATAATTGTATTTTTGTCTTTTTGTTGTGCTTGTTACTATTCTATTAATTCTTTTCAAAAATTTGTTTTTGCTTGTCAGTTAGTGGTCGCCAAACGGTAGAAAATTATGAATTTGTCTGTTACGAATGAACCCTTTTTCTTATGTATATCAAATCTAATGATGTTTGTTTTTAAATTCAAGGGAATGTGCTGGTTTTATTATACCACTATTCCGCCTCTTTGCATTGCTTCAAAGCTTCATTCAGCGTGACTGTGGTTATGACTATCAGCAATTTAAGTCCCCAAAAGTTGTTTAATATTGATATGAGAGTTTCATTAGCCACATTAAGATTTCAAATCTTTCATTAAATGTTATTTAGACATCAATTGTTTGATAGTAAATAAATGTTTTAATATTGCAGTTTTAGTCTTTTTGTATCAATGATGACTATTCTATTTTTTGTACTAGTAATCTTGAAGTATTATATATATATATATTGGTGTTGACTTTTAAAAAAAAATGTTGCTTTAATTAATGTATATCATATTCCATCATGATTAAATAGCTAAAATAGACAATGAATGGATTGACTAGAAGTATCAACTTTATACAATTTTGTTCAATATATATTTATAATGTTTATAACAGATTTTTAAAATAAAATCAATTCAAATTCAGATCAAGCATATTTTCATCATTAAATAGATTAATTAGTATGGAGTAAATAGAAGACACAATTTCAATTTAAACATCATAAAAGTAAATTTATATATATATATATATATATGAAAAAGAATTAAAAATTACATGAAATGCATTTTTCTTGACAAAATGTCAAATTAAAACAACAATAATAAAAATCAGATAATAAAAAAAATGTATTTTCTATATAAGACTTGTTGAATAAATATCACCAAAATTACTGTTATTATTATAATTATCATCATCATCATCATCATAATCATCATCATCATCATCATTATCACCATAATTACTTACATCTTTTACATTTTATATTTATGTTGGACATTTATATACAAATGTTAAGGGTTAGGAATTAAATCTGCATTATTTTAACTTGTGCAAGAGAACGCCAATTAAATCGCACAAAAGCTTTTTTGCAGCCTTTTTTTTTTTTTTTTTTTTTGGATTTGCTTCGTTCTTTTTTAGTTTCAAAAAATCCTTCTTCTCTGTACTGTTTCTTTGCCTACTTCTTCATTACTTGCCTGCAAAACTGGAATTTGTGCAAAGTCGCGTAACATCAACGCTTTACATGCCATATCTGTATTACGCGCACAAAAAACTCACTCCATCCACCCCCAAACGTGTCTGAATAAATAAAGGCACGCGTACGGAAATTGCTTCATAATTTTGCATTTTCAACAGCTCATGAATAACTCGCCACCGTCGACAATCGCTCCGTCGGGGCTTGCTTTGGCTCCTCCACGCGCGTCAAACCGTGGTAGAAAGAAAAACCTTGTCTGGACACATTTTATCGCGCTGGAAAATCACAAGGCTCAATGCAAGTATTGCGGTGCAGTTGTTCGCGCCCGTGCAAACGAAACCATGAAAGACCACTATTTGGAATGTGATGTCGCCGTGAGAAACCCAGAATTAATTAATCAATTGGAGCAACCTGGCTCAGCACCACGAAGAAAAGCCACTCCTAGCACAACTAATATAACTACTAATGGAATCACAAATAATGTGCCAAATACAAATACCAACGGTGGAGGAATTGACATTGGTCCTTCGCGCAAAAAAATTAAAAAGCCTTTACAACCACAAATTTCTTTACCTATTGGCAGTCTTTCTGCTACAAATAAACAAATATCGGCAGAAGTTGCAGTCCACAAACTTGCACAATTTTTATTTGCAACTTCTGGTGTACCTTTAGAAACTTTGGACTCTCCGGAGTTTAGAGATTTTGTCAGGTACCTAAATCCTGACTTTGAGACAGTCTCTTCGCAAGACTTTGTGAACAAAATTTTGGTTAACTACGCCGCTTTGGGAATCGCATCGACTGAAAAATCTTTGGTACAAGCAAAAGCGTTGACAATCCGTGTTGATGACTGGACATCGTCAGAATCCGAACGTACATTTGCAGTCCATGCAGTCCTTCCGAGTGGAGAGGCTCATCTTTTAGACCTACTGCATGCTGGACCTACGACAACAGGCAATCAGCTATACGACAGAGTACTAGCTGTTTTACTTGCTATTCCTCAGAAAAAAATGGTTGGACTTATTGTCCCGTCTGAAGATGACAGACTCATGCGAGATTTTGCAAATTCCATCCGAAGCCATTATCCTTGGGTGATTGAAATGTCAGATATGGGTGATCTTTTAGGCCGTATGGGATACGAGATTCTAGTGTCAAGACATGCGCGAGAAGTTTATGCTGCAGCGCTACAAATAGTTGAAACTTCAGATTTTATTGAACATGCTCCGCGCGAAAAAGACGAGCTACTTGAGTTTGTTAACATAATAAAGCTGGTTTTACAAAATAAAGATCTTGTTTCCAATCGTAATGAAACATTCTGGAAAGATTTCCAAGACTGCTTAACTATAGCCGAACCTGTCGCTAACGCTGTAACTGCATTTCAATCACCATCTTTTGATTTGGCCGATCCATTTGTGCATCTGTTAAAGATAGTGAATGGTGTTTTTTCGGCACCTCAATATCTCTTACAAAAAGACTATAAGTCTTTACTGCCTCTTTTGAAGAAGGCCAAGGACCATCACATTACTCGCCCTGTTCTACAGTGCGCTGCCCTCTTAGACCCCAAATTTCATCCCAAGTTTAGCTCTGTCACTCACAGTAATATTTTGACATTTTTGCATAGCATGCTAAAGTCGCTTGGAGCTACAAATGATATATGTATTAGACTAACGAGTGATTATTGGAGATATGTCGCTGATGATCATGCTTGGTACGATCGAAAATCCTATCCAACATTAGGACCTGTTGCTGAAAGACTCTTTTCCCTTTCTCTACGTAGACCTTCTGGTAAAGGTTGGCTTGCTAGACTTCGTGCAGTTGGAGTAGCAAAAGACGCTTTGACAATGGGGTGCAAGGCTGGGAAAATGCCAACTCAAGCTCCTATTGAATACCTACCTCAACCTCACAGTGCTAGATCAACCGTTGCTCCATTAAGCGAACAAGAATTAGAAAGCCTAACGACTATATTTGCTGAGCATGGTGAACTACAGAGGCTAGTTGGATGGGAAGGAGATCCTAATTCTGGCCATGAAGGAATGAAAGACGAAGAAATGCTTGCTTTACTGTTGTAAATGAATTGTAATAACGAATATAAGTTTTATTTTTGAATTTTAACTCTGGATTTATTTTGCAAATATATATCAAGTTTTGAATAAATATATATATATTTAAATATGCGATCCTAAAAAACAATTTCTTGATAAGTAAAACAAAATAAATGATTTGATATTTTGTGCCCATTTATTTTGTGTTGGGAGAAATGAAATCACGTGCTATGACACCGATATTTTTTGTCTCTCTGATTTTTTTAAAAACTCTGATTTTTGCACTTTCAAATATTTATTAGCCTTATTTTTATAATTCTTTCTTGTCTTGAAAAGTCTATCATTAATCCTCAATATAGAATCAGATACTTAGATTTTTATTTTATTTTACTTAAATTTTTATCATTTTTCATTTTTTAATTTTTTTAATTTTTTTTTTTTTTTTAAATTTGGACTCTTGAATAAAGAAATCATTTTACATGCAACAATCATTTAAATTATCAAAGGAAACCAATGTCAGACATCGAAGAGAATGATGAACGCATAATAGAGATAGAATCTCTGCAATCCATATTTCCTGAACTGATTCAATCAAGTAGGTATTCAGGTAGAATGGAAATCGTTGTGGAACTTGAAGACAAGCATAAACTAAAAGTACCTACTGATAACAAAGCACCAGACGATTTTAAAGAGGTGCTTCTTGAATTTTTGCCTTCAATAAGATTTGAATTTGATTTGCCAGAAGGATATCCAGAGCAAGTTCAACCAAATATTAAAGTGGCGGCAGATTGGCTACCCCTTGATGTAGTAAAACAGATTTCACAAGAAGCAATAGATATATGGAATGAGTTAAAAGATTGCAGTTTGTACAGCATGATAGATTATATCAAACTGCCTCAGACCATAACAAGTCTCGTTGATCTCAACTCTCTGGATCCGAGGATCCTAGATAGTGCAAATGATGCAGGTCACAGGCAAAATTTCAACAAGAATTCATATTTTTGTTCATTTTGCCAATACACCAAAAAGGGCATACACTGTGTCGAGTTACCAAGTTGCCATCATGTTTGTTGCAAGTCATGTCTAGTTAACTATCTTACGACACAAATCACGGAAGGTAATGTTACTTCAGTTAATTGTATTGACTGTCGAGAAAAGCTTCCGATGCCCTTTTTAACCAATCTTGTGGGTCCTGTTTTAGCAGCAAGGTACACGTCTATACTATTAAAAAAAACGGATCCTCTAGCTATCCAGTGTCCTAGAGATTCTTGTCAGCAGATATTCAAATTATTGCGACCTCAAGAGCAGCTTTGTGTATGCCCGTTTTGCCAGTTTGCCTTTTGTAGGACTTGTTTAAAGTCCTGGCATGGAAAATTCACAATGTGTTTGCTTAAATCTCTTGATCCAGAAGATTTAGAGGAATATTTGGAAAATCCTGATGTAAAGAATCGTATGGATTTAACTTATGGACGGGCATATATGTCTTCCCAAATCCGTGACTTTTTGGCTGAGAAATCATTCAAAGAATATATGGAGTCCACAGGAGTACAAAGATGTCCAAGCTGTATTGCGCCTATCGAACGAACGGAAGGATGCAATAAAATGAGCTGTGTTGAATGTGGATGTAGATTTTGCTTTTTGTGTGGTGAAGACTTGTCATGTTATGGAAACAAAGGCTATGAGCATTATGAAATATTTGAATCCTCTTGCTACAGGAAATTGTTTTCAAATACTGAAATAGATAGAGCTGCAATGACTTGACAATAAGAATCTTTACCCATTCAATTGACATATACAAATTAAAAATAACATCTTTTATTTTATTTTATTTCATTTAAAACTGATTGAAATCTCCATTTTATATCGAAATCTCCATTTTACATTGTAGCCCATCTTGAAAATCTCTATTCTCCAGTTAGTGAAAGTCATTAGTAATCATACACATAATCTTCAGTCTCTTCTAGAAACTTTACGCTCGCCTTGCTGAGCCAACAGTTAAATTTCCACACCCTTTTGTTGTTTCTTACAATAGTCTTCTTCTGTTTTTCAATTATTATTATTTTTTTTTCCTTCTTCTTTTTTTTTTCAGTTCAACTTCTAGCAAACATACATTAGTTACAAGTACTTAAAAAAAATGTCAGATCAAGTCGATAAAATCAAGCAATTGGCAGAAATGCTCAATGTTCCTGAACCATTAGCCAGACAGGCCCTAGAACAACATGGTTGGGATTTGAACGATTCACTGGACCACCTCACTAATCAATCCATTGCGCCATCAGAGTCATCTCCTAAGCCAGCTCCTTCTGCATCTTCTGGGTCGCGTACACCTGTTGGCCAGGGTTCGTCATTTTCTTCATCCCGTCGTTTCGCCACACTTTCCGATCTTGCAAATTCAAACGCCAGTCCATCTCGTAACTCACATGACGAAGATGAAGATGAAAAAGATTGGTTCACAGGTGGCGAAAAATCTGCACTTGCCGTTCATAAGCCTCCTAAGAATCGTCAAGATGCCTTAAAATCAGGTAACAAACTCGTTGATGATATCATCCGCCGTTCGCAACAACAAGCAGAACGGGGACATGAATCAGACGAATCCGAAGACGAGCAAGATCAAACTCCAGCATTTTCCGGCACTGGATACAGACTTGGAGCTCCTGGGGAAGCTGTCATTCCTGCGCCAGGCACTAGCAACTCTAACAGACCTCTTCCTCGTGTAACCAGAAGACTGACGTTTTGGCGAGATGGGTTCTCTGTTGAAGATGGCCCTTTGTACAGATATGATGATCCCAATAACTTACCTTTTTTGCAAGCAATTGAGCAAGGTAGAGCTCCTATGTCAATTCTAAATGTACAAATTGGACAAGGTGTAGATGTTCATGTATCAAGAAAATTAGATGAGGATTACAAAAAGCCAAAGGTTGTTGGTGGATTCCATGGTAGCGGACAAAGATTGGGATCTCCAGCTCTGGGTGGCGTTACTAGCAATTCTGCTAGCAAAAACACCACACCTGAACCTTCTGTTACGAAAAAAACTGAGCCAAGTGAGGAATCAAAAGCATTACAAGAACCTGAAAATGCCGATACTACTATCCAGATTCAAGTTTTAGATGGTACTCGTCATAGAAGACGGTTTGTTAGCAGCGGTCCTGTGCAACAAATTTACGATTTCGTGGATTCTGTTTTTGATTCAAACAACAGGGATTATTGTTTACAAACCACATTTCCTATGAAAAAGTTAGATAATAAGGAGTTAACTATTAAAGAAGCTGGTGTTGGAGGAGCTGTGGTTGTCCAACGATGGGTATAGGTTTGAATAAATATTATGCTCAAATTTTTAGCTTCATATAATTTATGTTAGATATTAATCTACTCTTTCGCTTAGACTAAAAACGATTCAGTTTTCTAACGGTTTTTTTTTCTAGATCGTGGAAAAAGGATCACTCCCACCCATCTATATACATACATTGTAATATTATCATAACACTATATGAATTTCATTTAAAACTGATGAAAAATCAAGAATTTCATATGTAAAAATCATAAAACGGAACAGTAAACAACAAATTAGAGACGTAAGTATTAGGACATAAAAACACGGCAATAACAAAAAAACATTAAGATACAAATAAAAATAATAATAATAACCCGTAAATCCATTGAGAACGTAATTGAATCATTTCAGCACTACTTCTTCTCTTGTGACTCACTTTTGGTTGGCTCTACTTTAGTATCTTCCTCAGCAACTTCTTCAATTCTGTTGGAAGATGGCATATCATCGCCAGTAACTTCAATTTCAGATTCAATTTCTTCGACCTCTTCAACAGCACCATTGCTATCGTCCTCATCATCATCAGATTGTCTAATCTGGATCGAGCCCCCAGATAACTTAATGAGCATTTCAGCAAGACCTGATTTTAATAAAGCAGAACCATCGGGGCCACCAATTCCATTTTGTTCCAATAGACGTTGTAAAGACAATGCTGTAGAAGTGTGAGATTCATCATCGTCGTCATCTTCATTTCTTGATCCATTGCTAGGGCCAGATTCGTTACTAAAGTGTGAAGACTTAGCTCTAGGTTTAGCAAACTCAGGTGGAGCTACAGGACCATCTCCTTTATCAACTCTATCCTTAATTAATGCGTACCACTCTTCTTTAGTCTTACCATTAAGTAGCCCCACAATCATCATAGTCATATTGTCACATCCAATACCTGACATATCCGATTCGGGTGCCAAACAATGGTCCATTATGTTTTCGCAAATATATGTCAACTCTTGGCCTTCTGCAATTCCTCTTCTAACAAATTCGATAACCTCTTGAGATTCCATACAATCCCAAATACCATCGCAAGCAAGAACCAGGAATTCATCTTCATCTTGCTTAATTTCATGCTCCATAACGTCAGGCATAACTGTTACGACTTGTTCTTCAGGAGGCAAAGAAGGATTGGTTTTAAATCCGAAATCACCAATAGCTCTGGAAAGAGCAAGGTTACCATTTACTCTTCCATCCTCCACAAATCCACCAGCACTGCAAATTCTTGCCTTTTCGCCTTCTGACTGAGGCTTGTGATCAAAAGACAATGGTTTAGCAACACCCTTAACACCTAAGACAGTTCTAGAATCACCAGCATTGGCAACAAAAATTTTATCTTTGGTGATAAGTGCAGTTGTTGCTGTACAGCCGGAAGGATCAGTCTTGAAATCAGGATCTTGCAGTAAAGCTCTATCAGTAGATAAGAAACAGTCTTTAAGAGCATTTTCATAGTTTCCAGAAATAAATGACTCTTGAGTTGCGAGAATTTTGTGTAAGCTCTCACCTGCAAAAATAGAAGCTTTACTACCACCATGACCATCATAGACAGCAAAAAACGATGTCTTTGGAAGAGTTGTAGTATCAATCTTTTTATCATCAGGAAGAAGAGATAAGACAGCTGCATGCGCGTCTTCCATAGAAACTCTCCAACCCTGCATAGAAGAGACTGCGTATATCAATTGAGCATCATGACCTGATTCGGTTTCCTAATAATAGAAATGTTAGATATTAAAGAAACTGGGGAAAAAATAGAAAAAAAAAAAAAAGATAAACCTGGGAAGAACAAACCTTTCTTCATCAGGTTATCAAAGTATATACAACATACCTTATCAGTCACTGGCTGCGATAGAATTTGACCCATAGTGACGAGCTGTTTATGAAGAAAAAGAATAGAATAATAAAAGGAAAGAAGGAAGAAGATGAGAAGAAAAGAGAAGTAAGAAATGTAATGAGAGGAGGTAGAGGTGGCAGAAAAACTTTTGTTGTTGATGGACTAGATAACCAAACCCTGGAATAGAAATCAATATTGAATTCTTTTTTTTTGTAATGATTGCGCTGTATAATTAGGTAATCAAAAAAGCTAACATCAGGATTGTCTTTCTAAGAAGAATTATTATGAAGGCAACAATTATATATTTTTATCTGTTTTATTGACATTGCATAGTATAAATTACAGTCATCATTTACAGCCACCTGTTTCCAATCATTAGTATAGTAGATTCGCCTCCTTAATTTGCTTGTAAAACATCCTTAATTGAGTGTTTAAGACCAATGTTCCTTAAATCCAGGTTCTCATACCTATATTTACTTACCTAGCCTACAATTTACGCTCTATTGTTTACTTTATTCTATTTTTAAACTTTTTTTTATCTAGTCCCTTTTTTTTTTTTTTCCAAATAGTCCTTTATTGTTTTTTTTTATTGACTTTGGTTGGTTTCGACTTTATGATTTGATTCTGCTGTTATATTTATTCATATATATATTTTTTTTATACTCTCCTTCTTTCATTTTCTGCTTTTAGTGCTTCCACTATCATAATCTTGCTGTAGCTTTTCGCTTCGTCATTATAACAATGAGCCACCAAGCACTGACTAGCGATGTTACTCTGTTACCACTCGCTTCACTTACAGATCACAACATTACGTCCCATGTGGCCTCCCGTTTCTTACAAGGGATGCCATATATTACCATCTCAACTGGTACTCTTGTCGCATTGAACACGAATGAACCATTGGATGTTAATCAAGAAATTGTATTCAAAGATTTCGCAGCCAGAATCTATAATAGATTAGTTAAACGTGGTGAAAACCAAGCCCTGATCTTCCTTGGTGAAACTGGCTCTGGTAAAACTGAATTTCGAGACTGTTTGGTGTCACACCTATTGAGTATGTTTGTCCATTGCCAATTTGTTGATTTTTGACTCCTCCTTAAATTTGTATTTACTAACTACGGCTTTCAGCTTTGTCAAATAACCCCCTTTCTGCAAAAATTAAACACGCAGACAATGTTTTCGCTGCATTTACCACCACCAAATCCATGACATCCCTTAAGGCCTCAAGGGCGGGTCATGTCTTAGAACTTCAATATGGATCAGATGCAACCCTTATTGGTGCCAACATCCTAGACTATAGGTTGGAAAGGGCCCGTATAACAAAAGTTCCTACAGCAGAACGCAACTTCCACGTATTCTATTATTTAATTGCTGGTGTCGCTGATTCTGAAAGAGAACATTTGGCACTGCAAGAACTTCATTCAGCAAAATATAAATATCTTGGACACCATGCTCAATTTAGAACCGCTATAGACGACAGGTTAAAATTTTCGCAATTGAAAGGATCACTGAAAGCTTTGGAATTTTCTAGAGCTGACATTGCAAATATTTGTCAAGTTCTGGCTGCAATTATTCATATCGGTCAACTTTCATTTAGATCTACTGGTTCTGATGGTACATCTGGTCCTTCGACTTTAGTTGATAATGTCGAAACTCTTGAGTACATTGCCAGCTTTTTGGGTGTTCGATCTAATTTACTAGAAAATGCTCTCAGTTATAAGACAGTATACATCAAACATGATAGGGTCACTCTTGTGTTGGATCAGAAAGGGGCCAGAGAAAACGCTGACGAGCTTGCTAGAGCTTTATATACAATGCTTTTCATGTGGATCATGGAACAAATCAATTCTAATCTATCTCAGGACAGAAACGTTGTTTCTCAAACAGGTATTCAATCAATAGTTGACAATACTATCTCAGTGGTTGATTTCCCAGGATTTACCACCTCATCTTCAGTCCCGACAATTGATAAGCTATTGCACAATTCAGCTAACGAAATTCTTTATAACTATCTGCTACGGTCATACTTTGAAAATCCAGTTGAAAAATTCGTTAGTGAAGAAGTTACAGCACCAGTTTCGCAGTACTTTGACAATTCTGATACTGTACGAACACTTTTCAGACACTCGCTTGGTGCTCTTTCGGTTATTGATGACTACTCTCGACGAGAGAAGGATGAAAAAGCTTTAATGGAAACTTTTAGAAAAAGATACGACCAAAATCCTTCTCTTGATGCTATATCATCAAATAGGTCTTTTACAGTTCGTCACTTTTCTGGTGAAGTTGAATATGTGGTTGATGAGGGATTTCTTGCATCCAATTCTGATGTTATTTCGGGAGATATCATTAATTTATTCACTTCTTCATCTTCCTCAGATTTCTTGCAGTCTGTATTTAGCTCTAGTGCTGTTGTTGATTCTAAATATGGTTCAGATGTTGTTAGAGCACATTTGTCTTCGAAACCTCTTCGTGCACCATCAACTGTTAGAAGGGGCAATAGTGTTACTGGTAATGCTAATAAAAAATCCAAGAAGAAGCCAACATCTAAAAGCAATGCATGTGGTCAGTTTGTAACGGCTATTGACAATTTAATAGATTCTTTCGAAGGTGCAAATCCTTACTTTGTACTGTGTTTGAAGCCTAATGACAGACGTCAAGCTAAAAACATTGACGCACGATGTGTTAGACAACAGATCAAAGCATTTGGCATTCCTGAAATTGCTCAACGAGTTAAGCGAACTGATTTTTCTATATTTTTACCATTCAACCAATTCATTAGATATTCTCATGCCGATGGTGCTTTAGATGAGCCGGGTGTTAGTGAAAGGGATCAAGCAATTAGATTAATTCAAGGTAGAGGTTGGTCTGAAAGAGATGCCCGGTATGGTTTGTCTGGAGTATTTTTATCTGAGAATGCTTGGCTTCAACTGGTAGACCCGAACATGTCGTTTGTGGAGACTGCTAATCAAAGATATCAAGATGCAGGAAATCCTTATGTTCCTTATGGTGAGATGGGTGACGGCTATTATTTTGATGCTGATACTAAATCTCTTGGTGCAACAGGAGGTGATATGTTTAGATTTAATGACTCGAAGTCAGTATCAAAAGAAGCGTTTATTCATGCTAAAGATGTAGGCGAGGGTGCAGACGATCAAGTTGATGTTGTAAAACTTACGAAAGCAAGAAAAATATGGATGTCTATTGTATGGATGTTGACGTGGTGGATTCCTGATTTTTTCATCAAAAAGATTGGCAGAATGCCCAGAAAAGATATTAGAATTGCATGGCGTGAAAAATTGGCCATCAATCTTTTAATCTGGTTAAGTTGTGCCGCTGTTATTCTATTCTTAGTTGGATTTCCAATTTTGGTTTGTCCTACTCAAAATGTTTTAACTCCTGAAGAACTGACAGGCTACTCTTATGACAACAATCCTGATAAGACTTATGGTGTTATCCGTGGATACGTATTTGATTTAACCAAATTTGCACCGGGTCACTATCCTTCCATTGTTCCTACAAAGAGTATTTTGGATTATGGTGGAACAGATATGAGTGATTTGTTTCCCATTCAGCTATCAGCGGTTTGTAGTGGTGTCAATGGCTCTATTGATTCTTCATTGGTGTACGGTCCTAATAACTATACAGATACCAATGGACAATATCATGATTTTAGATCCTATTTAAATGACTCCAGACCGGACTGGTATATGGAACAAATGATGTTTTTGAAGTCAAATTACAAAACTTCTTACTTGGGATACACAAGAAAGCACATCAAAGCCCTAGTTGGTGATAAGAAACGAGTTGTTGGACATATTGATGGTATTCTTTATGATGTCACTTCTTATGTGGCAGGTGAAATGTATGTCAAAGTCGCAGCTGGTAAAACCGCTCCTGACAATGTGAGTCGACAATTTATGGATTCTGGTTTAATTACCCTATTTCAATCTTTTAACGGTCAAGATCTTACCAAAAGGTTTGAAAACCTTTCGCTGTCCCTTGCTGAACGGTCTCGTATGATGCGTTGTTTAAATAATGTTTTTATGATTGGAAAAGTTGATACAAGAGATTCTGTTCGATGTGTGTTTGCCCGTTACTTCCTGCTTGCAATTTCTGTTTTCCTTGTGACAGTTATGTTGATCAAGTTCCTTGCTGCATTGCAATTTGGTAAGAAAACTTATCCAGAAGATTTGGATAACTTTGTAATTATGCAGGTCCCAGCGTATACTGAGGACGAAGACTCTCTGCGCAGAGCTATTGACTCTTTGGCTAGAACTAAATACGATGACAAGAGAAAACTTTTGATTGTTATTTGTGATGGTATGATTGTTGGTGCAGGAAATGATCGACCAACTCCAAGAATTGTACTAGATATTTTAGGAGCTTCCAGAGAGATGAATCCTCCTGCTTTATCATGTGAAGCTCTTGGTGAAGGTCAACAGCAACACAATATGGCCAAAGCATATTCTGGTTTATATGAAGTTCAAGGACATATCGTTCCTTATATTGTTATGGTTAAAGTTGGTAAACCTACAGAAGTTAATAAGCCTGGTAATAGAGGTAAGCGTGATTCACAGATGATGTTGATGAGATTTTTGAATAGAGTTCATTACAATCTTCCCATGAATCCTTTTGAATTGGAACTTTATCATCAAATTCAAAACGTTATTGGTGTAAACCCTGCATACTATGAGTATTTGTTACAAGTCGATGCTGATACTATGGTTAGTCAAGAATCAGCTTCTCAAATGGTTTCAGCGCTGAACAATAACAACAAGGTGCAAGCTCTTTGTGGTGAAACTGGACTTTCCAACGCACGTCACTCAATGATTACTATGATGCAAGTATATGAATATTATATTTCACATAATCTTGCTAAAGCTTTTGAGTCATTGTTTGGATCAGTTACATGTTTGCCCGGTTGTTTCTCGATGTATCGTTTATATTTGACAGGTAGCGGTAGGCCGGTGTTCATTTCACATCCTATTGTTAGAGACTATGCCGAAAACCGGGTTGACACTCTACACATGAAGAATTTGCTGCACTTGGGTGAAGATCGTTATTTGACCACTTTGTTATTGAAGCATAACTCTATGTATAAGACTAAATTTTTGAGAGTTGCACATGCATGGACAGTTGTACCAGATACTTGGAGTGTTTTCTTATCACAGAGAAGAAGATGGATTAACTCTACAGTTCATAACCTGTTTGAATTGGTTCCTCTTACTCAACTTTGTGGTTTCTGTTGTTTTAGTATGAGATTTGTTGTCATGTTGGATTTGCTTTCTACTATTGTGCAGCCTGTTACTTTAGGATATTTGGTTTATCTGTTTTATTTGATCGGTTCAAAACCTGATAACATTCCTATTACATCTATCATTTTGTTGGTTGCTGTTTACGGTTTGCAGGCATTTATTTTTATTCTTCGAAGAAAGTGGGAAATGATTGGTTGGATGATTTTCTATTTGCTTGGTCTTCCTATCTTTTCTTTAGCGGTACCTTTGTATTCTTTCTGGCATATGGATGATTTCTCTTGGGGTAATACTCGTGTTGTTGTTGGTGACAAGGGCAAAAAGATTATTATGACCACCGAAGGTAAATTTGATCCTTCAGAAATTCCTATGCAAAGATGGTCTGAGTATCAATCTGAAGCTTGGAATCACCAATACACGATTAACGGGTCTACGCCTACGCTCAATGGTGATGTTGAAAGTTTCACTGGTCAATCTTCACAAAATGTGTTGGCTAAGAGTGTTTATTCTTTGAGAACTGAGGGCGGCGACATGAATTCTGGCATGCCATCGGATGAAGCTCTCACAAATGAGATTCGGGAAATTTTGAAACACGCTGATTTGATGCAAGTTACCAAGAAGAGTATCAGATTACAACTTGAAAACAAGTTTGGAGTCAAGCTTGCACCTAAGAGAGATTACATTAACTACGTGGTAGAAGCAATTTTGTCTGGAGATCTTTAGACAAAGATATCTAAGATTTAATACATTCTTTTTTTATTTTCATTTTCATATAATACATTTTTTTTTTAACGAAGTAGGCTATTGGATATATTTCATGGTAGCAATAAAAATTAAACATTTATATTTTATTTTTATTTATTTTTTTATTTTTATTTTTATTTTTTTAATTTAGAAATAGTCATAGAAGCCAAAGAAGTTTGCAAATTAGAATTTTTTTTTAATAACATTATTAAAATAGCGGTGATCAAGTATTTTGTAGAAAAATAGATCATTATGAAATATATGAGATTTAAATATATATATATTTAAAGCACTTGACATTCATGTAAATACAATAAATCTTAATTATTTGATAATTCTTTTTTTCTAAACAAAATATCTATCCCTTTTCTTTATTTTTTTTGTTCTTGATTCGGTTTAATTTTACTTTTCATCTTTATACCCACATATATATATATATATATATTTCAAAATATTTATTTCTTTTGACTTCCAATGAAGTTGATAGCACTTCCAGCGTTGAAGAAATCAACTTGATCCTTAGACATTGTGTGCTTTGTGACAACTTCAAAGGATTCACCAGAAGGCTTGGTGACCTTGAGAATGATTTCTCCACCGTTGTTTCCTTGCTTAGCCAACATATCTAACAGATTCACGGTCTCAATTGTGTCCTTGGAAGAAATGCGATCATAGTCAAGCTCATCTGCAAAAGTTAAAGGCAAAACACCTTGCTTCTTAAGATTAGTTTCATGAATACGAGCAAAAGATTTTACAAGAACAATCTTGCCTCCCAAGAATCGAGGAGATAATGCAGCATGTTCACGAGCAGATCCTTCACCATAGTTGTGTTCAGCAACAACAATCCAGGGACGATGTTCAGACTTCCACTTAATCATGAGTTCTGGGATTCCCATTTCAGTTCCGTCAAAGTCTTCGACAACGTTAACCTTACCGTTCTCTTTGTTTTGTGCACCAATCAAAGTGTTGTTTGAAATATTTTCGAGATGTCCCTTGTACTTGAGCCATACACCAGCAGCAGAAATATGATCAGTGGTACATTTGCCCTGAACCTTGAGAAGTACGGTGGTCTTGATCTCTTTGCCATCAAAAGGCTCGAAAGGCTCAAGCAATGCAAGACGGTCGGAAGTGGGTGACACTGCGACAGGATGTTCTGGAACTGGTTTAGGATCAGTTTCTGGGTAGAATTCAGAGTTGGGACCCTTTGTGAAACCTCCGTTTTCCTTCTTGGGAAGCTCGATAGCAGCTGGAGGAGGAGAGAACTTAAACTCTTTACCATTATCAAGCTTGATTGAATCAGTCATTGGGTTGAAGTTGGTGTTTCCAGCATAGATCATTGCGGTTACGATTTCTGGAGAAGTCAAGAAATTGAATGTGTTGGGGTTACCGTCGTTACGAGCACGGAAGTTTCTGTTGAACGAGGTGAAAATGGAGTTAGCTGGCTCTTTCTCTTTAGCATCTTTGTACAGAGACTCTTCGGATCTATTCCATTGGCCGATACAAGGACCGCATGCGTTGGACAGAATCTTAGCTCCTGCATCTTCAAAGATCTTGGTCAAACCGTCACGCTCAATGGTAGCTCTGATTTGCTCGGAACCAGGAGTGACGAAGAATGGGATCTTGGGCTTTAAGCCGTTGGCAGTAGCCTCCGAGATGATTGATGCAGCACGAGTCATATCTTGGTAAGAAGAGTTAGTGCAAGATCCAATCAGACCAGCAGAGATCTGTTGAGGCCAGTTATTTGTCTTTGCTTGTTCAGCAAACTTGGACACAGGAGTGGCAAGATCGGGGGTGAAAGGACCATTAACTGTTGGTTCCAGTGAGGAGAGATCGATTTCAACAACCTTATCATATTGTGCACCCTCGTCAGCACGGAGGAATCCAGTCTGTGAGTTGACCTGTTCAACAGCAGCAGCAATTGGAGCTCTGTGAGTTGCCTCTAGATATCTCTTCATGCTATCAGTGAAAGGGAAGGTAGAAGTAGTTGCACCAAGCTCAGCGCCCATGTTACAGATGGTAGCCATACCTGTAGCTGACAGAGTCTTGACACCTTCACCAAAGTACTCGATAATGTAACCGGTACCACCACGGACGGTGAGCTTTCCTGCAAGGTGGGTGATGACATCCTTGGGAGCACTCCAGCCGTTCAATTGTCCGGTGAGTTTAACACCGAGAATCTTGGGAGCCTTTAACTCCCAAGGAGTACCGGTGAGTGCGTCAACAGCATCAGCTCCTCCAACACCAATAGCGATAGCGCCCAAACCACCAGCGTTAGGGGTATGAGAGTCTGTTCCAAGCATCATGAGACCAGGAACGGAGAAGTTTTCAAGAACGATCTGATGGATGATACCGGATCCAGGTCCCCAAAACTGGATTCCGTATTTTGTACCACAAGATTGTAAAAAGTCAAAGACCTCTTTGTTGGTTGCGATTGACTTGGGCAAATCTTCATCTGCTCCCTTTTGGCCAACGATTAAGTGATCGCAGTGAATACTTGCTGGGACAGCAGTTTCCTTCATTCCACAGGTCATGAACTGCAACAAGGCCATTTGGGCGGAAGCGTCCTGCATGGCGACACGGTCTGGATTAAGCTTAAGGTAAGCTTGACCTCTGATGTCCTGTGTGTTGTTACTCGTCAGACCTTCGACGGGATCGACCAAGTGCGAATATAAGATTTTTTCAGCGAGAGTCAGAGGTTGGTTGTTCAAGATCCTGTTGACTGTGGCCAATTTTTGTACCAGCTTCGGATAAGGTGGGGTTCTTGAAGCAAACTCCCTGGGCACGTCCAAGGTGGCCGACGACGCCATGGACCTTACAAACTGCTTAACCGTTGTTATTCTCGACATGTTTTATGGAGAAAAAGAGGTGAAGATGGTATAGGGGAGGGAGGGAAAGGGATAGATAAAGAGAAGCAAGTGAGTACTGAAAAATTTCACTTTTCTTAGACCTAGTTCTCCGGATTTTTTCTAATAATAATATAATTATTATTTTTGATTTATTTGCAGTGATTTTGGGAATTTTTAGCTCATATTTTCTAATGTTTAGGCAGCTGTTCGACCGAAGCGGAGCGATTGACTCATTGAAGGGCAGGGGATTTTTCAGCCAATCAAAATGCAGGAGTTTGTAAGATTGTAACTTGAGACACGAGACATGATATAACAGACTAAGTGCTTATAACTTGAGAAAAAGTATTTGTGAAATAATTTTTTTTTCAAAAAAAAAAAAAAAAAAAAGTTGAAATTTTTATTCAAAACTTATGAAAATGGATTTTATTTAATATTGGATTTGAATTATTATTATAAAATCGATAATTAATTGGTTTTTTTTTATTTCATGAAATAAAATGAATTTTTAAGAAAAAGGTTATATTAAAATGTATATATATATATATATATATATATATAAGACATGATGAAGAAAATTCAACTGGTGATTTAAAAAATAGATAGAATAGGATAAATAGTCGAAATAAACTGTAGTTTAAGATGAATTATTATACTGAATATATTTAAATTCTAATACATACTGTATAATACTGCGAATATGGAACTTTTTATAAAAGAATATAATAGAATATAAAAAATGCAGGTTTAAACAACGGTTTGAAACATGAAAAACATCAAGTACAAGTTATTTTTTTTTAAATAAAAGAAGCAATTTATACATTTAATGTTGATAAATAAATATGAAAAACAATTGTATACATTTATTTTATTTGAAAAAAAAAGACTGTAGTTTAACATATTAATTCAAAAGCGATGATTTTCTAGCAAAAGAATAATCAAATATATTAATCAAATTATAATTTTTCTAAATTATTAATTATTTTATAATAAAATTGTAATTAAAGCTTTTTATTTTGTCTCCTATTACATATTATATCATGAAGAGAGAGAAAAAAAAAAAGGCTTGTTTAGCTTATAGTTATTCGGCTGCAATATATATTGACACAGGCATCAAAAACGTTAACTTTAAAAATATAAAAGCAGCTGGAAATTTTTGAAACTTGAAAGTTTATAAAAACTGAATTGTACAGTTGAATATATATACACTATCATGTATAGTTCTTTATTTTGACCTAAACTGAATTAAACTTGAATGGTTATTGGAGTAAATTTTTTC
The DNA here is from genome assembly GCA_022023575.1 of Geotrichum ghanense (nom. inval.). Classification (NCBI taxonomy): domain Eukaryota; kingdom Fungi; phylum Ascomycota; class Dipodascomycetes; order Dipodascales; family Dipodascaceae; genus Geotrichum; species Geotrichum ghanense (nom. inval.). The sequence continues at coordinate 768,272 of JAKKCX010000008.1, read as the reverse complement.
CCCGGACTTTATTTTTTATTATTATCTGAAAGCTGGAAAAAAAAAATTCAAACTTTTATCTACAAGTATATTATATTAGATTTTATTTTTGACCCCCCGGATATTAATTTTGTTAATATATATACATTATTTTAGCTTTTGAATACGATTTATATTTAAACTTGAATATCTGAATGTTTGCCCTAACTACAATTGAATTAGAAGGAAAAAAAAAGATTCAATATTCAAAAGTTAATTATACCCTTTAAATAATTTTTTAAATTCAAATCTAGATGACAACTAAATGACCAAACCATTAAGCAATTAAACAATCAAGCAATTAAATAATTAAGCGATTAAATAACAAAATAATAAAACTAATTGATTGATTGATTTAAATCCATAAAATCAATAAAACTATATAAAAATTACGAACTAAATAAAATAGAAACTTGGTTTCAAAATTTTAAAGTTATGAACCAAATGGCACGTATAATATTAGTCTTGTGACTAGGTAAGAAAATGTCAATAGAATAATAATAGTAATAATAATAATAATAATATATTCAAAATAAATAAATTAAATAATTAATTAATTAATTAAAATAAATGAATAAAATAGATTTACAACAAGTATAGAAGAAAGAAAAAAAAATATTTTACTAGGAAGATGAAAAAAAAAATTGTCTCAAAATAAAAGAAAAATCAATACAAATCTTAGCAAAGTCTTGAACAGTTTAAATATTTTTTATTCAGTCTTTAAAACTAACTGCTAAATCAAATAAATAAACAAAAACTCGTATTTATTTAATTTACAACCTTAAAATCAAATTTTTGAATAAAAACATAAATTTTCGTTTCATTAGTATTACTGGTATATATATATATATAAAATTATATTAAAAAAAAGACATGAACAGACAGATGCAAAAGTACATCGAATTTAACAAAACACGTAAAACGTCGTCAAAACTATTTTTTTTTCTTTGTTGCGTGTATGTGCGGAATGGGGTAGAAAAAAAAAAAAAAAAAAAGACAAAGATTTCATAAAGAAATAACATAAATTAGACTGATTGCTCCATTGAAGCCTTTTCGACGTGATGAGCTTCTTGTTCACGCTTGTCATCATTGGCTTGTTGACGAGATACAGGAGTCTCGGGAACCCACTCAGAAGATTTCCAGGCAGGAACCTTAGAAGCCCACATCAGTTCAATTTCTTCAAGTGTCTTACCCTTGGTCTCAGGGAACAAGAAGTAAACATGTACAGTCATGACAACACAGAACACCATGAAGATGAGATAAGTCTTCCATGTAATGTTCTTGAACGCAGTAGGAACAAACATAGCCAAAGCAAAGTTGAAAATCCAGTTTGCAGAGGCAGAGATACCACTAGCAAGACCACGTTGTTGAGTAGGGAAGATTTCAGAACAGTAAAGCCAGATACCAGGACCCCAGGTAGGAGCAAAGGTGGCGACAAACAGATAAGAAACAGAAATAATGGCCTTGGAAGCAGACTTGTTGGTGACAGTGATACGGACAAGAGCATCAGGAGAAATGTCGGTCAAAGGAGAAGAAAAGACACCAAGAAGGACAGACATAAGGAGCAACCACATACCCATGAGAATAGATCCAGCCATGAGAAGACGACGGCGACCCCATTTGTCAATAAAGAGAAGAGCAGGGACAGTCATGACGACGTTGATGACGAATTGAATAGAAGAAGAAACCAAAGCAGTGTTTCCTTCATAACCGGCCATTTGGAACATGTAAACAATGTAGTACATCATGACGTTCATACCCGTCAGCTGTTGCCAGATTTGGGCAGAGATACCAACAGAGGTTCTAAGAATGGAGTCTTTTCTGAACAAGTCCATAAGGGTAGCAGAATTCTTTTCGATTTCAAGGGCCTCGCGGATTTCTTCGATTTCCAAAGCAACATCAGGATGGTTCAAGTCACCATTTGACTGGACCTTCGAGATGATTTCAATGGCTTCTTCCCATCTGCCTTCCTTGGCAAGCCATCTGGGACTTTCTGCGAGAACAAAGGTACCTGCTAACAAGAGCAAACCTGGGATGATCATAATACCCCAAGCTAGTCTAAAAGAGCCAGTTCCGTCAATGAAAGAGCAACCATAACCAATATAGAACATAATCATGATACCCCAAGTGACAGCCCATTGGAACAAACCACCCAATCTACCTCTAATTTTCTTGGGAGCCAATTCTGAAATATAAACAGGAACAGTACTTGAAGCAAATCCGACACCGAAGCCGGCAATGAGACGACCACATATAAGTTGGGCGACGTTTTGAGAAGAAGATTGAATTGCAGCGCCAATCATCCAGAACAGAGAGGCAATTTGAATGACTGGACGACGGCCCAATTTGTCGACAAAGTAACCACAAATGAGAGAAGTAAGGAAAGAGCCACCGGCCATAGAGGCGGTGATACCACCTTGTTCGATAGAGGATGGATGATTGAAGTATTTGAGATAGTGTTCTTGGTCGACGAACGAAGACACTGACGAAATATCAAAACCGAAAAGCAAACCACCGATGGTGGAAATACTTGCTAGCAAGTATGGGTTATAAACTTTCCACATTATAAGATACTAATAAACTGTTGAAAATTCGAATATATTATATAAAAAAATGTCGAAATATATTTACAGATATAAAGTATCAACTAAAAGCGAATATTGAAGATGGTTATTAAAGTAAAGAATATAGAGAAGAAATAAAAAATTTTGAAAATATTCGAATACTTATTGTCTCTATTTATAAAAATTTTTGATTCAAGATTATTTTATACATAGTTGAAAGTATTTTACGGTTTCTCCGCGTTGTGTTTGAAAAAATAAAATAAAATAAAATAAAATAAACAAATGTAGAAAAACAGATGTAAAAAAATTTTTTTAATAAATAAAAAGAAAGTTATATTTAAAAATTTTAAAAAAAAAAAAAAAATCAAGTAAAAGTTAGAATATATGGGCAGCTAGAATCAAAATAACAAGAAAAAAATAAAATAAAATCAAAATAATTTTGCGTAATGTTTTTATTTTCATTATTATTATTACAATTTTTTTTTTTTTCACGCCATTTCTGTGATCAGCGTTACCTTTATTTTTAACTATATGTCTTTTAATGATATTCAAATTATTTGATTTTATACCATATTAATTTGTTTGATTTGTTTACTTGTTCAATTTGAATAATCTTGATGTTGAAATTTTTGGGTTGTTAGTATACTAACCTGTCAGTATTGTTACTTATGTTTATGATATCACAAGTACGAAAAGCAGTAAAAATGGAGAAAAATATAAAAAGAAATTGAAAGGGCGTGAAATAAAAAAGAAAAAAAAGACTGCGTTGGCAGGACAACCAGATAATCTGGGGAGACCAAATGCCTGGATCCTTTCTTAAATAGGATATGAATTTATCCGGGGCAAAGAAGTAAAACAAGAAAAATAAATTATTTACATATAATCCCTGAAAAAGCAATATAAAAAGAAATTACATTAAACGGCAAAATAGAGGTTCTCGAATTTATAAAAATACATAAATATATTTTTATTTGTAAATCCATCTACTACTTGTTTTCGAAAAGAAAAATACAAATATTTATTTAAAAGACGAAAACAATAGTCATGATTATCAATGTCAAAAGTATTACTAAGAATCATGATTTTATAATTATTTATTTTAGAGATATTAGAATTAAGAAAGTGAGTTTGTTCTGGTGATTAGAAACATTTAGAGAAGGAGGGGAACAAGCAGAAGTTTATGAACACAACGTGTAGGTGGAATGAGGATGATGGTAGTATTATTACTATTACTATTATTACTATTACTATTATTACTTTTAATATTATTAATATTACTATATCACTATTATTATCACTATTTCTATTTCGATTACTATTTCTATTATTATTACTATTTCTATTACTATTATCACGGTTCTTATTGCCATTACTATTATCGAAAAAATTTACATTTGTTTTTATTACTGGTTTAACAGTCCAACTTGGCATGATTTTTTTTTTTTTTTTGGTTTTATTCAAAAACAAGCCTTCTCTAATGAATGCCAAGTTTTCATAATCACCTTGTATTTGAAAACGGTTTTGAACCAAATCACGGACATATATCATCATCATCATCATCATCATCACAACAACAACAACAACAACAACAACAAAACGCACCAGACATCACCTTTGTGATTATATACATTGAAACCACAAACATCTTGTGACGGGACACTATCGGGTTGCCAGTAGCCGCATCGGTCATCTGACCGTAAACAGCAAATGAAAAAATGGTCCGGAGGTCAAAATAAAAAATCCGAGAAGAGGCATCGGGTTTTCTATCTTCCTTGCTTTTCTTTCCTTTTCTCCCCCACAAACATACAGTGCTTTCTGAGTCTCATGATTTTGGTTGTAGAATTTCAAAAATGTTCAAAAATGTTAAAGTGACATATGTTGAGCAACATGTTGAACTATAGTTTCATTCACCAGTGAGAAAAATAAATTTATACTACAGCATTGGATTATTCCGTTTCTTCTTGACTAAGCAGCTAATCAAGCGCGTCTGTGAATGTCTACATGCATAGTGTTGTGTTGTATACATGTTTTAAGGGGTGGAGGAGAAAGAGAAACGAATTTTTTTTTTTTCGTAGGGTCCGAGGGTTAATAAGAGAATGTCGTTTTAGGAGGACTTACCGGAGGGTCAAGGATATTTTAGGAAGAGTAAAGTGGCAAGACTGGTGTAAAGCATGAAAAAAAAAAAAATTTTTTTTCATAGAAGATTTAGGTAGTAATGTAGGTAATTTTTTAAGGATAGTAAGTAATATCAAAGTAAACAGTAGGTAATTTCAAATGGATTTTGTTTGAAAGGGAGGGGAATGACCGGAGAATTTCGGAAAAGGGAACAACCATTCATTGGCTGGGGATTATGAGTAACTGACTACCTTGAGTGGAATTTACAGTACAGTCACGAGAATAATTTAAAGATTTTCATATATAAATGATGAACTGAATATTGATTAACATGACGTGTCAGTGATATTCAAATATTAGAAGTTGAAAAAAATTTTTTTTTCTCATTAAATATATTTCAACCAAATATTTTTTAAATAAATAAATAAATAAATAAATAAATAAATAAATAAATAAATAAATAAATAAATAAATAAATAAATAAATAAATAAATAAATAAATAAATAAATAAATAAATAAATAAATAAATAAATAAATAAATAAATAAATAAATAAATAAATAAATAAATAAATAAATAAATAAATAAATAAATAAATAAATAAATAAATAAATAAATAAATAAATAAATAAATAAATAAATAAATAAATAAATAAATAAATAAATAAATTTAAAAAAAATTAAGAGTATGTTTAAAAGTATCAATATGAACAAAAATGTAAGCAGGTTTTAACGTAAAAGTTTTGTAAGATGGAGACTTACAGCAGACTATTCCAAAAGGGAAAACTACAAACCTGATGTCACCACAAAAGCAATGTTGCTGCTTACTTTAGTCTTGTTGTTGCCATCATTATTATTGTTAGTTACTATTTATCTTACTACTAGAATATGTTTAAACCTCGGACTAACAACTATCTCAAGTACTCCAGATTTTGAAACCTGGGGTTGGTTTCCTCTGTGCATCGTCGTAAAACTTGGATAAATCAATAAAAACAAAAAACTACTCAAACCATGAAATATAAATGGGGTTATTATAGTTGATTGTTTCTTTAGCCTTGTGGAGAAGAAGCATTCTGTATGGGGTAGCATCCAAAAGGGTCTTTTGAGATCAGTTACAATATCCAAACGATTTTCATACACGTTTTAAATCTATAACGTTCAAGATGAAAAACCTGGCAAACAAACAAAATAGTATGATCTATATCTTGACATTCAAAACCGCCGGGGCTACCCGTATTTACTTTTTGTTTTCATACCGTACCCGTATACCCCCTTGTCGAACTTTTTTTCTGGCATGTCGGTGTTTCAGGCACCATCCCCGGTGCCCCATGCATATATATATTTTTTTAGTACCCGGAACCCCAGGTATCAATAATGTCCGTGTGGTAATAAATAGTGTCCTATAGTTGTGTTTTATCGGATCAATTGAACTCCGCATTTGGCTGTCTTTTTCTTTTCCCCAGATGTTGCTCTCTGCTGGCTCCACATTCTGGATAAATTGTTCCGTTTCTCCACGCCACTAAAAAAAAAATCCATTCATAATAATAATAATAATAATAATAATAATAATAATAATAATAATAATAATAATAAAATAGTAATAATAATTATATAAAAAGAAATGTTGTTACTAATGGATAATTTCTATAAAATGATGAGAAACATTGGACGATAAAAATGAAAAGATACATCCCAAAGTCTTAATCACCACTTTCCCACAACGGCGGAAAAGACTGACATCTAAGTTTTAAGTCGTGAATGTGTGTGTGTGTGATTTTTGTGCCTCGGATTTATACTAAAACTCGGAAAAAATGTCGCCAGGTACCAAAGCTTGGCTAAACTTGTTTTATTTATGAAGTTCTTTTTTTTTTTTTTTTTTTGTAATAGTCAAGAATTACATTAAACAATACTTATAATGACTATGGTGATGATGATAATAACTATAAGAGTAATGATAATCAATGCAAAAAGACAGTGCGCCTGATGGTGGGGATATATAACAGATGCGCAATGCAGAAATTCTCGGAATTGATATTTATCAACTACCGGGGAATTTGGTCTCACGATCTTTTTTTTAAAAAAAAAAATTTTTTTTATATAGTAATAAGAATAAATAAATAAATTTAAAAAAAATTAAATAAAAATTTAAATAAAAATAAAAATAAAAATAAAAATAAAAATAACCATTAAAAATAACTATTGAATTTTTTTTGATAAAAACCGTGTGGAGCATTCAATACCAACTGGAGATTCAGCAGTTTGAGGACGTGTGATTTTTATTTTATTTATTAAAATTATTTTCATTTATTTATTTGATATCATACTTTGCTTGATTTATTTTTTTCCAGGCATTTTAGTTTGGGTTTTTCCTGACAAAATGATACGGATTTATTCATCTAGTAAACATTTAGTTGAAAAATTATATACTGGTGTAGTTTTAAATGTACAATGATGTGATTTCGTTCTTCTTGTGTACATTTTTACCTAAATCTAATACGGACTTGATAAACTATCTCTGTTTATATTGTATTATAAAAATAAATAGAAATGAATTAAAAATTAACCCCATCTTTATTTTGTATTCATGAATTAATTTGGCCAATTATTTTTTTTCCATCTATCCGTCTTGTATTTGATTCATGTTCCAACAATGTCGATTATATCAAAACTGAAAAATTTCTTATTCATCTTTTCAAAATCATACTTACCAGATCATCGACCAAACAATAGTAAATAAAAATCTAGATTAACTTCAATCTACATTGCCAAAATGATCTACAAGTTTGATTTTCTTGTTGTGGTCATCGATGAAACCTAAATTTCCAGTTCAAATGAAAATCTTCTTACTCATAGCTTTCAAATTTGAAGAGAATTTTTTTTGTCACATTCATTTTTATCCATCAATTACCAATAATCATTATCTTTCCAAGGAAAAAAAAAAAAAAAAAAAAAAAAAAAAACTGGAAATAAAGGCTCAGGTACTAACATGATCTTTGTCATCTACCAATACCCCGTATATTTGGCCAATAGCACATGTATGCGTTGATCTTTGTTTGGGTAAATATACTCTGAATTTGTAAAATACTTCTCAACAAACACAGAGAGGTACAAAAAAAAAAACAATAAATAATACCACTGACCGTTAGCATTCAATGTGGAAATGGTTTAATTCTTCGGTACAGATTCGGACATTGCCTTGAATTGGTTTTTGTACATTCATATACTATTTCTTAAAAAATACAACTTACTAGTATCTTCACAGATTTTAACAAATGACCTACTTTCATGTACCAAGTTTTACCTATATATTTGACTACTATTCATTCAATCATTTATCCATCTACTCCATTTATTTACAGTTGAACTATTTACTTTACTGCTCAACTACTTCATACATGCATATACATGCCAGCTTGGCAAGATAATCATTAAAATTCACTTCTTCCCATTGTAAAAAAAAAATTCATCCATCGATTCAGTTTGAATTAAACATTGAGAAAAAAAATATTTTTGCTCCTTTTTTGTTTTCTGTTAATTCTATTCATCTCCTCTTTATTATAAATGCTCTTTAGTTTAAGCAATAAATGTTATCAGATATTTGTGAAAATTTTAAATCTATTGAATTAGAAACCAAGATGAAAAATGAATAAATAATAAATAAAATATAAAGGAAAAAAAATTTTATGATTTATTGGACTATAACTCCGTAGTTTATTGAATTATTAGAATTTCATAATTTATAGAATAACTATAATTTCGTAGTTTATTGAATGATTACAACTTTCTAATTTATTCCATTGTAACTTTCTAATTTATTCCATTGTAACTTCATAGTTTATTCAACTATAACTTTGTAGTTTATTGAATTATTATAAGTTCATAATTTATTCAACTATATCTACATGATTTACTAAGTAACTTCATGATTTATTGAATAGCTTCATTATTTATTGAATAACTTGATTTATTGAATAACTCTACTCAAATAAATATTCTTCTATACAATGAAATATTTCAGTTTAAATAAATAAAATATCATTTAGTTAATACTTTAAACTATTCATTTTTTAAATAAAATAAAAACACTAACTCCATGTTTATATTCACTGCTTAATACAAATAAATTACCCATAAACTAATCGCAATACAAAAAAATTGCCCCTAAACTAATCAAGTCGCGATTCAAAAAAATCGTACTTAAATACATTACTCGATTTTTTTTCAAAATATAATAAATTACGCAAACAAATATTATAAAACTATACTCTAATCATACAAGCAAGATAAATATATAATCACATTATCAGTATAAAACTTTCTCAATATTAGCAGTGGTTTTTTGGTCATTTTCATAATATTCTTACTATATTTCACTAATCAATCAATATTATTATTCAAAATTAGAATCTTTCTTGTATCCAAATCTTTAATTCTTCTACCCATTTAACCGTCATTTTCCCCTCGTATACTAGTAGAAGATCACACTAGTTTATAGGCACATGCGCAATACAAATTCAATTTAGTCATCATTACATTTTTTTCCTCTTTCATACATGCCATAATTAACTATCATATAACTATATTTATTTCATCCATCATCCTATCATGGAATACCCATATCAGACATGAATAATTATCCTAATCAGTGATTTTCATGAAACTACACGCCACCTCAAATGGTATGTATCTAATGATATTAAAACTTGTAATTAATTAAACTATTTAAAACATGTATAAAAATACCATTTTAGTAATTATTTAAGGTATAAAAATATAAACTGTTGAATGAAAAGCTTTACTATAATGGTTGTAAAAAGCTTTTGTGCTTAAACAAGAATAAAAATATTTTCATTACTGGTATTTTTTTGTAATACCAATTTATTACTACAATTTTTTAAATTACGCATAATGATTACTGGTATTTTATTTATTTATTTATTTATTTTAATAATTATTCAAGTTAATTACTTGTTAACAAAAATTTATAAATGTTTTTAAATAAAATATTCTTTTTGCAGCAACACACATATATCAACAATATTTGAAAACTTTTGCCATTCAACTTAAACACATGTTACTTTTCAAATTATACTCGTAAACTGATTTCAACAACAATTATTTATATCCAACTTTATTAAGACCCCAATCAATTCACATGTTCAATCATTTTTTAACGTATGTGTTTAATTTGATAAAAACAAATCTTACACTGTATCTAGCGATTGTGATTCAATCTGTATAACATACTTTGCAAGTTGTACGGCATCAAATATCAATTTTCAACAGGAAACAAATGATTAAAAATAAATATCTGGGCATAGTATACGATGCATTAAAGCCCTGATCTTTCAAACACTTGTTGCTTCGGTTATCCCAGGAATCAAAATCTATTAATGCCATATTGTATTCCATTGCTCAGCCGCAATTGTTATTTTATTTTTCCCTCTCTATTCAATTACCGAAATACCGTCAAAAACCAGAGGCGTTAACTGCTAAATACAAAATCACAATTACAGTTGACAAAACTGAACCAAAATATATGAAATGAAAAAAGTGGGCGTTCTTTCATGAATTGTTTTTACTCCAATTCATTCTACACCCTGGTGATGATGATATTGCTTTACCCAGTATTCTTTGCACCTATAGTGTATATATGTACTGTATTTCAAACATGAGCCAAGAAAAGCCTATAGAATAAAGACTTTTCATCAGGCTTCTTTCAATGCCATCCTATAGATGTTGTAAAAAAAAACTAAAGCATGTGATTGATACTTGAATGTAGTTTGCTATTCTCTCTCTCTTTTTCCATATAAATGTGTGGCACACGTTATATGGTTTCTCTCATATAGCCCATGTTCTATACTATAGACATTTGCAAAAAAGATATTTCATAAAAGAATAATCAGCCCATACGCAGAGACAATAGAATTAAGACATACCATCAACTTCCTGATTTAAATGTTAAACATCAAAACGTTGCCATAGCTTTGCTTCGGGATTTGTGTGATTTTACCAATTATATATTATTAGAGCATAGATTTTAACTAATGTACCCCATAATAGCATAATAATTACGTCATAGGTCCCTGGAACCTTACATGGCCGTTTTGACATTTTTAGATTTTAATTACCTTTGAACGTACAACACAAACACAATTGTATCCAAATATATATCCCATTTTCACATTATTCCTTCACTATAAACTTATTTAGGTTTTTGCCAATACTTGGTACAATTATACAGATGCTCGGAGTTTTGTTATTCGCCAAGAGCTGGGTTTATAGTAGTAAAATATCTATGAATAAATATGATTCGGATAATGGAGGAAAAGGGCTTGGATTTTCATTTCATTGCTAACCAAGATTTATTTTCAGGTACAAATACTGTATTGCATGTTTTATTGAAAATTTCACAAAGTATTGATCAATCGCATATAAATACTGGACATTTCTGGTACTTTTGATATTCTTTTTTCTTCATTCATTCATCAATTCCTCTTTTCTTTACTACTCAAACAAAGCTATTTAAATCCTTTATCAAGTAAAAAAACCAACTAAAATGCACTTCCAATACGCAACCATTGCTCTTTTCAGCGCTCTTAACTTTGTATCAGCATCTCCTCTTGTACAGCGCGATTCTCCTCTTCGTTCCTTCTTCATTTCAGTAACAAATGAAGACGCTAATTTGATTCAGACACCTGTTCAAGTTTCAGAGGACAACCGCAAGCTTGCTGTTCTTCCTAATGCCTACATTGGCTACTCTTTACTAGCTACGCCCTACTCTGGTGGCCAAATCCAACTTAATCATGGTGCCAACGGCTATATCCAAGTTGACTCTCAACACTTTTTGACCTTTGGCCAACCTGGTGACGCTCCTATCACTGGCGCAGTCTTTGATATTACTCAGGCTGATCCCATTTCATTTGGAGGATCTACTAAATTTGGTCTTAGAAAGACTGAAAATGGTCACTTCATTGTTGCTCCAGCCGGAGTTATTTCCAGCGATATTCCAATTGCTTTAAATGGTTACAATGCTGAAAATCTTGTCCAAAACTACTAATTGTGTTTTCCTATTTGAGATCCATTTTTGTACTGGCTGCTAAATGTGTATTCAAAATTTCAAATATTTATATAGGTTAAGAAAATTTACTGAATTTTTATCCGAATTGAAAAATAAAAAAAAGAAAAAATTTGTTTCATATCATGAAATTTAGTATTCATGACTATAAATAAAAAGCTTTTTTTTTTCTTTTATTCAAAATATGAAAATAGTTAATATCGTAAAGAAACTTAATCTAGTTTGGTGATATTGTAAAAAACGTAGTATATTAATTAGTATTAAATAAACTTTCATTTAAATGACAAATTTCAGTCTATTATTTGGTAAATGCTAAATCCAAGATATTGTATAGTTCTATTGATAAATAATGATAATTTTCAAAAAAAAAAATACGTTGTAAAATAAATTCAGCAATAACTCTGCTAATTAATATTATTAAATTAAAAAAAAAAAAAAAGTTAATTTTTTTTTTTTTTTTTTTTTCATTTTTCAAAATTATCCTTAAGTATTTTATAATAATTTTGTTACCGCATCAAAATTTATTCAGCAGTATTTTAATCAAGTAAAATAAAATTTCAACAATATATATATATATATATATATTAGGTATGCAGAAATCTTACAATGTTACTTTATTGTTAAAAATTTAAGATTAAAATGGTGATTAAAATTAAACAAATAGGTATAACTATATCGTTTAGTTAAAAATGAATAAAAAAACAAACAATAACAACAATGATAATTGTCAAAAATGCAATGAATTCATTGATAAAAAATCTTCCATCAAGAATTTATCTAATACATCCAAAAGACTCTCTCATATTGATTTAATTTCATTTGTTGTTTGAATAGATACCAAAATTTTATTTGTAAAAATGAAATGTATAACTTTATTTTTCAACTATAAATAACAATAAAAAAAGTTCTTAAACTTAATAAAGTAAACTGAAAATTATAATAAAAAATGAAATCAACATGAATCACAAAAGCTTGTAATTTTACACAGTTCGTTCCAACTGTTCAACCAATATGAAAGAAAATCCATTCTTTACAAGTATATTGAAGGTGTTAAAAAACCAAAACCCTTTATCAACTATCAATAATTTATCCAGTTTTAATTTTAATCTCGAATAATCATATAGAAATAGTTGATATAAAAAATATAAATTTAGACTTCAAATAAAAAAAAATATACAAATTATACCAGACAAATAAACAAAACAAAACAAAACATCCATGCAACTCATAATAATTCGTTATATAACAAAACAAATGCAGTAAAAAAAAAAAACTCAAATAGAAATGTAAGTATCAAACTCAGGCCCACTTTACTGTTTGTCAACAATAAGATTGGCATAGTCAGAGTAAAGATCAGAATGAAAGAAATCATAGTATTGTTTGTCTTGCAAACTCATAAGCTTCTTCACCTTTTCAGCTTCCGGGCTATCAGCAAGATTTTCGTCCAGAGCATAGTTGAATTGAGCTTCCTGAGTGTAAAATTTTAATCTGGTCATTGTCAAGAATCTTTTAGCAAACGGGCTAAAATACCGAATGATAATTACAGACTCCAGATGTCTAGCAAGAAACTCATCTCCAACCTTTTCTCCATAGTTGATACATCTGGCACAGAATGTTTTCCAAGTGATATTGTAAGGAGACTGCCAGTATGGTTTCACTTTGATTGTCGATTTGTTATGGCGTTTGCCGTTTAAACACATGATTGCCTTGCTGGAAGATGAATGATGTGCAAATTCAACGTAGCCTGCACCTAACGATTTGGACCCTGAAAATCCTGGTGGCATACTTATTGTAGAAATGGTTCCGAAAACATTGAATATTCTTTTGATATCGTTGACATCTGACGAGGTTGAAAATCCAGAAAAATACACCGTTCTTCGATTTGTACGGGCCATTTTTGAGCAACCATTAACACGATTGACGATGCTTTTAATGCTTAATTTTCGACAAGTAGACTCTTTCATCTTGATAAAAATAACCTTCCAAAAGTCAATTGTTTCTGTATAGATTTAAATCGTGATCTTGATCAATCTTTAAATATTCGTTTTAGAATAGATGAATCCTTTTGTATAAAGCGTGTTGTTTGGTGTAATGAAAAAAAAAATACCAATTGATTTTTAGGGACTTTGGGCTAGTTATATAAATTTTAGTGTAGACATTTTCTTTCGCGTATCAAGACAATTATGCCCGTACCATGCCTAGTTCAGCCAGCTATTTTTATTCATATATATATATATATATATGTATGTTAGGTAAATATGTGTGCCCTAGCAGCTTAATGTTACCATCACAATCCCAATGTGATGGTGGAGCTCTAGAAACGCGAAAATTGTGTTGCCCGCCAATCAAAAAAAAAACAACAAAAAAACAAAGATTTGCTGGTTGAAAATGATAATAATAATAATGGCTATTTTGAGGCATGCATATGCATCTAAAAACTAAGGGGGAAAAAGTGCTTGTTTAGGCTTATATGGGTAGTTTTTTTTCATTATTATTATCATTATTATCACCTTCCATTTTTGGAATTTTAATTACAAGTCCCAATTCAGATAAAACGCGAAAACACAACATTCGATTTGTGATGTTTTCATATATCACAACGCTACAGTTGTGCCAATTAGCTAATCAAGTTCACAATAGTTTTAATTAATTATTCATTTTTATTCGCAGAGATTTGAAACGCAAAGACTTTTTCATTGATCACGCCAAACAAGGCAACCATCAAAAACTAAATTATAAGATAGTTAATAATCTTTATTGTATAGAGATGTAGAAAAATGGGTTGGTTATTATATTATTACTACTTCTCAAAATAATTAAATAAAAATCATTGTTATCAGTTGTTGATTAAAAATACTGTAATGAACGTTACATCTTGTATGTTGCCCGTTGATGAGAAAGAAGACAAAACAAGTTTTATTGATGATAAAGAATAACAAGAAAAAAAAAAAATTCTTCATTGTATTTGTTTATTTTATTATTACTTTACTACTACATTTCAAGTACTATTTCCACTGATCCACAGTTTTTGTTACAATATGGCTGCTGTTCAGTACAAACAAAATTTCAATACTACACACAAAGAAAAAGATCCAGGACTGTTAAAACTTCCTCAAGAGATATGGCTGATTGTTTTAGAATATCTAGTGATTCCTTCAAGAACAACTGCTACAGTTAAATATCAAAATACAAAATGGAATCTATCACTACATTTGGAACCTCTTTTACTAACCAGCATAGACTTGTATTTGAGAGTTGGTACTATTTTATACAGCTCTTTCAATCTGCAAAACTGGTGTCAATTGTATCGAATTATTGAAAACCCAACAGTTCTTGAAAGATACCGTGTTGGAAACATTGGACTTTTGAATCTTGTTAGAGAGCTGATTTTGACAAAAGATGTGGTTAATGCTAGCAAAGAAATCCATGGAACCATGATGTTTTTGAATCCGGAGTATTTGCCCTCGCTGAAAAAAATTGTAATAAAAGAATCTTTAGAATCTGATGACTATGAATCAATTGCCAACAGGGTTGAAGCTTACCATTGGAACAATTTAAAAATCAAGCTTTACATATATACACATTCTCCAGTCAGTGTGCTCCAAAAATACAAGCGTTTCTGCTCTCTTATCGATGCAGTCATATTGCAAACCGGTCCTAGTATGTGTCTTAATTTTTTTGATAATTCTATTCTGAATTGTCCAAACTTGACTACCTATAATGTCCAATTTATAGAGGACTTGTCTTTTAACTCCGTTGACACATGTCTATGGCAGCAATTAGAAGATATTGTTGCCAATAAAGTTGAAGACACAATTAAAGGTAATAGCGCCAAACAATTCATTAATTTTGAACCATTATTTTACAACAAAACAATTATTGAAAAAATGTATGATTATCTGACAACTGTCGAAAATTTAACAATTATGCATAAAAATTTACAAGTTTGGGAAGCATATTCTTTGCCAAATTTGAAAAAGTTGGAAATTTGCAGTTTCTCACCAAATCTTACCAACATTAGAATCAACAGTTTTAGATATATCAAGTGCTTGAAAATATCAGACATTATTAAAGATGATAAAATGGCTGAAACAGCAAGTTTTATCATTAGTATGGCGACATCACGCCTAAGAGTCTTAAGGCTTTGGGGCGAATCTGCACATCTTTTAAGTAGCTTGAGCCCATTGTTAAAACAACTGAAAGTTTTAGACATTGCAAATTACAACCTTTACAACCAATCAATTGCAAATTCCTTGACAGCAGGAAATTTGATACCAGGAAGAAAGCAAGAGCTTGACAACACACTAAGAGCCCTTAAACATGCCATTAGTAATAAAGGTCTTCAAAATATAGAATTTGTGCTTGTTGAAGGTAGTCTTTTAGATTTGAAAATTCTTAAAGACTTGGCCAATAATGTTGAATCTGAACATACTATATCGATACGTTTGCATTGGTCTAAATTTTGTGCAAAGACACTTAACCAGCAGTTTAATATTAGAAAGCCAATTGAGTCTTTGGTAAAAATACAAGATTTGTCTTTACCTTTCACGAACGCTGAAATTTTTGAATCTATTTTTCACACCATTCCATTTGCATTGGATAATGATACTTGGAGCAAATTTTGCGAAATTGTTTATCCCAGTCAAGTGTTGATGTATTATGAAAATATAAACATTTGTGAAAATGGCTTTTACAAGTCTCCTCAAAATATAGGTGGCTTTCCCTTTTTTAAAAATCAACTAGATATTGATATGGAAGAAGTTTGTATTCGAATCAACCTGCATCAATTAAAACATTTAACTTTAAAAGTTCAGAGTCGAATTTCTCAAGTTCCATTTTTGTTTAGAAGTATCAATCGAACTGGTAATACTTTAAGCGACCATTTTTAGAAATATTTTCTAAAAGATTTATATATTAAATGTTTTTTTTCATTTTTTTTTTCTCTCAAGCCTTTCTATATGAAATGACCTTTGATTGTTTATAGACAATATACATAATTATAACTAAATTAGTTAATTGCTTGGATTTAAATTGAAGTTATGAAGAATTTGTTTTAACAATAAGAAGTAAACAAGAAAATTGCTCTTAGGAAAAATGTTACCCTTGCCCAAACGCGTTCTGTTAGTAAGAATCAAAACTTTTTTTTTATTTGGAAAAACACGTTAAGTTTCGTGCTGTTTTCGTAATTATATACATATCTACATTTACATATATTTATGTATTTCGCCTGTTCAAGTTTTTAATCTTTTCAACATTATTTGTTCTACCATACAATGATATTTTAGCGATGGAAGAGCCAGATTGGAATGATCTTTTTCTAAAATGGGTACAGGAGATTATTGACTATATTGCAAGCAAACCAAATAGTTTAACAAATGCCTATCAGACATGGACTAAAGCATACCGGTCATTGAAATCTACAGACAAAAAGTTTAATCATCCCCAAAAGCTCGTGGAATTGAAATTTTTTGGTCCTGGGATTTGCAAAAAACTCACTAAAAAATATGATGAATATTGCAAAGAAAATGGGATTGTTGTTCCGGAGGAATCGCCATCGCCTGTAGCAAAACGAGGAAGTAAAAGAGCATATGTTGAAACTGGTGATGGAACAGTGGAGGAAGCGCCTAAAAAACGAAAAGCAACAAAGAGAGCTTTTGTACCAAAGTACAGAAGTGGTGGATATGCAATTCTTTTGACCCTATACCATCACGATAGTATCCATAAAGGTCAAGGTATGGATAAAGCTTCGATTGTTAAGCTATCTGAACCTCTATGCGATACCAGCCTGAAAGCCAACCCTAGCGTTAAAAGCTTTTATTCGGCTTGGAACAGTGTCAATACTTTGATAAAAAACGATTTAGTCTACGTTTCAAACAGCAAAAATGGTCTATACTACATCACCGAGGAAGGTAAGTCTCTTGCAGAAAAACTTTTACAAGCAGGAAAAGAAGCTGAGTCTCAAGCCAGTACTGCTGTTTCAACAACAAAATCAAAGCAATCTACTCGATCTGAATCTTTTATATCCATATTATCTGATGATAGCGACCAAGGCGATACTCAAGTGGACTGTAACAATGACATAATTGCTTCCTCACCTATTACATCCCTTAAGGTCTCAGCCAAAGAAGTAGAATTCTCTCCTAATACTATTGTCCGAAACCGTATTGCCTCTATGGCTCCTCAACAGTTGCCAGTATCGACATCTATTACCAATAATTCAGGTATTTACCGAACAGAAATTTGGGAATCTGGTATGTACGAGGTGGGAATTATTATAGATAACCGTGAAATAAGAAATCAATCGGATCGGGACTTTTTTCAAACTGAATTAGAGAATCAGAACGTTTTTATAAAAGTACAACCCTTATCTGTTGGAGATGCATTATGGATTGCTCACAACAAAAAAACCCATCAAATAGCAGTATTAGATCATGTTTGCGAGCGTAAACGTTTAGACGATTTGATCGCGAGTATAAAGGATGGACGGTTTACTGAACAGAAAGGCAGATTGAAACGGTCCGGACTTCAGCATATCATTTATCTAGTCGAAGAACCTGCTGGGCTTGAACGTGGTTTTTATGCTCAGCATACTCAAACAGCAATGTGCCAGGCAGTAACTCACGACATGTTTTATTTAAAAAAAACATCATCTGTAGAAGAAACTGTCAAGTATTTTGCCAGAGTTACTAAACTTCTTGGAAAATTGTATAAAGAAAAGGATCTCAACGTTGTGTGGCCAACGCTTACAACTACTAAAGCATACATTGAAGATGTTCAAAATACAAGATCAAAACTACCTTCAGATACATGTTTGGGCATAGACTATGATACGTTTCAAACAGCATTATCTAAGAGTAATATGCTCACGATTCGAGATATTTACATCAGAATGCTGATGACTGTACGGGGAATTACTTTAGATAAGGCCGTTACAATTCAAAAAGAATGGCCCACGCCAAAAGCTCTGCTTGATGCATATAGTTCTATTCTAACAACAGAAGGAAAAAAATTAATGATATCTGATAAATTAGGATCAGGAATAACTCGAAAAAAAATAACTCCAATACTGTCACAAAAGCTCTATGAAGTTTGGGGTAAAATGTAAGATTGATAACTCAGTAAAATATATAGCTTGCTTATGAATTAGAATTTACTTCTATGAGAAATTTTTGAAATTATTCATTCATCTCATAGTCGATATGGTAATTCTGGTACATTCATTTATTGCGTTTCTGAGCCCCAAGCTCTAAAGTACAACCCTAACCCCGAAGTACAAATTGATTAAAGTGTGTTCATTTCCATCAGTATCGGGTTATATCTGTTTACACTTCAACTTCACAAGCTTTTGATTTTTTCTACATATCTACGATGCCATTAGACTTTAAAACTCTGGTATCGCAGTCATTTTCGCCGCATATTTCAGTGACATCGTCGGTTGATGCCAATGAACTATGTGGTGCATACGGTGCTTCAAGCTTTCTGGAGCTGTTGAAACCCTATGGGGAAAAGCTTGATGGGCGAATAAAAGTAAAAGAATTGACTGTGAACGATTTTTCTGTCAAATTTGTTCCGCCTCCGGGTGCCGAGCCAATACAATATACCAAGAACACAATTGATGAGTTTGTTGAGAAACTCTTAAGTCAAGGTCATGACAGAGCTTATTTAGGTATCTTGGAATCACTGATCAGTAAACTCCCTGTTTCACCATTTGAGACTTTTGCACATCCCGTTGCTGGAATCATTGCAACATCATCTAAAAATGATACACCTACAGACTCATTGAGCAGGTTGTATAAGGATACTAACGAAACTCCGGATTTTGTAAATAAGGAATATCTCAGATATTATGTTTTGATACATGACCCGGATACTGATCTTAATGAAAGTTTAAAGCTCTTTGAAAAGATGAAAAGGCACTTTGGACTACAGTGTCATTTAGTTAAGATTGGAGAGGAAGGAGCAATTGATAATTTAGTAGGAGATATGGTACGGCAAAGTGTCATTCCATTTATGCAGAGATGTATAGACACTTGGACAGAGGTGTATCAGTCGAGGCGTGGTATTACAGGTAGACTTTTCGGAAAGTATTTTTCAGGAGGAAGTAGCAAATCCAGCAATAATTATCAAGATGGAAAATATCACCTAGAGTCCTCCGAATCACAACTGCGAAGACTAGCAGACTATTCTTTCATGTTGCGAGACTATTCATTTGCATATAATGTTTACGAAATTCTTAAAAAAGATCATACTAATGATAAAGCATGGTCGTACTTGGCGAGCTCACAAGAAATGTGCTTATTCAGTTACCTTTTGTCGCATGATCTGATACGGCCCGATCATGTTGAAGCGATGCTAGATACATCAACATATAATTACGCTACTAGAAGCTCATTACCATTGTATGCTTTAAGATCTATTTTACTTGGTTGTGAGCAGCTTTTACTGAAAAATTCACCCAAATATTCTCATCTGATATCCAAGTGGTTGCTTCGAATTCAAACAGAGAACTTTGTTGGGCCCATAGCATTACCACTGGTATTGGAGCGTGTTGGGTATGCCAGCAAAGGCCGCCGAAAGCATAGTTTTTGGAATTTGTTAGCAGCACGGGAATGGAATGATAAAGTACCTGAGATTGAAGTGTGTCTCAACGAATGTAGTGCAGTATACGAGGAACTTGAATGGACCAAGGAAGAAGGTCGTCTCTACGGTAGACTTGTTCAGATAGTCGAAGACTCCATTGGGACAGGAAAGACGGTAGTTGAGGAAAAGCAAAACTCCGACAACAACATTCTTGAGAAGATAGGCGAGAGCAATGTAGAAGAGCTTACTACCGAAACTGATAAATTGAAAGTTTAAAGGTTATTGAAAGAAGACTTGTTCGTGGTATTATTTCTAGATCTGAGAATCACAAAGTTATCCATATATCACCATAGCATTTTGTTTAATTTAATGAAGTATTGCATCTAATGGTTGGCTTAATTTATATATATGTATGCTGGTGTTTGGCAGTGAAAATTGGCTTGCTTAAAGTTGTCATTCTATATCAGATTTTGGTTGCCAATCTCGGTACAGTTCATCATACATATATACATAGCTTTGATAAGTAAATTTGATATTAAAAGCCCGCATGTTGGAAACCAAACCATTAACTCCGATGGTATATTTAAACAATATCTGAACATACAAAAGCACTGAGTCGGGGCCTATGAACCGACGTTAAAGTTCGGAGTTCCTGCTGGGAGAATACTTTCGGTATGAGCCGTGCCAGTTCATAGAATTTACATAAAAGAAGCCCAATATGACTATTCCCAACCATTTTCCTTCGGATCCGGTACTTGATCTATACTATAGCTTTTTTTTTTTCTTCTACCTGCATCAGATTTATTTTCCGTCCTTTTTTTTTTCCTTCTCTTTCTTTTTTTTTTTTTTTTTTTACTTTTTTCCCCTTTCTTTTGAAACTTTTAGATACGTACATGAAAGCATTTCGTTGGCTCAGTCTGTTTCCAAGAAGGTTCACGACTGTTCGTTCGTTTAGTGTGGTACGATTTCAAACCAGAAAAATGTCCGACTTAGTTCTTGTTCGTAACTTGGATCTTAAGGCCCTTACTGGTGTCGATGCCTGGCACCGACCTCATCACCAACCAGTTACAGTTTCAGTATGGCTCAAGACTAGTATTGCAAAGGCAGGCAATACTGATCAGTTGCTGTACTCTTTGAACTATTATGTTATCACTGAAGATATAACAAATCTTGTTGAAAAGTCAAAGTTCAAGAATTTGGAGGACATTGCTGAGCAGATAGCAGCTAAAGTACTGACATACGGAAGCAACTGGGCGAAAGTGCAGGTCAAGAAGCCCAGAGCATTATTGCGTGCTGATGCGAGTGAAATCAACATTGTTAGAAAACTAGTCAATGGTAAGGTTATCAATGACGAAGAAGAACATGATACTGTCAAGATCCATCAGTTGCGTCTTGTAACCATTATCGGAGTTAACGACATTGAGCGTATTCATAAGCAAAATGTCATTTTAAACCTCACCTTGCATAAGCCCTTGAACTCTTCTATTGAAGTTAAAGATTGCTATGATTTTAGAAAAGTGACAGAAGCAGTTTCTGAACATGTTGAGAACTCAAGCTACAAAACTATCGAAGCTTTTATCACCTCTGTTGCAAAGGTAGTATGTGATATGGGTGCTGAGCGTGTCACTGTAACTGCAGAGAAACCTTCAGCACTAACCTTCGCAGATGCTGCTGGTATTAAAATCACTCGAACAAAGGCATGGTTTGACCAGTTGGAAAAGTCTGAAGCAAAAGGAGTTGATGGCCATGAAATATTTATTGCCTTTGGAAGCAACTCGGGAAATTCTTTGGAGAATATCAGAAATTCTATTACTGAATTGGAGAAGAGAGGTGTCAAAGTTCTCGACACATCTAGTATTTACCAGTCTTCGCCAATGTATGTATTGGATCAAGCACCATTTTACAACGGAGTTTTTAGGGCTACCACATTGCTCACTCCTAATGAACTACTAAGGGCTTTGAAAGATATTGAATATAATGCATTTAAAAGAGTTAAAGAAGTTGAGAACGGACCAAGAAGTATTGACCTTGATATCCTTTTATACGATGATATTGTTCATAATGAAGATCATCTTACAATTCCCCACGCAGATATGTTGAATAGAAATTTCGTGCTGCAGCCTCTTAGCCAAATAGTTGACGAAACGAAAGTTCATCCTTTATCCGGTCTTTCATACCAAGCTCATTTAAAACAGTTAACACACAACGCAGACGTCCAAGCTTCTTCAGATCTACATACTGTTGTTCCTCTCAATGAATCTAAACGGCTTGTATTTGACAATAAGAAGACGTTAGTTATGGGTATCTTGAATGCTACTCCTGATTCTTTCTCTGATGGTGGAAAATACTATGATCCCGAAAATCTTGAAAAAATCGTATCCAAGGCATCTGATTTGATTTCTCAAGGTGCTGATATCTTGGATATTGGTGGAATGTCCACTAGACCTAACTTAAATTCAATCCCGTCAAATGCCGAAGAAGCCGACAGAGTTGTTCCGGTGATTGAAAAAATCAAAGAAAAATTTCCTGATGTTGTGATCTCAATTGACACCTATCGTGCCTCTGTTGCTGAGAAGGCAATTCGTGCTGGTGCAAATATTATCAACGACATTAGCGCTGGTGCTCTTGATCCGAAGATTTTTAGTGTCGCTGCTGACCTTCAAGTTCCAATAATTCTGAATCATACCCGTGGTTCGCCTTCTGAGATGACAAAATTGGCCCAGTACCAAGACTTGATTCCTGAAATTGCAACAGAGCTTAGCGTTCAAGTCCAGAAAGCTTTAGACGCTGGTGTTCACCGCTGGCAAATTATTCTTGATCCTGGATTGGGATTTGCAAAAACTGGAAAGCACAACATTGAACTGCTCAAGAATTTCTCTCAACTTAGAACAGAATTTCCTGATATTCCATGGCTAGTCGGCCCATCTAGGAAAAAGTTCATTGGAGATTTGACTGGAAAGAACAAAGAGGATAGAGGATATGGAACTGCTGCAACAGTGACAGTTGCTGTTAGCGAGAAAGCAGAGATTGTTAGAGTCCACGATGTAGGCGAGATGGTCGATGTAGTTAAGGTTGCTGATGAGATTTACAGAAATTAGTCTACAAAGGTTGTACACATAAATCTTTTAAATAGCAGCATCCATATGTCTTTTGAAATAGATATTTATATTGTATGGAAACACAAAATAAACCCCATTAGATTTAAATGTATGGATCAAAATATATCACATGACTGAAATTGTTTACCAAATCTCAAGAAATTATCTTAAGAAAGGCGTGATTTCTTTACCAGTTTTGTTCAGTGACTTTGAGTAACTTTGAGTAACTTTTAGCCATGAACCGATTAACCCTTAGCTATACATGTCAGTTTTCAAGAGCTACTATACGGGGCGCTAGACAAGTAGCTCTTGCTAGGCTTTATAGCAGTTCTAACTATACAGAAAATCAATACGATGTAGCCATTATCGGAGGAGGCCCAGCTGGATTGACTTTGGCAGCAGCATTGGCTTCATCACCTTCTACTAGAGGATTGAAGACAGTATTAGTAGAAGGAAATACATGGAGCCCTCCAGGACCTGATGACTTTGACAACAGAGTAGTAAGCTTGACGCCTAGATCAGTCGCGTTTTTGAAAAAAATCGGAGCATGGAATAATATTGCTACAGAAAGGGTCATGCCATATGAAGGAATGCGAGTATGGGATGGTGTAAGCGGCCAGGGAATTGAGTTCGATGCGTGGGAAGATATGGCATACATGATTGAAAATAGAAATATTCAATGGGGATTGTTGCAAACGATTAAGAAAAATAAAGCTGAAAACATTGGTGAAGTCAAGCTGTTAGATAAAACTAAGGTAAATGATATTTCACGCCTACAGGGTGAAGAATGGCCGACAATCTCCCTTGATTCGGGAGAGTCTATTCAAGCTCGTCTAATTGTTGGAGCAGATGGTGCAAATTCACCAGCCAGAAAGTATGCACAAATTGAAGCTCGAGGATGGCCTTACAATCGATTCGGCTTTGTAGCAACATTGAAGCTTGAAGCTGAAGATTTTAGAAATCTGGCATTCCAGCGCTTTCTCCCTACTGGACCCATTGCTATGCTTCCCCTACCAGATGGTTATGCTTCTTTGGTATGGTCTTGCACACCTGAAATGGCCCAGATTTTACGTTCAATTACAGAAGAGCAGTTTACAACTCTTGTAAATGCTGCATTCAGATTGTCTCCTGTAGACATTCAGTACTTGCTCAAAAACCCTTCTGCAATTACCGAAGATGAATTAGAATGGAGACTTGAAAACACAACTGTAGATGAATCTTATGAACCATTGTACGTTTCTGAAATTATTACTGGTTCTCGTGCAGGATTTCCACTACGCATGCAACATGCTGACACTTATATTGCAGACCGAGTTGCACTTGTGGGTGATGCTGCCCATACAACTCACCCACTTGCTGGACAAGGCCTCAATATGGGACAGCAGGATGTCCAAGCCCTAACAGAGGCTCTTACAAGTGCTGTTGATAGAGGCCTTGACATTGGTTCGCAATTAGCGCTTGAGCCATATGTGGCTGACAGGTATCTTGAAAATCATATGAAATTGGGGGTTGTCGACAAGTTACACAAGTTATACTCAACAGATTTTGGTCCTTTAGTTCAATTAAGATCTTGGGGTCTTGGACTGGTAAACAGCTTAGATTTTGTTAAAAATGAGCTCATCAAAAGAGCATCAGGATAACTAAAAAAAAAAACTTGATATTCCTGGCATTTTAACTTGTTTGTAAATAATATTAAATCAAAACTCTACTGTAAAATTGTTTTTGAAATGTTTTTTTTTTTTGATCAAAATTGATGAAATTTTAACTACTTGATAGATTTCACTAAGTGTGCTTAAATGATTAATGAAAACTGTTGAAAAATTTCAGGGTCAAAACTCAATTCAAACGAGATAGACAGAAAACAGGTACTAGATTTCAAAAAAAATTTGAGAATAATATCTGGAATTATTTACAAATCACTCTGTAAGAACAAGAAATAAAATGTGGGATTATAAAGCGCACAAGAGTATATTCAAACAGCTATATAGGTTTAGATTACAGTTTAAGATCTTTGTATTTAGCATCTTTCTGTTTCCTGATAAATTCTAAAGTTTTAGTGAATCTAGTAGCGACTTCACCTTCCTTCTTATCTGTCTTTGTCTTTAGATTTGTAATTAAACTATTAACAAATTCAGACGGCACAATACCACGCTCAAAGTACCAGAGAGATTTATCTAGAATATCTAGAACCATCTCACCCTCAGCGGTTTGATCTGTTGAAGACTCTGCAACCTTCAAAGCTTTTTCTAATGTATCCTTGAGCTTTCCTTTATCCACTCTAACAATGAGATGACTAGCATGTAAAAGTGATCGACATTTATCTTGTTTTCGTAAAAGCTTGTTGCCATATACCACGCACTTCCTCGAAAGAGTATCAAGCTCTTCTGTCGGAATTGTCTTAATATAATACAATGAATTCACCAAAACACATAAAGCTTCATAGTCCATAATGCTCTCCTCATATACCGTCATGGCGGACACATATAAGTCGTAAGATTGTTCTGGAAATTGTGCCTGGTCAGCAGCTTGAGCAGCAGAAACAAATATATTAAAAGATTTGTTTGGCGAGTCGACATCAGCTGCAAGTGAATTTACAAATTTTAAAACTTCTTTTGTATCATTTTCAGATTGGTTGTGGATAGAGAGTAACGCTTTATAGGCAAGAGCCGGATATGTTATTGAGCGAATACTCTTTTGCAGCTCTAACTTTGCAGACTCGAGAGTTTTTAGGCCTGGCGATAAAAGATGAACAACTTTAGCTAAGTTACTTTGAATAGCAAGCGTTGAAGGTGAGAGTGGTCCGGCTTCATCTTCGTTTATTGATAATTTTGCAATACCACTTGTAACTTTTTCAGATTTATCGTCAATAGGCTCCACTATGGCAGAAAGGATCCCAAAAACAGAATCAACGTCTTCTAAATTATCTTGATTTGCAATTAATTCATTAAGAAAATCAATTATAATCTTTTTCTGTTGTTTAACTGGAAGTAGGTTTAGCACTGGTTTAAAATTTTTCAAATTTAGAGGGTTTGATTCGTTTGCAATCAGCGACAATAGGTCAACGATGCTGTCAGTAGCATTGAGTGTTTCCTGAGTAGACTTTAATTCATCCACTTTATCATGTACAAAAGATAAAATGCTGTCAAGATTTTCATAATTTCTAAGTGAGAGGGTAGCGACGCCAGTACATAAATCAATAACATCTGATAACGTTAGTTCCTTTCGAACCACGACCAGTTTACTAATTGAATCCCATAATGTAACAAACAACTTCTCATCGTATTGATCTCTTAACTTTTCAAAAAGTGCAAGAAGAACAATCTTAACATTAGTGTATTCAGTTAAATGGGTAATGGCTTCAAGCAAGGGTTCAAGGTGAGGTTTAATGTCAAACAATTGAATAACAACATCTAGCAGATATTCTTGGGCGAGAGTATCTCTACATTTGACAACCTGTTCTAAAACATTTGACAATATTTTGCTTTCATCATCCAAGTTGAGATCCAGCTCTGATAGTCGTACTAGATTTGACACAATCAAAATTTGTAGCTCTTGTCGTTCTTTGTATCTCTTTTCACGTTCTCGCGAATGCCCTTCATGCTGCAATCGAATCCAAAGGCGATTCATTTCGGTGAAATTAGCTAGGATGTAATCAATAAATACACTTTTCAATTCACCATTGGCAAGATCTGATGGCAAGAACTTATGAGTTCTTTGAGCTAAAAAGTATCGCAAAAATAGACCCCTCAGTGGGTGTTGTACACCTTTGGTCATCTCTATCAAATCTTTTAATATCTCTGCAACTGGTGCTTCAGGAGTGGACATATAAACTGTTCCAACACTAATCATGAGATAAAGTCTCGGTAGAATGTTACCTATTCAATAATTAATATCTGGGGTCATTTCGCAATAAGAATAAACTTACCAGCATATTGAACCAGCTCATATAAATCGGCAAGGTTTTTTTTACGTTTGAGATGCTCACTGAGAAAATCTAGTTCGTCATATATGACAACATAAAGCTCATAATACTGTTTTGGTGAAAGAAATGACGTTCGTAGCTCGCCCAGAAAAAGCGAAGCGTGCTTGAAAGCTTCTAGAAGACGATTGGTCTTGAGACACTTGCGCATGGCGATTGCTTCAGAGCGAATGATACCAATATGCTCCTCTAGCTTGCGGGCCTGCTCCTCGTTAGCAATGACTTGCACCGCAGTGGACATGATGGCGGATATTGATAAATTAGCAATGGCTGTGGAAATGAGTGTGAAAATAGCAGATGGCCAGGAGAAAGCTTACCACAACTTGAGATTTTGTATTACAGTGACGTGGAGTTACCCTGTTTGAATTTGAAATTTCCCATATAGAAAATAAAAAAAATTTAGAAAATATAATTCTGCAAATATTATAGTCAATTTCATCAAAATGCGCCATCATGAAGCTTTTAGGTCTTGCTAAACTAGATATCGCCAGAACTGCAGCCCAAGAGACATTAGCATATGTTGCAAAATCTGTTACTAAGTTTGGACCCCTTAAAAAATCCAATAGCCCGCAAATAAACCATGAAATAAATCGAATTCTGCGGCTTAATGGGTCTGTATCAGTCACTCCCAAAGTATTTGATCGTGAAGTAGACCAATCGCTAAAAGCGAAATACAAATCACAGCTTAGACAACATGTACTCACCAAGCCAATCAACTCCACGAAATTGAATCATGTAATGACATTTTTTCAAAACAAAATAAATAGGTCTGATGTTG
The DNA here is from genome assembly GCA_022023575.1 of Geotrichum ghanense (nom. inval.). NCBI lineage: Eukaryota > Fungi > Ascomycota > Dipodascomycetes > Dipodascales > Dipodascaceae > Geotrichum > Geotrichum ghanense (nom. inval.). The sequence continues at coordinate 740,062 of JAKKCX010000008.1, read as the reverse complement.
AAAGACTAATATATCCTAACTATGGTTTACTTCCAACCACAAGAAACGATATATGGCAAGCAGTAGAGATGGGAAAGCTTTACTTCGAGCTACAATGCCAACTATCTATACTGAATCTACCTTCAGAAAGTGCATTTAAAATTGGTAACTGCGACTTTTCGAGGTACGAAAACAAATCAGTAACGTCTCTATATCGTCCAGAAGTACTTGAAAAATACATCACCTCTAGCGGACTGGAAAATGCTGTAATTAATGTAACAGATTCAGACAGTAATATGAAGGTTGCTCACAACATTTTATACGGAGGACTAGGTTTTATGCTGCTACAGCGTGGTGAAGAAGAAACTAAATTCTTTTTGAAAAACAAAATTATAGACGGATATGAAGGCTTAATGAAAATTCTTGTCACCTAATGTTTAGATCGCATCATCATTTCATAGCATTTGCATTTTTACTCATCAGCATACACATACTTCAATAATAGGATATGATAAAAAAAATACAGATAAAAATCTCTTAAAAGTATCTAATACACTCAATTGTGAAACCAGATATTTAATAAAAGTTTTATTCATAAACATAAATTTAATGATAGACAAAAATAAAGAAAAAAAGACTGTAATATAAGTAAAAGCTTATAAGCGTAATGTTCATTATGGTAGAAGTTGTATGCTTTGAAGAATAAATAAATAGGGCTAGTAACAAAAGCGTGAATAGTTAGGAGTTCACAGCAGTAACACTGCTAGTATATGATAATGTCTTTTCCATGTCGACTTGGTAGATCCTTCTATATGCCATCTTTTGGAACTCACTCATACTTTCGTAGAAGTGTCTACCAGCAGTATGTGTAGCGATACGATGGATTAATCGTGCTGTTGATATTCTGACCTGCGGATGCTTGTGAAACAACCCGTAAGCAATATAAAACAGCTTATTTATACTAGATGCAGTTAAAAGCCACATGGTATCACTATCATCGCGTACATGGTCAGAAATAGCAGTGTAGATGTGTGCTGACTCCTCTACACTCATCTTCTGGTAGCGCAACTTATCAAGATAGTAATCAAAATCAAATACACTTTTTGGCGATTTTGGCCACAGTACAGCTCTATCATCTAAATAGCATTGGTAACTTCGCGACGTTCTCCAGCCTTCAATAACGGGAGCATAACAGTTGAAATCCGCCATTTTTTGTACTTCACTAGACCAAGTATACCCGTACCCGGGTACAACATCATAATCGGGATCGGTAATAGATGGCCATAGGTTGGTTCTACCATATTTGAACTCTTCATAGTTAGTCGCAATTCGAATGAAACGCTTGATATAATCACGACACCTAGCTCTTATCGAAGACTCTGCAAAATGGTCTGCAATCATTGATCTGAGGTCTGCTATAAAAGAAACGTCTTCTGGATTCATGATATTGTTTATATTAACCTGTTGGTTAGGTTTGGTTGATATTGGGGGACCTGGAATTCCAATTGCGCTTGAGATCTTCAATGTTCCAGTCTCTAGATCAACAAAAATATCCCACCAAGATGGATGATGGCCAAATGCAGGATTTTTAACACCTGCGATATATCCTTTGGATGAGAGTAGGTCATCCACTTTACTCAAATCGGTATAGGGAAATGCATTAGTAACAAATGACCTTAGAACACCCCCACTAGCTAATGAACAAGCCGCTAGCACTCTATCTGAAACCTCACCTGAAGGCCTATTCAGTCCTACGAACAGAATGCGTTTTTGTGTTAAAAGACCATTGATTAAAATCAAGAGCGGTGGTGTCATAGCTCCATATATCGTCAATTCGGGATGAAGAACCTGGCACGGCTCTTTCATATTTAAAAATGTTGATACTAAATTAATCATTGAAAAGTCTCCTATTGATTCGTAGTAAATGTCTATAGGAACTTTAATGGGAATCTTCATTCCGTTGAAGTTGACTTTGGATTCATAGAAATGTGTGTTTTGATTTAAATTTCGTTTGATGTGTGCATGGCTTTTAAGGTCGATATAATACCCACTACTTCTATCAGACATTATTGATGCAAGAGTTGGGGAGCTGCTTATACTCATGTGAGGATCCGTTTCAAATTTTTCAATGAACATATCTGGACTGTCGGATGCTGATAATATTTGTCTCTCTAAAAAGTTCAGTTTGGGTACTCCCGACAAATCAATCGAATTAATGGCATCGTAAAGAGCCTGTAGACTGTCAATAGATGGAACTCTGAAATATTCGTCTAAAGCAAGAAGTAGCAGAGGTTTGAAAACGTGGAAAAATGGATGAGGTGTCACAATACACATCGCTTTAACTACTGCTCCTCGTTTTACGTCTTTGTCGAATTTCGTGTTCACTAAATTCAAAACATAAAGTTTTTCGGCTTTGCTTTTATCCTGTTCATTTTGGATATGATACTGGAGTTGTGATCGATTCTTCTGATGATATAGAAAAAATATTGTCCAATCTTCTGTTCGTACATGCGATTGATCGGGGAGCATGAGCTCAGCTATGAGTGTCTTGTCTCCTTGAATAGAGGTCGGGTATTGATAGCGAACCGTTGGTCCCGAATCTATATCGAATTCGGCGGCCAGGACGTACTCAACGTGAGGTCCCAAATAAGTCTCTGCGGAAACCATTAGATGCTGGCAGATGTTGCAAAGGATGTAGAGGAAAAGATAAGGGATAGAATACAAGAGTAGTAAAAGAATAAAAAAAAGTTTTGAGGAGGAAATGTTTTTTGTGTTACAGAAGGGGGAATTGGGTGCATTATCACAAATTAACACTTTTTAATAGACTTTACTACAAATTAATAGTATTTTAATGCACCTCCCTGCATGCCGACCCATTAACCAGTTTCCTCTTGTTCAGAAGATGAACAGCAAAACCGTCACTCCAGTAGCTAAATATTTTCGAAACTGATAGCAGAATGAACGAGTACTCATTCTCCTTAATCGGCGTTGATTCCACTTGTGTGGCTTTCGCAAATAGATAAAAATGATCATTAAAATTCCTGAGATTGCGCTACTGCTGGCATCAACTTGATGAAAGTTCTTGGAACTTAACAATTCTGTTTATATTACACATGTGCCAAACGAACATACACGCAAACTATATAGCATCAATACATCAGGCGCGCCAGAAAAGCTCTGAGTCGTTGTTAAGTTATATTGACATTGTTTCATGCCCAAAGCTTTATACCTCGCATGACTACAGAAAAATGCATGTAAAGAGGCACAACGGAAAAGATATTGGTTGTATTAAGCATTGTAGCTTCATCACTACTGAAACCTTTTATTTAATAGTTCTGAATCGGGTCTTGAACATGATTCAATAGTCTATAACCTGGGCTGACCTTTTGAGTTCAACTATGCATTATCTAAGGATATTGGCCCTTTGGAGGCCCGAAATATCCAGGATTGATAGGAACTGCTAGTCGAGCTCCTCCTTGTGCATCAGCACCTGCAAATGCAACAGCGTTTCCCCACCAGTTCAATGGCTTAGAGTTATACTGTACTGAAAAAAAGATGATTACTGCTCCAGCAGCAACTCCGGCTTGAAGAGAAGACGCGATAATGTAGTTGTATCGTTCCCACCATTTAACATAACGAGTTTTCAAGTAACTCATAAAAAACCAGGACACATAGATGCCAGGTGTAACATAAGCCAAGTTAAATGGAGCAAATGCAGTAAATCCTCCAATGATGGGGATTGGTTGGACATAATACATTGATCGTGGAAACCACCGTTTTAAACCCAAGACAATGAATGGTAGAACAGCTCCAAGTACAAACATCCATTTCAGAGCTGGATATAGCGTCTTGAATACCCTTTTGGGACCAAGCACTCCCCATACAACGCTAGATGAAAAAAAAGAATTTGCGCTTGGACATGTAAATTTTTCTGCTTGGTGAATTGTGCAAATATCTTTTACATTGCCCATCTGCCAATTAAGCACACCAACAGTTACTAAAACTTGAAGAAGTGTTGAAGCTAATTGCCCGAAAAACATTGCACGAGGTGGTATTTTTGCGTAATGCCCCATCTTTAGGTCAGTAATGTAATTCTGGGCCTGGCCATCAACATTGTATCCATAGGCTTTCAAAAGCATTAATGCGTAACCATTTCCTGGGAAAATAGAACCAAAAATGAGCTCCATTAGAACGTTCAATCCAAATTGAACTCCATTGGTAGAATAAATAATAGTAATAGGAATCAGAAACAAAAAGTTCAATCCCATTGCAAGGAAAATGCTCCATACTGGCGTATTTGTAGGATAGATTTTAACGCACGAAATGCCACAACCTATAGCGCATGTTAAAATCAGGAAATACCACCAGTCTGGAACTTCTCGGAACTTGCTCATCATCTGGCTATGGTTGTCTTTGTGCTGTGCGTAGTTTGATACTCCAGGGTGCCGTAGTGTTTCCCAAAAACTACCAAAAGCCTTTAAAAGTGATTTCCATTCACTTGCAAGTGTATAAATTATGGCAAATGGATATAATACGAAGAAACCACCATACACAACCAAATTCCCTGCTGTATAAAATGGCGGTGAATATTTTTCATACTTTTTTGCATCAAACAAACCATTTGTTAAAATGTTTTTAACATCGTAAGGTTGACCTGTATTTGTGAATAAAGTGTTTGTATTAATAGGAAGATACGATGTCCATCGAGAGTTGGTATAGTAAATGGCTGGAATTACGACTAGCCCAGCAACAAGAGCTCCTGCATAACCGTTGACTTGAGACAAAAATGGAATTTGCAATGGAAACCAAAAGTTGATCAGAGTCCAATCAAGCGTTGGCATAGGATTCAAGCCAATTCCAGAAATGGTACCCGTAATAGCAGCTAAGTTAAAGTTGTTGGGCGAGATCCATGTTGTCCAATTGAACATACTGGTTGATTGAAAAAAATAGTTTGGAATCCAAAAGTATATGAATGCTCCGAGAAAAATATATAAAAATAGTCTGTATCTAGAAATCGTCCAGCCGTTTATATTTGTCTTATGTTCTTTTTCTACCAATGCTTTGTTTAATGCAATAGTGGGCAAAATAATGGGCCAAAGTGATCTCACTGGATATATACTGATTTTCCGCATCAAGCCTGAAAAGCCATAGCTTGCGAACTGTGTAGAAAGAACAAGTAAGAACTGGTAACCCAATCCTGCCCACTGATTTCCATAAAATATTGGAAGCTTTTGAGTCATGATATTAAAGGTTGCAATGAATGCACCTCCATTAGAAACATTAAGAATTATAGATGTTAGCATTTGTTCTTTAAATGTCCAGGGCCCGGGATTTAAAGAATGGCGCTTGCCCTTTATTGTAATTCCCCAATCAGGTAAATATTCCATAGCCCTACCACATGGTAATAATAAGATTTGTAAAATACCTGAAGATAAGTCAATTGACGGTTGTCTTGTATTGAAAAATTGATTGAGTCCTGTTCCAATTATTGTCCATAGAAATCCAAGAAAGTAAGCTCTAAATGTTGCACAATTTTCTGTAGGATCGTCATAGGGTGTGGTCACTGCTCTAATCTCTGGGTACGGAGAATGGTATGCAATCAGAACAGCATTGATTTTAACATTCTCTTCATGCTTTTTTTTACTAAAAACGTCAGAAGACTCTGAATCTTTTATAAGAAGTTTAAGATCATCCATTGTTTGTATTGAAAAATTAATATCATCATCGTGGTATAAAATTGCTTGTTGAAGAATTTCTGTTGCTTCTTCCAAAGTCATCTCAGAATATTTTGAAAAGAGATACTCGCTTGATAAATCTTTATCTTCTTTATCTGAGGGTTTTCCTAACCGTACCATTATATCTTCTTTTTCTTGTAAATAAGAAGAAGACTCTTCCAAAACCACAATTTTCACATCTTCTTTTTCTTTAACAGACATTTTATTATGTTGTTAAGAAGCAGTTTGGAAAATCTAAGTTTTTTTTCGTTCGTCTGCTATTTTTTTTTTTTTGCCAAAAAGAAGCGAACAACAGTTTTATATTTAACTACTTTTCAAGAAATTGCAAATCAGTTAAATCCATCTTAGATTGAAAACTACAGATTAGCATTAAGTTTCATTTCAAATATTTCAGATAGACTTTTGCTGTTGTACAAAACTCAATAAACTATGTTCAATTGATTTGAATTAAGAATTCTTTTTGGTCTTTTAAAATTATGAGTCTCTATAACTATGAAAAAAAAACAAATTTTATCGGATCATTTTATATAAATTTAGCATTAATTACAAAAAGATGAATCTCCAAAATTTTTCATGTACTTTGTCTGAAAGAGAAAATACATTCTGGTTAAGGATAGTTTCCGGGTGAAGGTCCGACGTACCCCAGATTATCAGGAATCGGTAAACGGCCATGCATATGATTGTCGACACCCGCGTAAGATACCTTATTTCCCCACCAGTCCAAATCTTTTGCACTGTATTGAACGGAAAAAAAAATTATCACAGCTGAAAAGGCGCACCCAGCTGTTAACGATGCTGATAAAACATAGTTATACTTTTCCCACCAAGCTTGATATCGTTTTTTCAAGTAGTACATGAAAATAAAAGACACATACAGTCCCACAGTTAAATAAGAAAGATTATAGGGTGCAAATATTAACATGCCACCAATGATCAAAGTTGGCTGAAAATATTTGGTTTGTTTCGGGAAGAACTTTTTCAGAGCTAAGCATGGAATGGCAGCAAGTGCTCCTATCAAGAAATACCATTGGAGAGCAGGATACATTCCAGAGAATATTTTTTTTGGTCCAATCACTCCCCAAGTAACAGATGCTGAAAAAAAGGTGTTTGTAGGGGGACATACAAACTTTTGTGCTTGATGAGAAGTACACAAACCTTTTACATTCGAAATTTGCCAATTCACTATACCAATCGCTACAAAGCACTGTATAATCAAGGATATTATCTGACCTCGAAAAAGTGCTTGTGGTGGGACTTTGGCGTAGTGAGCTATCTTTTGATCAGTGATATAATTTTCAGCTTGGCCCCCAATATTAGCACCATAACATTTTAAAATGTTTAATGCTATTCCCTTTCCTGGAAGAGCATATCCAACAATTATTTCAATTAATACATTCAGTTGAAAGGTGAATCCTGTAACAGAGCAAATTAACGAAATGGGTATCAAAAATAGAAAATTCATGCCAATAGCAAAAAATATTCCCCAGACAGGTGTATGGGCCTCGGGATATACTAAGACAAGTATTATACCTAACATCAGAGATATGAGTAAAGTGATAAAAAACCACCAATCCGGAACTTCTTTATATTCAGACATCATTTGACAGTGTATATCACCATAGGTTTTGAAGTTAGATCTTCTTGGGTGTTTTAGCGTTTGCCAGATTTGTTGGAAATGAAGTTTAATAGTTTTCCACTCACTGCCAAATGTATATATAATTGCAAAAGGGTACAATGCAAAATAAGCACCATAACAAACCAAATTTGCAGCAGTGTAAAATGGAGGCCCATAGCTTTCATACTTATTTTTATCCAAAACTCCTCTAGTCAACACTTGTGATACATCATATTTTTTCCCAGTATTAGTGTAAATATGGTTGTTATTTATAGGAAAGTAGGAAGTCCAAGATTTATTTGAGTAGAAAATAGCAGGTATGATCACTGCACCGGCAATTAATGCACCCAAGTATTGATTTAACATAGAGTAAAAAGGTATATTTAGGGGCTTTTTGTAATTTATCACAGTCCAATCAAATGTTGGAAATGGATTCAATCCAAGTCCGCCAATTGAGCCAGTAATAGCAGCAAGATTATAATTTGTAGGCTTTAACCAAGTGATCCAATTGAAATATGAAGTTGCTTGAAAAAGGTAACCTGGTATCCAAAAATATACAAAAGAAATAGAAAATACCCAAAGAAAAAACTGATATCTCGATATTTTCCAGCCATTTATATTTTGCGTAGACTCTTTACCAGTAAAAGCTTTGTTCAAAGCCAGGGTAGATAATACAGTGGGCCATACTGCTCTTACCGGATACACAACGAGTCTTCTCATTATACCTGCAAACCCAACACCCATAAATTGGGTAGAAAATATGAGAAGACATTGATATCCAATGTTTGCCCAACTGTTGTTGTAGTACATAGGCAGTCTGTCAACCATAATGTTATATAAACTGGCATAAGCTCCATTAATTGATACATTTACTATCAGTGTTGCAAACATTTGCTCTTTACCACTCCACGGGCCGGGATTCAAAGAATGTCGTTTTCCATTAATTGTGAGCCCCCAATCGGGCAAATGTTCAGACATACGACCACATGGAAAAAGTAGAATTTGCATTATTCCTGAACACAACCATATTGAAGGCTGGCGTGGTGAAAAAAATTGGTTCATACCACTGCCTATTATTGACCATAAAATGCCCCAAAAATATGCTCGAAAAGTTTCAACTGGAGTTTCTGGATCATCAAATGGATCAGTGACAGCTCGTACTTCTGGGTAGGGTGAGTGAAAATATATTAATGCTGCCTCTTTTCTAGCTTCTATTTCCCACGATTCTTTAGATAATCCAACTGCTTCTGGACCAATAAGAATTAATTTTATATATTTCATAACATCTTCTGGAAAATTAACATCATCATCATGATCTCTAACCACCGAGACGAGAATATTTTTTGCATTTTCAAAGTCTAGAGAGTTGAATTTTTCAAAAAGAAATTCAGGCACTGGATCATGGTAGCCAACATCTGGATTCGCTCCTAAAAAACCTTTGATATCCTGTATTGAAAAGCTATCAGACAACTGTTTGTACTTACTAGCAGTACTTTCTTTTACAGATGCTTCTGTCTCGTTTTCCATAATCAATTTTCTTATAAGCGACAAAAAAAAAAAAATCCAAGCAGGATGATGGTCTTATTAAAGCTACCATCATCTAATTTAATTTAATTCAGCATAATATTTGATGATAATCGATTTTTTCGTGCTTCCAGTAAACACTGATATCTTTATTGTTATAACTTTCAACTATTCGCATTATTCCAAAGCGCCGTTTCAGCAAATAACTATAGAACGAAATCTTCAATTCAGCTATTTTACTTTTCTAATATATTTTACATGAAGAAAACTTCTTTTATTTGTTAAATCATAAACAACACTTCAAGGATGACGATAGATAGTTTTTCCACAGTGAATACGTCATATAGGTAGCTTAATATACTTTGTAAAAAAACAAAAAAAACATCATGATTAAAAGTGTGAAAAATCATTTTATGGATGAAAATTAGGATATTAAATAATTTTTGATTTAAGAATCAAATTCAAACGTTAACATACTGCAATGCAAAACCAAGAAACAACGCAAGTGATGGTCAAGTGTATGTAGTTTGACCTTTAATCTACTATAGCATTGAGGTGAAAAAAAAAAAAAAAAAAAAAAAAAAAATTAAATAAATAAAAGCTATTTCATAGAATATGACGACTATTCTTCCTTAGAAAGCGTGGCTTGTTGAATTCCAAAATTTAGTTTCATACCATCACCTAAATAGCCAATTTGTTGCCGTTTTTCATATAAATTCTTGAACAGATCAAATTGTAAATTGAAACCAATTTGATTAAATGGATTTTTCATAAATTCTATTACAGGCTCGGTTCTCAACTTTTTATTGCTATACCAAGTGATGATTCCATTTTTGATTGCTTTTTCATAAATCTCTTTGGAAGAGTAACATAGAATAAATGATGCAGTTGGGTTTTTGCGAGAGGTATAAAATTCGTATGGATTAAGTAGTCTAGGAAGACATACAATTGTATTAGAATATGGGCCCACTGTTGATTGATCCCGGAGTTTGTGATACAAATTTTGACAGTTTTCGTGAATTGAAAGGTTGGTATCAATAGGAATATTATGAACGATAATTTGATGCCATACAGATATGTGCCTAAAAATTATAGCATCATTCGTTGTTATAAAGCTCAAAGCTTTCTTTGGGAGATTTTGGAAAGAATCCCTTAGTCGAATAATTAAAATATTTCCATAAACATATTTGACAGATATCGTGATGAGATCATTTTCATGTAAATATTTGACCACACGAGAAACCAACTCACCATATAAAGACTTATTAGCTACTCCTAATTTGATTCTATCAATTTCAATAATTGCCATATTATCTTCACGCATCTTACTTCTTTTATGTGAACTTGAAGATAATGGGAGTTTATTAAGTGTCTTCGTTCTAAAAATGCGGAGTTTTTTGTTTTCTCGTCGAAGTTCCAATATTGTACTTTTATGAAGCTGTTCTGCAACTCTGTTTCTTTTGAATTCTTGGGACAATAAGTTATGGACAGTCTTTAGCTCTGTAGTGCTTTTACCCGTTTTAAGTTCATTCTCTAAAAGTTTCAAAACGGTTTTTCTAGAAGCAAAATCAAGAAATCCCACATCAACAAATTGTACAGACGTATTAGAAGGTGTTGTACCTTGGTTGGTTTCAGTGACGAGTTGATCACTTACTGTATTAGTTAGTGAATTCAAACTGGGAGTGTTGGCAGACTGCAGTTGTCTTAAAAGCTCTTTTTCACGATCTTTTAAATAAATAACAGCTTCAACCTTTGCTGCTAACTTGTCCTTTAATTCATTAATATCTTCATTCGAACTAGATTGAAAATCTAAATGCAATTCTTTTACACGAGATGTAATGATAATCAATTCATCGTAAATTGCTGTTAAAGGTTCAACAGCTTTACTGATTTTATCTTGTGAAATGGTTGAAGGGATTTTGATATCTTTATGGTCTAAATCTAAAATAGACCACATTGTTTCGAGAACACTCTTGAACTTGTTTGAACTTTCTGCGATTTTTGAAAAAAAAGTATCGAAAGATTGTGATAAATCAGAATAAGCTATGGATTGAAGAGAAGCTTCGGTTTTATATTTATCAATATCTGACTCAAGAGAATTTATAGTCTTTTGCTGCTTTTCACATTTTTCTGTAAAGTTAGCTATATTTTTTTCTTCATTAAGTCTATCAGCTTCCTTCTCCTTTTTGAAAGTTATAACTATATCATTGTTCAAGTTTTGAGCTGCATCCAGTTTATCATTAAGATATTCAATTAATTTATTTTTCTCTGCTAGCTCTTCTTCAAATTTGTTGATTTTTGAATTTTGTCCTTCAACTTCATTTTTTAGTCGCTGCTGCATTCTATCCAAGAGCTCATTTTCATTATTTTTTAAAAAAGAACGTAAATTTTGATCAAATTCAGATTTTATTGATATGCCGTTTTCAATTGTTTTTTTCAAAGCAGCAAGCTCAGCTTCAAGTCCTAATACTTTCTTTTGACTTGAATCGTTTTCAGCTTTATAGCTTTGTAATGAAACTAGCAAAGACCTATTTTCTTCCGTCAGTTTGAGTATTTTTTCCTCGCTACTGTTGATTTTGTTTTCATAATCTTTTTTTTCATCACGATAAGCCAAAAGTTGCGTTGACTTCATTTGGGACGAGCGCGTTAGAAGCTTTATTTGAGTTTTTAGTCTTAATGCTATTGAATCGAAATTTTTTATGCTAGTGCTGAAATCCGTTATGTCTTTTATGATGGCTTCAGCTTCTTGATCTGGTTCATTAAGGTCCGTGTCAACCAATTTCTGTTCTTGAAAAGATACTAGAGGAGCGCTAGAGGGTTTAAAATTGAAACTTGATGATTCAGGCACTTTCACAGCGCATGCAAGATTACTGTTGTCAGAAACTATATTTTTCTTTGGAAGACGGCTTGCAGAGAACCCATTATCTGTTCCAGTAGACTTTCTTCGCAGCCTACTATTTGGATTGACCGTCTTTCTGACGCTGGAGTTACTGCCTTGACGTACAGTTTTCTTATCTATTAGAGATTCTGATTGCTTGCTTCCAGGCAAGCTATCATCACTGGTATTGGTGTTTTTACTCATTCTATGTGTTGAATAGCTGCAATCGTGATGTTTAACATTTAGATCATATAAAAAATGGAAACTTCTAGCTGGTAAGTGTAAATTAGAAAAGGGTTAGGTGAATGCATACAGCTCAATTGACATGACCAGATCATGTACCTTAATTTACAAACGGGATATCAGTAAGTACATTCACAATGAAGAAAATGAATGTAGGTTTCATTAGAATCTGTTTGCACAATAAATCAATTGTTTAAGGTGATGATAAAAATGTTGAAAAAAGAAAGAAAAAAAAAGCTTCATCAAATTAAATTATGGGTAAGTTTATAAACACAGAGCTATATGAATATCTTGGTTTACATTTCACCGCATTCAACTATGGTCAAATCATGGGGATAAGGTCTATCATTCTCTCCAGTTTTAACATGTTCCATTTTCCGCACAATATCCTGTCCTTCAATAACTTTGCCAAATACAACATGTTTCCCGTCTAGATGACTTGCTTTCGTACAACAAATGAAAAACTGACATCCATTCGTGTTAGGACCAGAATTGGCCATAGAAACTGAGAACTCTTCGTCTGAAAATACATCTGTAAGCATCAACATACACCAGTATTAATCAACCCTGATGGGAACCAAATATAAAACTTACGATTATAAGGAAAGCCTTCGTCTGGGAAAGTACTGCTTCCATATATTGTCATGCTTCCTGTGCCGTTACCTTTGATAAAATCACCACCTTGGATCTAATACCTAGAGTGTCAGTAAAATATTTGGCACAAACCAACCACTTTCAGTAAAACAACATACCATGAAATCTTTGATTACACGATGAAATTTGCATCCTTTATAACCTTGCGGCACAGTATTAACCTTGTATTCACCTGTGCAAAATTGTCTGAAGTTTTCTGTCGTTCTAAAAAATAAATGGATCAATTAATATCAATCAACAACACGATTTGTAGTAAGTCTTACTTTGGCAGTTTATCGGCGAAAAGTTCGATTTTTACTCTACCAAGTTTTTGACCTTGTTCTGACGTTAGTACAAGTATCAGTTTCAGAACAAAGTTATCACCTACTTCCTAGTGCAACCTATATTATTGTTAGATATCTATATAGTTTGATATACCATCAATCATACCTACATCGAAAAAAACGATTGGATTCACGAGGTTTATGGTTGTACTGGTACTCATTTTGATATGTTTGGAATTTTTTGTTGAAAATGTGGCTATGAAACGTGAAAATTTCCTAGTGTTTTAATTTTTTTTTTACTTCGACTGTTTAAACTCTTAGATTTCCCATTATTTCACCATTCACACCCCACACGCTGAATTTATTTAAAATACGTTTCGTTCAGTAGCAATCACAATTTTCAGTATTTTCACTTTTCAACAATGACTATTGACGACAATTCGTACTTCGCTACACACCCGGAACCTGATTATCTTCCAGAGCTTCAGAAAAAGGTACAAGCTTTCATATTGTCACACCAATCAGATAACCGCCGAATTGCATTGGTCACCTCTGGAGGAACTACAGTCCCCCTTGAAAACAATACAGTTAGATTCATTGACAACTTCTCAGCAGGCACTAGAGGTGCTATCTCAGCCGAAAAATTTTTAGAAAATGACTATGTCGTCATTTTCATGCACAGACATTTTTCTCTCTTGCCTTATGAGCGTCACTTTGCTAACAATACCCTACTTGAATGCGTGGATAAAGATTCTGACGGTAGAATGACTGTTAACGAAAATTTTCAAGAAAAGATGCAACAAGTATACTCAAACTACAAAGCTTCAAGAGATAAAAATTCTATTCTTTACATTCCTTTTACAACGGTTAACCAATACCTTTTTACGTTGAGAATGATATCTTTGGAACTTAGCAACACTAACAACAGTCTGTTTTATTTAGCAGCAGCAGTTTCTGATTTTTTTCTGCCTGTTTCAAAGGTTAGTGAGCATAAAATTCAATCTAAAGAAGGGAGATTAATTCTTGATCTAGACCCAGTGCCTAAATTTTTGAAAAAGCTTGTCGATGAATGGGCTCCTGATTCTATGATTGTATCATTTAAACTTGAAACGGATGAGGATTTACTTGTTTATAAGGCTAGACAGGCTTTAGAAAAATACTCTCATCAACTTGTGATTGGAAATCTTTTGCAAACCAGAAAACAAAAAGTTATTTTTGTCAACTCTGGAGAAGATGAGCCAGTGGAGTATTCCATTACTCCCGAGCAGGAAGCTAGTGGTTATGAGATTGAGAACATCATTATTCCAAAAGTTATCGAGGCTCATTCAGAATGGATATCTAAGCATTAAATTAGTTAGAGGACCACATTGATGAAATGTATCCAAGTATATATAGAGCTGTACATATAATATATTTACAAGTATGATAAACCAACCCCAAATTGAAGTCCTTTTCTAGTGCCTTCGTTCTCTCTGGCAACTAAAGGAAGTGTCAAGTTTAATTCAAACCGAGCTGCTGGATGTCTATAAACAACACCAAAACCAGCAGAAACTGATGGTCTAGTTATCAGTTCTTTAATTGTTCCTTTAACATCTTCTTGATTTAAAGCTAGTAATGAACCGCCGTTTAAGAATGTATGGAATCTGAGGCAACTGTCGGGAGATGTAAGCTTTGGAATTCGAGTGAACATACTCACACCTTGAGCAAAATATATCTCGCCGCCCACAGAGTCACGACCATCTCTAGGGCCAATGCCATTCAAGTAGAAACCTCGAACATCATTTGAACCGCCCAAAAAGAATCTGTCCATAAAGTGGGATTTTCCAGTATGAGCCCACATCATTCCAGATTTCAGAGTGTAGTTAAAAACGACATCATCAATACTGTCTAGATGTTTCTTTTGGTCAGCAATATACTTTCTAACAGGCGAACTAAAGCTCTGTATGTTTGTTCCAAAATTGAATCCTTTTGCAATCTGGGCCTCAACCGTGCCTTTGACAAATGGCAAATCACCATTCTCTTTTCCCATTAAACCAGCCATTTCCTGACCAATTTTGAAATAATAACCATTAGATGCAAGTAAAGTATTGTTACGAGTGTCTTTATTGAAAGACCAAAAAATACTTGTTTTAATACTATCCCCAGCCATTTGTAATACCGAATCACTTGCATTTGGAGATACGGCACAAATAGTACGTAAAACTGCTTCATATCCAGCTTCAAACTCACTGCTCGACTTCACCTTAGCAGATATGCCTTTAATAACCTGTTCATGAGAAGCCCACGGTATTTTTCTAGAGGATACATAACCCAGCAACTCATATCTGAACCTAGATGAATTATTCAAAGGAGATGAAAAATTTAGTAAATAGGATGATCTTGTTCTTGTGCCAATAGTAGCATCAAACGATATCACTTCAGCACCGCCAAACAATGACTTTACCATAAAATTAGCGTAGCCATTACCTTCTCCATTTCCAAGATCAGTACCTGTTTTTGCAATAAATCGTTTGGCTGAATTAAGATGCAAAGTGGCATTAACGTCAAGATCTCTTGAACCAAAGGGAGCAAAAATTGATTTTGGAGCTTCATCCAAATTGAATGAAATATGATCGTAAATTCCAAACGATGAAAGAGCTTTATGAGCATTGTCGAGAGCTTCAACAACTGTTTTTAAATCTTTCCCTGACGCTTCTAATACTGGCTCCAATTGGGATTTTAAAAATGAAGGCCTTGTATTTCCACCACCTTTTACTGAAATTTTTTGAATATTGATATGTCTAGTAGAATTTCTTGATAATAAGTCATTGAAAAATTCCATAGTGGTTAGCTGTTCCTCCTCGAGTCTCTTGATTGCAGCATCAGAAGGAACGTCTTGTTCCTTCTCTTTATGCGACTCATACAGCCGATCAAATACCTGCCCAATGTTAGTTAAAAGCAGTTTAATATTATTTATTTTAACTCACTGTATCTTGGATTTCAGCTGAAGGACTCATCGTGGATTTATTTCTAGTTGGTTGTCGCTACTATGAAATCTCAAAACCGTGATTTGAAATTTTCAAACACAGATTCACGTGATACAACTTTAGCGATCCAAAGGAATATATGATAACGTGGGGAACTATAAAACCTTGTATTTAAGAATCATTTGAAACCGCAAATTGTGAATTTAATCAAGATTGGTCTTATATTAGCTTTTTAATATTATTACTTATATATTAAATATTTTAATTAGTTGGTGATCACTGGAGTTTATTTCAATGTATCTACCTTCAAAATGATACCTAGTTTTGAGGAACATAGTCTTCAACAAGATCGATATACTCCTGTCCTTGTGCAACCCATCCAGTAAATCCACCTGTTAAAATATAGGGCTTAAAGTCTTCGTCGCCTTTTTCTTTAACAAGCTTTTCAAACCAACCCCAAACTCGTGTAGCTCTATCTCTAGAGCTTCTGCAATATACAACAACTTCTTTTTTTCCAGCGCTTTTGTATAAATCATAAAGGTCTTCAATCGATCCTTGAATCCCTTGTGCAGGAAGATTCAAAGCACCTTTGATTTTTCCGCCAACAAAATCAGCTTTTCTTAAGTCAATCAAAGCTACTTCTTTTGGTGTTTTGGTTATGAGATCCTTGACTTCTGCCTGAGAAAGATAAACTTCCTTGGAAGGCAAAATACCTGGATCTTGAGTATTTTCTAGCCAGACTTTGACTTCAGGTGCAATACTCATTTTTGTATATATAAATTCAAATGCTCTAAAAGAGAGAAATAAAGAAGAAAAAGCGAAACCAATTCGTTGAATAAATGTTGAGAACTTTCGTAATATTGTCACCCTTTTGTGCCATTGAAAACTCAATCAGAATTCATAAATGGCTGATCTCAGCTTCCTTGCCCTGGTGTCAGCCGTGTATGAAGTATAAGACACCAGTTTACATTACGTTTAGTGGGAAATTCAAGGTAGATGGAAAAAATAAAGTGCTTTTACCAGTGCCATTTTTCTTTATCTTTGATAGCTCTGTTGTTTTTGAACTAAAATAATTGGTCACGAAGTTGTTACAGAATAACAAATTTACAGCTAATTCAACATTTTATACAGTTTTTTGATTTGATTCACAAATATTGCTTAATATATTTATGAAGGTATTATTTTGAATTTAAACATAGAAATCGGCAATAGTTTAGTGGCTAGAATTTCCGCCTGTCAATATTATCTTTCAGAAAATAGCACGCGGGGGACCGGGGTTCAATTCCCCGTTGCCGAGATTTTTTTTGAATGGATTGAAATATTCTTCATACTTTTTGAATATATATTTAAATTTGTTTCCTCTAGAAAGTTTAGTGAATAATTAAAAAGTTGAAGTTATATGATTAATATCAAGTAGTTTTAAAATAATGATGCATAGACATAAATATGTATAACTTAGTAAATATATTAATATTATATTTGAACTAACTCTCAATAAAAACATTATTTGACTTGAATTTTATTCCAAGTTAGATAATGTGTATTGAAAATTATGATATAAAACAAAATAGAATAATAAACATAGTAATGAACAATATTAAATGGAATCAAATTGTTCGGTTGGCTTTGTTGCATGTCTTTTTCTTACCAAACGGTCAGCAAATAATCTTTCAATATATTTTAGATACTTGCCAAGTGGTTTGCCGTCAATATGTTGATGATCTAAAGTTGAAATACTGACACCCAAGTGTTCTGCAATCAAACTTTTTGTTGGAGCTTTACCCATTGACTGATTTACATATTCTGTCACAAATTTTTTGACGAAAATTTCCCGTTCTTTAAGTTGGTCTCCATGATGGCACCAACTACGACCATCCCAAATGGCACTTTCTTCGAATAAGTAAATTACATGACTTTCTCCGTTACGAAATTGCGGTTCTCGCATGTGCCCGCGTAGTAAGCAAGTATGTCGACAGTAAGTTTTTCCCTTAAGTGCAGCATACCAAAATGGTGTATTGTTAGGTGGGTGTTGTTGATTTTGCGAGCTATTATTTAATATGTAGTTCCAATAATCTGGAGCTTGCGAAGCAGGCACCGCCAAGTCAAAAAAAGCAGAGTTGAAATTTTCACTTGAATACATGAGATTATAATAAAATACTCTGGATCTAACTGCTGAAATTTATACGTTAGCATATCAACCAAAAGTAGCATTGAGAATGTCTAGAAAAGAAATAAAGATGTCTTTGGAATTTGCTTGTCTATTTAAATCAATTAATCAAGAAACTCTTTAATATCAAATTTACATTATGTCCAAACAATGGCTTTATCATCATAAATTTTCATAAAAGTTTTAAATAAAAAAAATGAGATTTTCAATTTTCAATAATAAAAAAGTTGTACTTTGAAAAATTTTAAACTTAATATTACCATTTCTTGAACTTGTAATCACTATGATGGGGATAAAGTTTATCAAAAGTTGTGATTTGATTTGATTGTATGTTTTTTTTTCTCTTATTTTCTTTGAATAAAAAAAAGGTGATAATGATTAAACGTTTAACAGTATTACAAAATGAAATAAAATAAAATAAAATAAATTTAAAATAAAAATAATAATAATAATAATAATAATAATAATAATAATAATAATAATGATTTGCAAATCCAACATCTGTCTATAATTCTCAATTTCAATCAAATTTTCACCATTAAAAAATTAATTTATTATTAATATATTTAATTGCATGTTTATATATAGATTAGATGTTTACATAGATTAGATGTTTACATAGATTAGATGTATACTAATCAATGGGTTTATTTATTTATCATTTATCAACTAGTATTATTTTTTGTCTTAAAATCTGATTTAATTGTTATTCTACAAAATTCACTTGACTTTCATTAAATTTGTTCCAAAAGATATATATATTTATTTTCGAATCAGCTCTATTTTCAAAATTAAACCAAAAAAAAAAAAAAAAAAAAAAAAAAATTGATTTTGATTCATTCAACTTTTCAAGATCTTTTGAGTATCGTTTTAAAATCATATTAAGAGAATAAGCAAGAAATATTTATTACATTAAATCATCAATTATAACACCAAATAAAGAATAGTAGAAGACAAATAAAATGAAGAAAAAAAAACGAAAAGTGGATAAAATTTAAGCATATAAATCAGTAACAAAATCATTGTACTGAATTCCCTTCTTGACCAATTCCTTCTCTTCAATTAAGAATTCGTGTGGCATAGGTACTATAAAACCTCTAACACGATCCAGCTGCTCTCTGATTCCTTGAGGATCATTGAGATATTTGTTCACCACATGGCATGGGGAAGAAACTTCTTTAACATATTGATCATATTCTGTCCAGTTTTTGACTTGATTAGTTGGATAACAATGGAAAAGCTCTTCGAAAACAGACTGATTTGTATCAGCGACTTTCAAAATATAGTTCCATAACTCATCAGAAAGAGGATCTTCCACAAATTGATCAGCCTCCGAGCCAAAGTCATATTCGTATGGAGCAGGTAGTGGCGTCATTGCTGGACGGAACGATTGTCTAGGCTCCAAATCATCCAAAAGAGTCTGAGGTTGAACCAATCCCAAATGCTTACGAATCAATTGTCGACGTAGAGACGATGCAGAGCGTGCAACAACATCACGTTGTCCATTAACATTTGAATCAAGATTCAAAGGTTCTTCAACAACCATACAAATTTCACTATCGTGGTCTCCCGCCAAACTTCGGTCGTTGATATTAGCACTACCACAAAGAACAACAGAATCGTCAATAATAATCAATTTTGAGTGAATGTAAAGTAGTTCTGAAACAAAATGCTCAGCCTCATTTTCTTTGAAGTTCCAACCTTGTTCGGAAACTCTGGCTGATCCCTGCATGGCCAAATCTGAAATTGTGTCTTTCTTGCCATTATTAATACCATCAATAACATACTCATGATATCTCTCACTGCGATCAATTTTTCTATTAGAAGTTTCGTCATAAGGAACTGCCTTGAATTGTGTCATATCGGGCTTTGGCAAAACACGGTCATAACTTCTAAGATGGAAAAATTGTATATAGTCTTCCGGGTTAAAGCCAGCAGCTTTAATCCTTTCACGAATTGAATGTCCACCACGATCAATTGACAAAAACTGGAAATTCATGATTGCTCTAATACCAACAGCATCTTCTCCCTTGATATCACCAGGGAAACCTGGAATTGCAGGAATCACTACAATAACTCTAAACTTTTGACCACTTTGAGCAGCTTGTAGAATACGTTTAACAATGGCATCTCCAACTAGATTGTGAAACTTTGCATCCGGCATGTCTTCACTTCCTGCAATGAAGAACTGATTTTCCATGTAGATGGAATGCTTAGCGTTGAGAATCATTTCACAGTATGCATTTTGAATAGATTTTTCAACCAAAAATCCATGACTCCAATCGGAAATACTTCTACATAACTGAGCTGTAACTGGACCAGTAAATGAATCTGGATTATCAGGTGCAGGTAAAAAGATTTTTCTTGCCTTATCATGCTCTGGGACTTCGTATTTGACATCAAACTCTTTATGAGGATCAATGTAGTCATCATTATCATCAAACCTATCATCAATCTTATCCTTAAGTTTAACTAGTCTCAGCTTTTCCTTCACCTCATCCAAATGTTCGTGTTTCTTGATAGGCTCGTGTTCAATAACACCAATTTCAATTGGAATGTACTTTGGACGACTAAGATACTTGAAGATTCTCAAGAATTCCCATCGTTCAATAAAATGTCTTTCAAGTGAAACACACACGGGGCCAGTGATTTCAAGTGCAACATCGTGCCATCCCATTCTAGGAATGTCTGATCTATCCACACCGTCATTAAAAGGCTTATCTACATCATTGAAGTCTTGAATTCTGACATTGTTATACTCCTGGCCTGCATATACTTCAGCATCCTTTAGATCAGGGTGATAATCAGCAATTGGATGGTAATTTAGATCCCAACGACCGTAGCACAAGTCAATTCCTCCCATGAAGGCCTTTCTTCTATCAACAAGTAAAAGTTTTTCGTGGTGGGCCCAGAATAAAGTGACACTCATACCTTCTAAAGCCGTATGGTCGGGATGACGCATGACCTTAATATTTGGATGAAGCTTCTCCAGTGCATGCTTAGAATGAATTGATTTCAAACAAAGAGCCTTTTCTACTTCTTTGTACATGATGATTCTTACATCACAGCCACGCTCAGCAGCTCTAGCAAGAAGACGGTCTAATCTCCACTTTTCATGAAGAAATCCTGGACGGATCATGTACAACTCTGGGTTTAACCACCAATCAAGAATTAAAATTTCATACTGTGCTTCTTCAATTGCCTGAGCAGCTGCTGCCATATAGTCGTGGCCTAAAAAAAAAAAAAAATTCAAATGAGTTAGCTAAATGAAATGACAAAATAATTCGTTTCTGAACAATAAAAGTGAGTAGTTCAGTATTACGTACCACCGACAAACCACTTGAAATCGTTGTTATCAATTGGGGGTTGAAAGCTCTTGAAACGATGTTTTTCCTTTTCTTCTTCACGTTTTGCGTCCTCTGCTTTCTCATGTTCTTCGTCATGTCTATGATTGGAATTTGTAAGCCTATCTCCAAAATTGCCGAATGATGAAGCAACGCCTTTGATGAAGTTTTTGGGCTTAATGCCCTCCTTCTTGGAAAGATTCTCCTTAAATGTTTTCTTGAGGTCGTACCTAAGAGTATGAAACGACATTGCAATAACTCTTCAAAGAAATGGAAAGTTAAGGGATCGCGAGAAAAAGGAAGTGAATTTATAGAAGAATTAGAAAACACAAGAAGTAAAGAGTGCAGGCGGAGAAATAAAGTTTGTGTGCTGGGTACAATGGGCAGAGGTAAAACACTTCTGAGGCAGCTGGCTAAAGCCAGAATAAGTTAAAATACACTAATTTGGCGTTGGATAAGCTAACTTTCATGAGAATATGCTGCTGAACAGCTAAGAAGTTTTGTCTGTAAACAAGTTCTTATGGTGTTCAACTTGAATGTGAAACAATTGATAACGATGACCAACCGGCTGGCTGAAAGGTGCAAAAGCATATTTTGTAGATTAAATGTAAGTTGACATACTGTATAACTTCACACATCACTAGTTTCAATTTTTTCATTGCATCCATCATCTACTTTATTTTAATGATAATATGGACCTGATAGCATTAGCTACAATAAATATTTTTAAATGTTCTTTCAAACAGTTTCAAGTGTTCCAGTTTGTTTGTTTGTTTGTTTGTTCCGTGTTTGTGTGTTTGTGTGTTTTTATTTACTTATTTTGATACTGGTAACTCAAAATCAAGACACTCATATATATATATATTTTTTTTAGCTACAATTGTTTCTCATAGTTTTCATACCTAATTAATATTGGTACTACATGAATTTGTAAAATGAACAGTGTGGGCTTCATAGTTTGACTTACAGTCAAAGTAGGAATTGGTCAAACTACTACACCCACCAGTGCGCTTCTCCATAATACTTATATTTCCAGTTAACCAGCTCCATTTTATGCTGATACCATATTAATACTCAACTCGGTCTTCTTTTTTTCTTTACACATGATACTTCTACCTCCCGTCGTCGTCGGGTCTTTCGTTTCACTGGCGGGTAGCAAAGGACCCTCTCTGGTTTAGAAAGTTTTATCTAGACATTTCTGATTCTGGATATATCTTTACTACTTAAGATGGAAATACTTCTATTTTAGGATAACTGCGGCGCACAAGTCAACAATGGCCCTGAGATCCTGTCAGAACCTCCTCCATTAAACAAACCACACCATCATACCCTCAAAATGACAACTGTCTCAGATAGCAAGGTGGCCGACGACAAGAAGATCTCAGGAACTTCAGTAAGATATTTTAGATAAATACAACAGTACAGGATTTGACTAATTGAATTTCTGGCAGCCCATCTCTACACAGGTTTTGGCTAATCTATGTGACCAAGTATGTCTATTTCTGTTTTAATATTTTTTTATTTCGAACTGTACAGCGAAAAGTTCTATGCTAACAATCATGCCAGGCATGCTCAGAAGTTTTAGCAGAGACATCTGAATACGATCACGACAGAAGCTTAACTTGGAACAATGATTTAATTGTAAGAACCTTCCATTTTTTTATTTTTATTATTGGACTTTGATTTACTTGAACTTCAATCTAATTTGTATATATATATAGCAACTTGTTCTTAAAGGAATTGAAAAAGAACCTGAATCAACAAACTACAAATATATTGTCTATGTGACAACTATGGAACGTGTTGTAAGTACAGAAAAGGCCACTAGAGGAATCAGAACCAGCGCAGGTGCTGTTTGGAATGCTGAACGAGATGGTATGTTTAACCACAAATCTACTACTCTTTCTTTTGATGTGATTTTCAGTATTGCCTGGGTCTACGCTCCTCAATAGCCATATAATACAGCATTCTATATGATTACCATGATAATTAATTTATTATTTGTGAAAAATCTCCCTTGGATATACATATATATTCATTATATTGCCTTGCGACAGGTTAAAAAAAAAGATAATAATAATAATAATAATAATGTGTACGGATATACGTACCTATACAACAAGAAAAGGCTATCGTAAATGTGCAGACGCATTTTTAAATAGCGATTGCCACATGAAAGCCTCACTCAACAACAGTTCAATGTCCTTTTGACCCCAATCTTTAGTGG
The DNA here is from genome assembly GCA_022023575.1 of Geotrichum ghanense (nom. inval.). Taxonomy (NCBI): domain Eukaryota; kingdom Fungi; phylum Ascomycota; class Dipodascomycetes; order Dipodascales; family Dipodascaceae; genus Geotrichum; species Geotrichum ghanense (nom. inval.). Next base: position 716,467 of record JAKKCX010000008.1, on the reverse strand, counting down.
GAAGTGCCTGTAGAAGCATCATAATTTCTTGGAAGTCCATCTCTTGAATTTTGGCAGACCATTTAACAAGGAATGCAGCGCACACATACACATGGAACTCAGAAAATCCGTTCGGACCCTCTGCCATATACGTATCCCACATTCTAATGGTATTTTTAACGCTGACTTCACGCATTAGAAGGCAGTTCATCCACCTAAAACTGAACTGCATAAATTCCACGTTTTCTGAGTGCAGATGTTGAGCAAGTTTTTGATCGATTCGTTGAGTTAGATCTTTAAGCTCGTTTACTTGACGGACGATCCCTGGCTGAGCGTGAATGTAATTGTCTTGAATTCCATCGAGTAATTTTGTTAGACACCAATAAGTATCTGCTTCAACAGTGTCCAAGACTTCTTTGGGCAACTCTCCTGGGTCAAACGTTTCAGGCTCACCATCAATAAACGCCGAGAGGAAAGTTTGAAAGAATGGAGTAGCTAGATCATTGATACCTTGAACGTAACCACTAGCAGGATGTCGGATTGCCCAAAGATATAATATTCTTTCTAGTGCTCTTTGAGTAGCGTAGAATCCATACAATTTAATGTGAGGATTTGTTCTTGGGACATCAATGGAAATCTGGTGCCACATTGTTTGGTCTAAACCACTGCTGAATACCTGGCTGACTCCATCTATGTATTCTTTGCGTTTTCTTGCTAATGTAGGAACACGTCTTTCAGCATTAGGTGGAATATAGCCCAGCAATAGTTGCCATGATATGGGTCGCAATTCGTAGGGAATCCCCGACCAAGCCAGCTTTTTAAGCTCATTCATGTCAGTATTTGTTGCATGCAATAATTTTTTAAACTTTGTAATTCTAGGCGATGTCTGAGTTACAGCATTGATAGCATTTGAAGGGTCTTTGATAAGTTTTTCATAACCTTCTTTCAATCCAGTTCGTGTGATGGGGATTTCTGTAGTACTTGATGTGGTAATGCTCGGAGTAGTGGACTCGTACGAATTTGAACTTTGTCGGGTGATGGTATTTTGTTTTCCAGCAACATTCTCTATTGATTTTTGGACTGCTTTATTTTGTACCAAATCATGTTCCACATTGGCGTCCCAGTCATCGTCAATGTCAAACTGTTTATTTCGAACTTTCAACGATGTTGGGTCCAGAGAATCCGCCAGAGATTGACTAGAGAGTGATAATTGTTCCATTCGTAAAGCATCTGTATGTGAATATGCAGCTCCAATCACTTTTTGATCTCCTTCATTGTTGACTGTTTTTCTAATGAATAAGAAGCATTAGTACTCGTCTCCACAAAGCCTAAAGATTTATATATATATATATATATATTTTTGTTTTTTTTTTTTTAGAAAAATACTTACTTGCCATCAGAATCAGTACCTTTGAATGAAGCAAATCGTTTAAAAAAAGTAGATGCTGGGGTACCTCTACCGCCGTTTTCGTCGAAAATGTACTCGCTATTGTCTGTATATATCGCATGTCAGTTACAGATACAAATTTCCAGCCAATTTCGTCTTTGGGCCAGAACACATTAACATCATCAACACTAACCTAATTGAACCATTTCCTGTACCCAAGATCTACAAGTTAGCAAAATTTTTGTCAGGTTTGTAGTTTATTCATTATGTGCTTACAGGTTTCCAAGAGCTCATTGTTGGATTTTGTCTTGTACTTAATGTTGACAATGTGTTAAGATGAAAGGAAAGTGGAAATGTACGCCGTACTATGGAAGGAGACAATTACAAGTAGGGTAAGAGGATAATTTTGACAAAAACGAATTTAATATTTAGGCTTTAGAATATTGAGCTTGGAACTTGAAACGGAAATACAAGTAATAAGTCTGATATATTATTTCTCAAAAATTTTAAAATTGCTCTCTTGTTATGTGAAAAAATATATATCATCTAAGAATATATATGGGAATATATATTCAATGGCAGATACATTGTATTTGTTGAATCGTTTTCACAAAGAATAATTGATAACAACAGTCATTGAATACGATTAAACTATATTATAATCATTCAGCTACATGAAGAAAAAAAAACAACAACAATGCTTTAAATTCATATTTTTAACATTATTTATCATTGAAATATAATATAAACAGTCGTATAATACTTCTTTCTTGAGTCATTGAAAAATTTAAACGAAATCGCGAGAGTTGAAAATGACTATTAAAGATAAATTTTTCATATTTGTGTGTGCATGTGTAAGCGAGATACATGGAAGAAGAACTAGTCAGAAAAGGAAACTTCAGGTTATCTACTACAGGCTTAACTTTAACTACAGATCTTATAAACAGGCTCATTTGCTGTTGATTTGCTTTTGTTTGCATCATCACCTACACAAAAAAAAAAAACACTAGCATCAAGAACTCTTGTCAAAATGATCAAGGAACGAGAACTGGGTCTGATTGAAGAATCAAACGCTTATAGACATGACCATAATATATATATTTCAGTAGCTTTCAGTGCTACTCTGGACTATGCCAAAGTAGAGTATAAAAATGCGATACCTGCGTTGAAGAAAATGCTTGAAAGACACTGTGCGCTGAGCTCTGTGATTGTTTACAATAAAATAGATGACAGCTATACAATGAAATTGCTGGAATCAGTAGATATTTCTCAAAATGTTGTGTTCAAGCAAATGAAGAGTCTCGAAGAGCTTGACTCCAAAGTGTGTCAACAGCTATCAACACAGTTTCAAAACATCAGCACCATACCACCTTGGAGACTATGGGTAACTGAAGTAGATGGAGCATCTAGAATAACGTTCTTCTTTCATCATACGATCTTTGACGGAACTAGTGCAGGTATATTCTTATCCGAGTTTTCAGACTTGATGAATGAAGGGCTGGAGGAAGATACTGATCTGGTGTTCAAAGTCCCACACGATATGTGTTTGTTTGGCTCTATTGACGAACTTCTAGGCAAAAAGTTTGATCTAAAGACACCCAAGCCTTTGGCGACTCCTGAAGCCGGAATATGGACTGGCGAGAATGTACTTGATACGCGTGATGGTATGGTAATGACAAAGTGCCTTTTTGTTGTGATTGATAAAAGCCAAGTGAGTCAGCTAGTCAAGTTATGCAAGCTGAATGGTGCTTCTTTGACGTCTTTGCTTGTGACAGTTTCCATGCAATCTCTTAATATCGCACTGCTGAAGGCAGGATTTGAATACGAAAAGCTGAGATGTACGATACCTCGTAATCTTCGACCTCTTGTTGACTTGAACAGTGAAATGGGCCATTTTGTGTCAAGTATTCCCGTTATAGTTAAACGCGAAGACTCCAACACATGGGATCTAGCGGGAAGAATCAAATCTATTATCGTTGACTCAATTTCGAGAGGTGGTCAAGACTCTATTGCTGAGTACCAGTCAAGATCGTGTAAGCATCGTGACTACTATACCCAGCGTGTTGGGAAAAAACGCTGGAGTACCATGGAAGTGTCGACTATTTTACTTAAAGAGCAAACTCATCCTTGGGCTCTTAAGAATGTTTCGTTTGTACAAGGCTCTACATCAGAAGGATCTCCACTTACTTGTAGTGCGATTTCTCAAGTGAATGGTGATTTGCAAATGTCTATTGTTTGGTCGAGTGAAATTGTTTCTGATGAGATAGTTACTCAAATGCATGATGAGTTTTTGATTAAAGTTAAAGAGCTTTGTTCCCAAATATGAGTATGATTGTTATGAACAGATAGATTTAGTGGTAGTTGATAATACATGATTTAGTTAGGGTTTGCTTTTTATATTAATTTATATTAATTTACATTAATTTATATTAAATTATGTTAACTTATATTATTATGTTAACTTATATTATTATGTTAATTTGTTTTGTTATGTTGATTGACGTTATTGTGTTTTATTTTATTTTATTTTTGATTTTATTCTTTTTTTTTTTTATTTTATTTTATTTTATTTTATTTTATTTTATTTTTTTTTTCAACATCTAGTAGTGGAACATAATTTTTTTTTCCCTTTCTACACCACCACTAATCATTAAACATATTCAAAATGAGTAAACGTCCATTGAGTATTGCAGAAGCTTCATCTGCTTTCAGACATGATTTGAATATCTACATGACAGTCAACTTGGGCCTCACCATTTCGAATACAGAACAGAATGAAATCACTACTGAAGAGATTTATGCCGCCGTTAAGCCAATTGTAGAACTCCATCCTGCACTGGCAACGCTGTTGAAATTCGACCAGAATGATGAGGCCTACTATAAATTATTGGCAGACAAAATCGACTTATCTTTGAATGTCGAATTCAAAAATTTCGAAAGCGAAGAAGAGCTGCAAAAAGCTGTTTTAAAAATGACTTCAACGAAATTGGATGACTTGGACAGAATCCCTGGTTGGAGATTATGGATTACCAAGGTGCACAACGGAATAAAACTGAATTTTTTCTTTCACCATTCGCTGTTTGACGGTACCGCTGCCCAGGATTTTTTGGTCCAGCTTGTTAGCAACCTGCAAGAGTCAAAGAAGGATTCTGATCCTGTAGTGGCCACACCTAACGATGCAGAGCTGGTTCCATCTTTAGAACAACTACTTGGGTTGGAATTGCCTTTGAAAGGTGTGGTTAAGGGATTCACACCTCCTGAGGATTCTGGAGTAGCATTCTGGTCGGGAACTCCTGTTGGCGAAACGTCCGAGACTAGCCCATACTTGACCAAGTGTGTGAGAAAAGTGGTCAGTTCGGATGATTTGAAGAAGCTTTTAGTAAAAACCAAAGAGCATGGGACCTCACTTACTCCTCTGATCACGTCGGTGGTTTTGTACTCTTTACAACGTTTCTTTTCTGGCAAGTATGTCAAGGCCACAGCTACGATTCCCAGAAACACAAGGCCTTGGGTTAATCCTGATGAAAAGTATGGTAAGGTGCCATATGGAGATTTTGTATCTAGTATACCTGTTGAATCAAGTGCACGGACTATTCCTGCACTTTGGGAGAGTGCACGGACAATGTCGTCAGTGATTAAGGGATATAATGATCGAGGAACTAAGGATGCCTACGACGAATTTATATCTATGGCAGGTGACCAAAAGGAGCTATATAAGCGACGAATCGGAGAAGCACGAACGTTTTCAGTTGAAGTTTCTTCAGTTTTTATTACGAATGGGCTCCCTGAGAAAGACAGTAAATGGCAGGTATCAGATTTCACGTTTATCCAGGGGATTAGTTCGGAAGGTCCACCTATTCTCTGTAGCACTATATCGTACAAGGATGGGCCTATGGTATTAAGTTTCTCATGGGCATCTGAGACGGTTGAAGATGATACGATTGTTGAGAGTACGGCAGATGAGTTTTCAAAGACTATAAACCAGCTTCTTGTTCTTGATTAAAAGGCGCTGGTGATGCCGAAGTGGATGTATATAAACAGGTGGTGTAAGTCAGATAAACTCATGCTATTAGAATGTTAGTTGCTAAAGTTATAGACAAGGAGATGATTTCTATAGTTTTTAAATATATATATATACATGAAACAATCCTTTATTTTGTAAAGATTTGTTATTAGTTATGATGAAAATAATGAAATCAAATCAAGTTCTTATTGAAGATTATTGTTATTCTAAATTTTTGAATCCATTTTAAATACTTTTATTTCAAGATTAAATGAATGAATTTATAAGTTGATAAATAAATTAATAAATTAATAAATAAATTAATAAATTAATAAACTAATAAATAAATAAATAAATAAATATATCTAGATACAAAGAAATAAAGTTACGCGAGGTACGACCATATGACGTCAATGAAAAAAGAGTGTGTTTGTGTGTGATAAAAATAAATTCCATGGAAAACTAAAATAATAAAGAAATAAATAATAATAATAATAATAATAATAATAATAATAATAATAATAATAATAATAAAAAGCGGTGGCTGTGAGAATTGGGACAGGTGCAGAAAGACAGTTGTGTTTTTGGGTCCACTTTGGATGCTGTTAAACGGGTAAGTGGACAAAAACAATGACGTATTAGAGAAGATCTTTTTTATATATAAAAAAAAATTGGACATGAAGTTGAATAGTAAATATATATATATATATATAAATATTAGTAAATATATAAATATTAGTAAATATATAAACATGTATGTATAGTAAAATCAGTCAAGATAAATGAGGTAATTATGATGATTATACTAAGGAATAAACGTATCTTGGGTGCGATATGGTGATTCTAGTTCATGTTATGAAGAGTTGCGATAGTGGAGAATGCAGGAAAAAAAAAAAAAAATTTATATAGAAAGTGGTAATAGTACAAAGTGTAGATCAATGTGAAATTTAAAACAAATGAAATCAATCAATAACCCAGTCATCAGGTTACTTTGTGTATATAAATTAATGGGATGGAATAGAAAGCAAATAATGATATAAAATGAAACAGTTGTGATTTGATAGTCAATATATGCAAATACCATATGAAGTTTGAACTGGAATATACAAAAGGGACTCCCAATATATATATATATATATATATATTTAATTCATCATCAGTTAATGATAAAAATTTTGAAACTTGATAAAACTAAATGTAAATATTCTTTTTTATTTCCAATTTAAAAAGTTCAATATGTAATTCATGTTCGATAAATGTTCATCTCATGCAAGGTTTTTTTTTTTTTCCCGTATTTTTTATCATTCATCTTTTTTTTTTTCTTCTTTCAATATTCAAATTTTCTTTAACTTGAAAAATGCATCTTCTTTAATATATATATATATATATATATAAATGTAAAAAGTTAGATTGGTGAATAACTTTTATCCATTAATTTTTCTAATTTTTATTTAAATTTATACTTGTTTTTATATATATTTTATTCATTATTTTGTATTCAAGTCATTCATTCGCTATTTTCTATATTAATGAAATGGTATAGTAGTATTTTTTTTTTTGTTTAAATGATGGGAAAAAAAAACTTCAACTTTTTCGGGCTGCTAATTTAGTTGTTCAATATATTTATATATATATATATATATATATATATATATATTCTTTTGATTACATTGTTTATAGATAAATTTATTATAATTATTCTTAAATTCAAGTAAAAAAAAAATATTAAAGTTGAAAATCTTTTATTTCTTCATAGTCAAGTAAGAATTATTGGGAAAACTCTCAAAAAAAAATATATAAAGCCGTTTATATCCATAAGTAGTTTTTTGTGATATGATCAATACCTGGAAGAGAAGAAGAAGAAGAAGAAAAAAAAAAAAAAAAAAAAAAATGTGTATATCATTTCAAACTTTATCTTGATGATATTAAAAAAAAAAAAAAAACGGTTTATTTCTATTTTTATTTATGATTTGATTTTCATGAAAAAGCCAATATTAAAAGTTTTTTGACAATGTCTAGAGATTCATTTTATTCTCAATATATATTTTTACTTTTATTTTACTTTCATTTCGATTTATATTTCGATTTATATGAAAATATTGTTTTCTAGAGGTGATTTATCTGGCACGGTGCTTGTCTCATGAATGAAAATAAAGGTTTATTGTTATAGTTATCAACATCAACATCATTATCATTTTAATTATTTGTTTCTTTCAAAATGTCGATATTTTGTAACCTTTTATTTATGTTTTGGGAGAAATATTTTTGTAATTTGCAATTAATCATTTTTTTTGTTTTCATCATTTTAACAATATATATATATATATGTAACTGAAAATTATTTTGGTGCCGCATAAATCTCATATACAATACTTTTATTTTCTTTCATTGTTTTTTTTTTTTTTTTTTTAAAAAAAAATAAAAAAAATTGATATATAACTATCAAATAAATTTTTTTTTTTAGAAAAATACTGCTAAATGTATCAACATTGTTATAATATATATATATACATTTTCTTGTAATTCAATGGTCAAAAAAAATTTATATATAAATACAAGATGAAAAATATAAGATGAAAAATATAAGATGAAAAATATAAGATGAAAAATATAAGATGAAAAATATAAGATGAAAAATATAAGACGAAAAATATAAGACGAAAAATATAAGACAAAAATTTAAAAGAATAGTTAATTAATATAAAATGGATCTTGTTTTCTTCAAAATATTTGCTCGATATATGCTGGTGGTGGTTCAACATTATTTCCAATAGTTACTGGTATTTTAAATAAACAAGAACTTCCATCGGCAAAGCCAACTTTTAATTCAAGTTCATATTTTCTAGATATCAGGCAACTTGTAAATGAAGGAACAATTTTACGACTTGTTGGAATTGGTACCATTAAGCATAATTCCTGATCTTTAATAGTAAATGTACGATGTGTGTGTGTAGCTACTCTATCTACAGCTTGCTTGAAAAGCTGTAGGTTTCCTGTGCTAATACAATCTGTAATGGCCAATAAGTTAGTTACAACACGTTCTATCGGCGGACGCAACGCACCAATGTAAGTCAATTTCAAAGCAACCGGGTTTTCTGAAAATCCGGCTCTGAAAACCACATTGTCTGGAATTCGTCCTGTGATATTCACACCAGAGTCTACCATTGTTTCCAATGTTGTTGGCAACGCCACAGACTGGCTACTTTTGTTGGTTTTGCGCCAAATTGTGAACGGCAGTCCACTGACAATGGATTTTTTATCGTAAATTGTATGTAGAATTTGAACATGGGTATTGCCAACAGGAGCTGAAGGCCGCTTGTAGTTTGGAACAACTTGAACCATTTTTTGGGCGTGTGTGGTGGTAGCAGGTTCTATTGAATCACAATTTTGCACGGTTATAACTGCGTGAAGATAGTACACGATAGTTGCAATACGGCCAGGAACATCTGCATCGGTCGAAACTAGATAGTCCGGAACACCTAGACTAGGCGGGACCTCTAGGTGTGCATTAGAACCATGAACACAGGTGGATGGTGCAGTTAAATAATCAGTAAGTTGGAGAGCAAACGGGAAGCTATATGCAGAAGGAGGAGGGATTGTTGTTGTCCACGGCGAAGAAGTTTCAATGAGGACATTCTGGAGTTCTGAAGGATGCAGACGAAATTCCCCCAAAGTGATTGGACGTTTAGACTCTACGTTGTAAGACCATGACTCTGGAATATCTGTTCGCTCAACCCCTTCTAGAGTGACTTTGATTTCATTGATTTTCAGCGGCTGTGGAGCGGAAGATGAACCATTGGTGGATGTTGGCGGTATATATTGAAGACATCCTGAAATTATTTGGCCTGGAGTATAATTCTGTGACTGGTCTTGAAGTTGGAACCTCAAAACACCTTGGCGTGAAGTTGGTCGAGCCATAGGTTTAGATTCACTGTCTGATGCCGTTTGAATATGTTCCGACAATGAATATGCCGGAAGATCTAAAGGCTTTTGTGTCAAGTTGAATAAATCCATTTGATTAAAATAAATAAATAAGAATGATGAAAAAAAATATTTTTATATTAATTTATTGTTTTATTGATGGAAATACAACTATATATATATATATATATATATATATTTATATGTGAATATGAAGATATTATAAATGTATTCAAATTAAGAGTAAGAAAAGTATACTAAAATGATACGCTAAAAACCGATTAGAAAATTTCTTCATTGTCAAAAACTCTGTAAACTTTTAAAATGACTTTTTTTTTTTTTTTACACATCAAATCCCTTAATATTGTTTCATTTGTTTGTTGTTTTTTTTTAAAGGAAATGACAAATTTCTGTGAGCCAATTTATCACCATTTGAATAGAAGCCTGTGAAGGTGACAAGAAATGATGATACAAATAGCGGTCATGAATAATGTCATAAATACTGACATAAATATAATAATAATAATAATAATAATAATAATAATAATAATAATAATAATAATAATACACTATTGTAAATACTGATCTTATATTATCAAATGATGGATTAGGAAACCAAATAATCTTTTCTGGCTATTTTCCATTCTCCAGTTTACATTCAATTTATAACCCAACTCGGGGACCATGACGATTTGTATAAAATCTTGCAGAATATAATCATTTCTATGAAACAATGTTTTTGAAGAGTCATAGAAAGCACAAAGTTTTGTAGTTGTTAGGTTGAAGTTTATTGCAGCTTGTATTTGCAATAAACTTTGGCGATTGTAAAACCCAGCAGCACAGATGCAAGCAAAAGGAAGCATGAGATGAGTTATGGTAAGTCACCATTTAGCATTTTGGATTTTTGTCTTGTCTTGTTTTTTTTTCAATGAAAAGCTCGTTTGATTTCCTCAACACCAAGTAAGAGGATTTTACTTTGGTTTCCATCCTGCCTTCCGTAGTTTTGACTGCTGTTGTTGTTGTTTTTATTTTGGTTTGGAGCCTCTACTCATACAACAGGACGTTACCTCCGACGCCAGCCAGTGTGCATATTTAAGGTTAAGGCACGTAGTACGTTTGCCAGTGGGCGACCGCAAACGGCTAGATTTTTTTTTCCATTATGACTGTGTATATTTTACTCCAGGAATCATTGGTGTCCAAGCTAATGAAAGGGAAAAAAAAAAAAAAATGAATTTTGCTACTGCCTGAATTAGTGAAACGAATTGAAATCAATTCGACTTTACAAGCTTCTACTGCTGAAGCAGCTATGTGAAGTTTACAACACCTCTAGTGATGACAGTTTCCAGGAACAGTCGTAAAGTTGTAATTTTCTTACTGGATTTTCTCGTTCTCGCCCGTCCCCCTAATGAGTCAGACAAGACAAAACAATATGATTGGATATAATTCGACTTATTCGTTCAATTCTTCTTCAGCCAGCCGTAATTTTGTTTCAAAAAAAAAAAAAAAAAAAAAAAAAAAGGGAAACAAATAAATGCTTACGTGTAGAAAAAGCACCTGTAAACAAAACCAATTCTACCGAAACCTACCGACATTTGTGAATGATTCACTGGTCGGGCAGTTTGAAAACAAAGCTTATTGAAGTATGGCTGTTTTGGCTGGCGATACCGTCAATATCCGAACAAAGCATTTTGGAAAAAAATGATTCGACACGGGAAAGCTGATTTCAAATATCAAGAGCTCGGGCGTATAAACACCCGAATGAATATGGTTGAGAATAGAGTCAGGTTCAAGAAGCAGAGATATTCAAATAGAGTATGGGCATCATTATCTAGAAAAAGGATCAAGAGTCAAGGAAGAAAAAACTATCTAGAAAAGGGAATAAAAGCCTGAATTCGTTTTTTTTTTTCCTTGTGTATGATTTACTTTATTCTCCACAAAATGAGAGTCATGAAGTAAAAGCAGTAACAAGCTTTGAAAAAAATAAAAAATGCCAGATAAATTGTACAATACTGCTACTATGGATTTATAATCATTGAACGATTTCACCAATAATTGATATATATATATATATATATATATATATATTTATATAAGCTGTGAATCATCGTCTGTTTGTTTGTGTAGTTCGTGGACAGCATGATCTCCACAGCTGTCGAATCATAGATTCTATGCCAACATTCAAATGCAGTTCAAAGTCTGCTTTGTGTTTTATTTTATGCTGTGGTAATCAAGCTATTTATTGTGGGCCGTCAATTTTTGTTTATATACTCAATTGTGATTGATTTCACGTCGCAATAATCATCATTATTGTTTTCTGGATGGATCTTTTGTGTTGGTTTTTGTTTATCATAAATGGATATTCAAACAAAATAAAAGTAAAAAAACTCTAGTGATTATAATTCAATGAAAAATCAAATCATCAATTTAATAATATATATATATATGTATATATATTATATTTAATTTTTCTATATTGTTATAATATAAAATGTTAAAAATATACTTAAATTTGATTCATCATCATCAACAACAAAATTAAAATAAATAATATCCAGTTTTGTTTATATTTGTTTTGAATAATAAAAAATACTTGATTTGAAAATATAAACAAGTAAAATATATAAACAAGTAAAATATATATAATTCAAATTAAACCTTTGTTTTTCTTTATTTTGTTTTATTGTATTTCAACTTGAAAATGATTTATATTTATATATATATTAATTGAATATATATTGCCTTTCTACTCAAGTCATTCAAAGACTTTAAATTCATTTATATATATTACTGAAATAAATGTAAAAAAAAATACTTGTTCTATTATATACTCAGATTTTAACAAATAAAAAAACAATCCACACTTGTATCACAAAAATAACAAAAATATAAAAATACACCTAATTTGCAGACTGTACATACTCTGGAGGAGCAATATCAATGTGTTTATTATACTCGGTTCCAACAAGTGTAACAGGCATCTCAGCAACGGATTTCGATCCATCTGAAAACTCCAGCCTCAACTTCATTGTGTAAGACCGTGTCATGAAGCAAGACTGGAAAGACGGCACAATTTTTGGATCATTGGGAATTCGGATCGGAATTGACTCAAGCCCCGCCGAGCCCGACTTACTGCCATCACCACGTCGCTTGCGTGAATAATTCGTTGCAGTGAGTTTGAACTTTTGCGTTATGGTCATTGGCGGAGACTCGTAATGTGATTCTCCTGTGCTACATAACGTCGTGACAGACAAAGTAGGAGTAACTGAGGTAAGACGTGGTAGTTTACGACCTGTGGGGGGTACCGTGATGGTGATTGGCAGATTGGTAAGCTCGCCAATAGGCAATCCAGTAGAAAGAAGTGGGTCTATGCAAATGTGAGCTGTCTGGACGTCTGTAGGAAGCGCTGGAGAAGATGCCAAATCTGAGGAATGTGTAGAAACACCACCACCCGTTACAGACAATTGCGGCCGCTGCTTCTTTGAAAACAAAGATAATGAAAAAGAGGGCTTCAATACGTGCTCAAACTCATATGTTCTTTTTTCGAAATCGTTGACAGTGGGAACGTAGTTTGGTCGTAATCTAATGAGCTGCATGATGGAAGACACTTGGAGTCCCGGGTGTGAATCAAGATCAACGTCGGGACGGTCCTCGGAGCTTTTGACAGTTTTGACGACAGCATGCAGATGGTAGAATATACACCCGGCCCTATTAGGCAGCTCAAGCTCGGACGAGCAAAGATACGTCGGGCATCCAATGCTTGGGGGAATCTTCAAATGTTCGTCATGCTCGTGTTTGCATGTCCGGTCGTCCATGTACTCGTCAATTTGCAGAGTGAAAGGGAAGCAGTAAACAAGGCCCTTTGATTCACCAGTTAGCGGGCTTTCCACCTCAAGTCCGTGCATTTCAGACTGCTGTGGGCGAAACTGGCCCAAAACAATAGGCTTTTTCGTGACTGAAGTATAGTTCCAATTTTCCTGTAGATTGGTCTGTTCCAGTCCTTCGAGTGTGATTGTGATATCTTTGACCTTGAGAACTTCATGGACTGTGGGGGAGAGTGACGGCGGAGTGAACAAAAGCTCTCCTGATATCAAATGGCCTTGCTGATAGTACTGCTGCGGACTATGCAGCTTAATTCTGACTGAGCCTTTTGTTTTTGTAAAGTGAGATGCAAAAGATGTAGCAGCGGTTACTGTTGCGAGCAGAGATTTGCGAATATGGTTATCGTAAGGAATGGTGTGAATCTGCGAGTTGAATGAGTATGAAGGCAGCGCCAGCTCATCGTGCTGTGGGGTACTGAAAACTGTTTCATTCATTGTAGTCTAAAAATGGGTTCGGGGTTTCTCTTTTTAAATACTAGACGAAATAGAATGAATGGAAATGAATGCAGTTAAAAAAAAAAAAAAAAAAAAAAAAAAAAAAAAAAAGGTGAACTTGATTGAAAAATAGTAATGAAAAGGTGTAAAGGAAGTCTATAGAATCGATGCTCGAAACAATCTATATATCGAGTTCATATGCAAAGGACGGTTCTCTGAGAGAAGCGTTTAAAACTTATCTGTATAAAAAAAAAAGAGGAATATGGAATATAGAAAGAGAAAAGAGAGTGAAGAAAGAAAATATTTCAAGAAAGAAGCAGTGTATTTAAACAAAATAAAAAAACAATGATAAAAAAATAAAATAAAAAAACTAAAAATCGTCAACCATTCAGAAGTGTCAACTTATGAAATTCAGGTCGATGTTACGAGATGAAATAGGCTAAAGGTATACCCGGGAATCAGCGGAGATTTTGATCAGTAATTCAAGTATAATAGTAAATTTTTCTAGAAGAGTGCAGGAAGGTACAAGATGGTGTTTTTATATATATTTCATGTTTAATTTGCTATTAGCGCTAAAATCTTCCATCGCATTGTATGGTCTAAGTACTGCCTAGATAATACATGAAAAATAGATGAAAAAGAGTATATATATATATATATGAAGAAAGAGTCTTCTTTGATTGGAATGGGTGGTACAGTTTTCCCTTCTTGAGCACGAGCCAACGCGATTGACTAGACATTCTGAAAAGAAGAGGAAAAAAGAATATCAATTTGAGTTTCGCTTTTTTGTTTTTTTTTTTTTTTTTTTTTTTTTTTTCCAATTTTTATTTTTGAATGATCATCATATATATGAGCATCGTTGAACTTCTTCTCTAGAAGGATTTAATTCTTTAACGTTACGCTATTCCTTCTGTGGATAGCCTCCGTCTGCAATTAAACTGGAATAAACAACCGTTTTACTACGTCCATCGGTACAAAGAGAACTTTCATACTAATTCTTGCCGTTTATACCCTGATCACCCTTTGACATCCGTTCCATTCATTTCAATAGCAGTAATATCTGATGAATTTTGTGATTGTTTTCAAAGAAATATGAGCTTTTTTCATTAAACTTTTAAAAAAAAAAAATTCAAAAAAATTCAAAAAAATTCAAAAAAAAACATACTTTTGACTCATTTGCCTTGTGTGAAACTGGTTGGCTTTGATCAAATAGTTGAAAATAAAAGAAACTCGGTTATTCTGGGCATTCTGACGTATGATGTTGAAGTTTTTAGAAGACTCATTATATTACTAGCCAATAGGCGAGTAATTAAGTACTAGTAATTAATTTAGTGGTAAATTAAACGTAATTTTTTGGTCTATTTTATGCCAGTTGCAGTAAAGTGTGTAATTTCTCCACATGAATTCTCCTTATATTTCTCATTTAAGTTTTTGTAATTTGAATCCTTTTTTTTTTTAAACAAAAAATGCATTTTGAATGAATAAATTACTGATTTTTTTATCACTATGATTATTTTCTTAATTGGTTACAATTCTGGCTGTTGAGTGTATTTGCTATCGATAGTAGCTTATCAATATTCAAAGAACCAATAAATAAGGTACCCACCGAAACCTTTACATTAAAAATCTTTCGTTACTAATGATGATGAGTATCTACAAAAAATCCTCGTTTGGTTTTTATTATTGGCTCAATAATAATAGTAATGAAAAAAAAAGCATAGCCTTAAAGCCATCCAAGGCAATATATTCGAGATATATAATTTTCTATTATCAACAAAATGGCTCTAATTATCCCCTCTTGAACTGCAGCAACTTTCGTGATACTTTTTTGCTCTTGCTTTCAATAGTTGGGACTTGGTATCAAGACTTGGATTATAGTTGAAATTGATGAATGATGTGATATGTGTTATATGTTATGGTTTATAGTTCATGATTCATAATTTATGCTTTATAGCTTATGATTTGTGATTTATATTATGAGTCATAGGACTTATAATATATGACTTATAATATATGGTATATAATATATAACCTAAAATATATAACTTATAATATATAACTAGTTGTTTAAACTTCAATACTAGATACTAGATTTTTTTTTATAAAACAAGAAAAATACTATAAAATAAATTTAACTGAATTTCAATGAATATATATATATATATATATATATATATATAAAGAATTAAGAAATTAATTAATTAATGAAATTATTTAAATTATCAAACAAGTTTCATTACACTTTTTTGTTTAAAAAGAATCCAAAGCTGAAAAAAAAAAAAAAAAAAAAAAAAAAAAAAAATTTAAATATAAAGTCTTTAAATGTTTACAAAGTTTACAGAATAGTATCTTTGTAAAAAAACATGTAAACTCTTGGAATTGCTTTGAATAATTCAATTAAAATAAATGTCATTTGATTACATTCATACATTGATATTCAATATCAACAAAATTTGATGAATTCTTAAACATTTCTATATATTTAACAATTTCTTTATATTTATCCACTCATCCCTTATCCAAAAACATGAATAATTGAATAAATATAACGTAGAAAATCAGGTTTTTTTTTTATTTTTAATCAACTGAACATTAATCATTTTATATACATATTCCCCTGAATATCCACACTAAATTATCAGTGTTTATCTATGAAATATATATATATACGATGATTTTCAGTTTCTTTTTAATTGAACTTATGATTTAATTATATATATTAGAAAAAAAATAAAAAATATATATATATATCACCAATTTTATAAATTCAACAATCATGATCAAAAAAGTTCAATTAAAAATCTTGTTTTATTAATACCAATGAAACTGAATATTACTAAAATAAAAATGAAAATAAAAATAAAAATTAAAGAACCCAAAGACGAGATTGGACTGTGATGATCATTGCATAGCACAGATTTTATTTTCCTATATTATATTTTTTTAAACGTTTATTTTCATTTCTAAATCAATATTTACATAGTTATATATATATATATATATATATATATATATATATATTGTTATTTAGATGAACTTCTTACTTACCAAAACTCAATTAATACTTTTTCTTAAATATTAATATACAAAATAAAAATCTGGAGTTCTACACTAAACACCCGGTTTCCAACCGGTCACTTACCAGCCGTGCACTTGAATCGGTCAGCTACCGCAGATGTTTTTGTTGTTCTGCACTTTTGCAGATTAATATAATCATTATTGAACCAATTACTTTTTTTTTTATTCTAATAATTTATATATTTTTATATTTATATATTTATATATCAAGTTTTTTAAAGTTAATGATTAAATACTAATGAAACTTTTTTTTTGTTTATATATTAAAAACAAGAATAAAACGTGAGAACTATTAGAATTATCATTGGATTTTCTCCATTCAATTCGATCAACTCTTGGTAATCAAGATGATACTCCATCATCACCTTATTCCCTTTCTAACTCTATTTATTGCATTCTTTTGTGTCCTTTGTCTATCAAACTTTCTTGATGTAGTATCATAAAATGTCTATACTATTATTTACTGACTACTACTACTACTATTGTAAAAGCTTACGTTTTAACCAAAATCTAAATCAATTTTAAAAATGTTTCCAGCTTGATTAATCTACAATTCTTGATAAACAAAGACTTTTTTGAATTGAGTTGACTAGTTTTTTTTTTTTTTTTTTTCGTCATGTAAAAGTCATTTGTAAAGTATAGTAGTAGAAAACATCATCATTTATATATATATATATATATATATAATGGCCTAATCTGGATCATGTTGTTCCTATTATGGGTTTTCTTGATTTGTATTTCATCTTGTTACTACGTACCAACCCTACGCAATCTACAGCAAAAAAAAAATTCAAGTTTAAGCAACGTTCTCCATCTGGGAAGTATGATCTAAACAATCTATAGATCCAAGCATGTGCATCTCATCACCATTATTTCTTATTTACTCTTTTTTGCATATTCTAAAATAAATGAAATCAATGAAATAAACATTAATATAATTAATATAAATAATATAATTAATATAATTAATATAATTAATAAAATAAAATAAAATAAAATAAACATTAATATAATCAATAAAATAAAAATAAACATTAATATAACCTCTCTTTTTGCTATCTACTACACTCATATCTTCTATCAACTCAAATTAAAATCAACCATCTATCAAACAAAACAAAAACTTGTAAATAAATAAATAAGATTTTTTTTTATTTCATTTTATTTTCCAAAAAAATTCATAAAACACATTGTAGAAATATAAGAATCAAAATAATAAATAAAAATAAAGAATCAAAGAAATCTTTAATAATTCACTCACAACAAAATTAATAAATTAAATGAAAGAGAAAATAATAGTAATAATAATAATAATAATGAACTTTCACATCCTCAAAATCTATCATCTCTACCATCCCTTAACTCACCATAATATTCATTCACTCACTAAATCATTCCATCCCATATCCTGCGCCTGACCCACAAATGGAACGTCTAGCTGCACCCATTCATTGTATATTAAATCAACAGCTCTAGCTCTAACATCTCGCTTTTGCAAACAAGACTCAACTATCTTCATTCCTTTTCTATACCCTTCTACTGTTTCCATATCCTCTTCCATAGAATCTCCTTCGCCAGAGTTGTGGTTCGCACTATACTTTCTCATTTCTCTCCAGCCCCATTCAACCCTTGCAATACGATGTGCTACCTTCCCTCGTCCGTGCGGCGGGTCAAATGGAAGCCTACCCTCCATCATAGCATACAACAATACTCCCATCGCCCACGAATCCGTTTGTCTACCATCGTACTTTTGACCCATTAGCAACTCGGGTGGAACGTAATCCTCTGACCCACACCTAGTAACCAAAAGCTCCCCTTCCAAAGTTTTCCGCGCCAATCCTAGATCTGTTAAAACCGCAATAGGCTCAGGATAGTCATAAGGGAGACTTAGAATTTCGGGCGCAGGCCTAGTCAGCAAAACATTTTCTAATTTAATATCGCGATGTACTACATTGTGTGTGTGAAGGAATGCCACCGCCCGTAGTACGTCACCAAAAATCCGTCGAAGTAGGTCTAAACTCATTTGTGTTCGGTAAGATGCAATAAAATCGAATAAATCACCACCTGGTGTATATGTCAGAACCATCATCGCGTGGACATCAAGCTTGTAAGCGTGTAATCGGATCAGATTCGGATGCGATAGTGACTTTAGGATCTGAATTTCTCGTGAAAGTGAGCCATGCATTCTTCGGTCTGCATTTGTTAAATCAACTAGTTTTATAGCATAAAGTCGGTCTTGGTTCATTTGCTCCTGAATGATTTCAAGATTGCTATTGTCAGGATTACTTAACGAGGTCGTAGCATTAACAACTGTAATCATTTCTGGACGGGCTGTTTCTGTAGGAGAGTTGAATGCACTAGCTGGACTTACTTGTCTTGCTAGGAAAACCTGAGAAAATGCACCAACTCCTAAAGGTTTGATTGCTTTGAACAAAAGCTTTTCGTTGTTGGAATCGTAAGCATCATACAAAACTTCTGTTTCTTGCGGTAAAGGATGATGGTATTCACGGTGTATTACTTTGGGCGACAGTTGCTGACCAGTAGACACTGAGCGCTGCTCGTCGTCAGGAGGTCTTGTCTGTCTTCGTTTGTGAATTTCTAATGTAGATGTATCTTGTTTCTGATGCTGATGCTGGTTTGAATGATTGTTATGATGCAGATGCAGGCTTTGTACAGGAGGGGGTACATAGTTTCTTGACTTGATAGTATTGTTATTGACTTGTCGGGCCGTGGGCAGCGGCACATACTCACTGACCACGCGCCTATTCGTACTCTCCGAGAGCACAGCAGCTGTCGATAGTCGGAACTCATTGGGGTAGTAAAGCTTTGTAGAGCCGTAGCTGTTTATGTCAGCTGTGGTGAGAGGGCTAGGCAGCGGTGTAACGTCTGGGCTGTTATTAGGTATATTGAGCTTCAGCTTCATCTTTGAAAAGTCTGTTAGCACCTCAGGGCCCAGAAAGTGACCTGTTGGGGACGTGGATTGCTGTGGTTGCTGTTGTGGTTGCTTTTGTTGTTTCAACATTGGGATTTGAAATATATGATTATCTGTGGAGTCATCTGGGGTCATTGGAGAGATAGAGGCGGAATCACTGTCTTCCATTGTCAATCACGAAAGATATCGCGGCGAAGATGGTGTCGTTGACGCAAGAAGAGAAATAAGAGAGAGAGAGAGAAAAAAACACTGAGAAAGATATGAAGTAATAGAAATAGAAGAAAAAGAAGAAGAAGAAGAAGAAGAAAAAATAGAAGAAAAAGAAGGAAGAAAGAAAGTAAAGAAATTTTGTGGGTGGTAGTGGGTTCTTTAAGTCACTGCCAAATGCGACGTCGAAAACGCTGAAGGAAGAAATCCTGGCTCCAATAAAAAAACAAATTATACGTTTAGCACTTATTCCGCTGACTAACTTTGTTTCGTGCAACCTTTTTAGGCAGTTGCTAGAATAAGAGCGTTACTATTTAGGGAAAGTGCAATTCACTTTTAATTACAGCTTTGAACCATGAAATGAAGAAAAAAAACACACACACTTAACTATTAGTATAAAGATTTAGTATTATTTATATTACTTTTAATATTAAAATCAATGTTGTCATATAATTCTATAATGACATTCAATTTTAATCATCAATCATGACTATAAACTGTCTATTTTCATCAATCAAAAAGTATATGAACGCCCAATACTTCAACTCAGGCGCTATATTTTCAAGTATATATATATATATATCGCCACAAATCAAATCTTCAGCATATAAATTACCTATAACCATTATTCTCTAGTGCGCCAAAATATGGTATTCTTACAGTTTTAATCTAGGCACTCTATAAAGACACTGACTTCGCCTCTCTTTCTATCTATATTCTGTATATACATCAGTTCACGCTGGTCTTATGATGTTTTCTTCAACCATTTGAGTTGGTCATCTGCCAATATGTTACTCATAGAGCACTGGATGAGATGTTTTCCCTTCCCCGATAATTGAAGAGCTGAAAAAGGCTTAAAGTCGTCAATTTTTACTTATTCTTTGGACCCAAAACTAACCAAGCTACACGTCGGCATCTACGTAGTATGGTCGTAGACCGACGCTAATACAACCTCTGGCAAATATTTTTATTATTATTTGTATTATTATTATTACTATTATTATTACTATTATTACTATTATTATTGCTACTATTACTATCACCATTATTTTATGAGATGTCTTCCCGAATATACTCACGTTAGTCAAAACTCAAAACTTGTAAACAGACACACATTCAATTCTAATCTTGACGTTACACCTTAGCGCATGTGTCTACGTAATAAGTGTTTGAGTAGTCCTATAACTTGAAAAATTACTTTAAACTTTGAAATATATATATATATATGTTTCTAAACACTATAATCGTAATCAATATCGTCATCATTTAAATATCAAGGTTACACAGAACTCTGTTGAATGAGAACTTTTTTAAAAAGATTGCTGAATGTAACCTGAACTCCAACCTTAATACAAAATGAGTTGGCTCTGATGGAGTTTATTTAACCTCCAGCGTTCAAACTTAGCTGCGTTTACTGTAA
Organism: Geotrichum ghanense (nom. inval.); assembly: GCA_022023575.1. Taxonomy (NCBI): domain Eukaryota; kingdom Fungi; phylum Ascomycota; class Dipodascomycetes; order Dipodascales; family Dipodascaceae; genus Geotrichum; species Geotrichum ghanense (nom. inval.). The sequence continues at coordinate 695,227 of JAKKCX010000008.1, read as the reverse complement.
TTTTCATTTGAGTTCATGTTAAGAACGCTCACATTGTTGAGTATTTATACTTTTTTTGTAAAAATTCAAGTTATATCTCACTCAAAATTATGTTTTTACTGTTTCGAAAGTAGTATATAATGAGTTACAAAGTCTTTATTTAGACAATGATTTAATTCCTTCCTGTTCACCAATCAGAGTTATATATATTTATACTTGAATGATATTATTGTCTACTCTAGAACAATTACAACTACACTTGAATAAACCTGTTCACATGAACACTCAGGTATATATAGTCCATGTTGATGTAATAAATAGCCCACTGACAGGTTATACTTGAAACTGAAGCAGTGAAAGCCACTCAACTCTTCTCAAGACATTTGAAAGTTGTGCTAACTTTTTATATGAAATTAACCATCACAAGTCTAAATCAACATAATAATCCTTTTTGTATATTTAAATTTATATTTTATTTTAATAAATAAATAAGATAAAAATATCTTTATTCATGATAGTTATAACTTGGTGAACCTTTCGTCAAAAAAATGTACCATTTGGAATGATCATACGTACTCATGTACAAAAAAAGACGCTAGATATATGTATATATATATATATCGGTTTCTGAATTAATCTTAAACAATAGACAAATCATCATATCTCAAAGTATCTACCCTTTTGAGTTCAAACTTGACATTCATCAACTGCTTATACTTTTTTTCTTAATCTTTCTCTTTTTCTTTCGGGGTTTTGACATTTTGTGTACCTGCTACTAGTGCACTTTAGCTGATAATATTTTATGGCGCCAATGTAATAATAGGGCCCATATTCTCAGCCGTACTTCCAAAAATAGATCTAGTTATTGTTTTTGCCACAGATTGATTTCAGTGTAGAGTCTGAGTATAAACGGTGAAAACTAAAAGTCAATTGAGAAAAAAGATTTTATATGAACTTGAATATTTGAAATAATTTATAAAACTTTTTTTTTTTTTGATATTACTAGTTTTGATAATAATGAGTATATAATTGTGTTTTTACTGATTGCAATTTTGATAACTGAGTGATAATTTTAAAAACGTTTTTAAATATATATATATATATATAATGGAATGTTTATTGTATATTGTCAGTTTAAATTTATTCTTTTCAAAATAAATCTAAACTATTTTAATTTCAACTATGAAATAAAGCTGATGATGGCAGTGATTGTGGGGGCTCACAAAACCCAATCTAAATGTTTATATCTATATATATATATATATATATATATACTTAACATTAGACTTTGCGGAAACTTGCTTGAATTGGTTTGTGCGTTTCTTCTTACCCAAATTTAAAGTCATTTATCTGGTTTTATATAATGAAATGTCAATTTCTTCAAAATCTAATCATCATTTTATGGAATTACTGTTTTTTCTTGTCTTTAAAATCATATAATTCAGAATCATGAGTTTTTATCTTTTCATAAATAAAATTATTTTATTTTCATCCTTTTTGATTTTTTTTTTTCAACATTTTTATTTCAAGTTTTAACTATTATATCAACAATATAAAAATCCAATATATATATAAAAGTATAATTGATTGATTTCTATTCTACTACTCTTAATTCTTTTTAATCATAAAATGAACTTTGTTTCCATGGAAATGATACACTAGAAAAGTTATCAAACACATACACTGTAATACACGCTTGAGTTTTCAAACAAAATGACACCTTGAAATGCACAAAAATACATCATCAACAAGCTTTCAATCTCTTATATTTTTATAATTTTTATTGATTGGAAAATTATCCGATTCGCGTCGCTTTACTTTAATATTTTGCTTCAAACTTGCATTCAGTATGGTTGGTTCTACAAAACGTCATTCCTCGTCCAGATATCTTTTGGAAAAAACGTCAAATATTTCGCACCCAGAAGGATGCACTTGTGAGACTAAACAGCATACATCTTGGTTTTTTCAGAGATCTGAACCTTCAAAAGGAATGTGCAAAAAATGCCAAAACGCACAACAAATGGAGTCTCTCGCCCCACAACCTACTACCATTGCTCCAGAGTCTATCTCTATCAACCAGCTCATGAACTATAGTAGATCGTCACTGTCAGATGTAATCAATCCTTTAAGCAGTGAAATCTCGACTGCAAAATCAGACAGAATATTATGCTTTGACAAGCTCTCTGCTTCGGTCGGGCTAAACTCTGTTATTTCGCAGCTATACGGCGGTCCTTTGGAAAAAGTAGTTTACGTTTCAGATGACGATTCCAACATTAGAATAATTCAAGCTCATTTTTTCCAGGCAAAAGACGCCAGAGCGTTTTATAATTTTACAAAAACTGGCAGATTTTTAGTAAATGGACAAGTCTATTATCCACATTGGGCTAACGCAGGAATTGCTAATATCTATACTCTGCCAAAGATGATTCATGACGAAATGGTTTACAACGGCGCAAGGCGCTGCTTGACGTTGACTAGAAAACCAAATAGTCTCACCAATAGCGAAGTAGGCACTAAACTTAAACATTACAATGTGCAGCTAAATATGTCCATTGACAAAATTAAAAAGGACTTTTCAAAATATGGATTGATTATTGCAGTATGTCCACTGATTGCTCCTACAGTATCAATTTCAATTCAATTTGCAGACGTAAGATGTGCAATTAGAACCAAAAAATTGTTTGAAAGGCAAATTGATGGAGTTCTTGCTAAGAACTACAGTGGTTGGTCTATTTCTTATGGAAAAGATCCAACTGATAGAAAATGTCCTACTATCTAAACCAGTGAAGCCTGGGCAAATAACCACTCTATAAATCTTTTTTTTTTCTTCTTGTTTGTTTTTGTTTTTCTGTCTATGTAATCAACTATACTCAATCGTAAGTTTCGCTTTCTTTACTTGATTTTTAGATTTTTTGTTCTTTTTATTTTTTCTCTGTCTCTTTGCAGGTTTCTCTTCAACTTCAGACTCGTATTCAGTTTCTTCAGCCTCAGAAACAGCATCATCAACACGTCTCTTTTCATATTTTTCAATATCTTCAGAAACCATAAGGCAGCAATTCAGTCTGTCACTGGTATTGTAAACTGCGACCTGATCACGAGTGTTAAGATCCCAAACAACAATATTGCCATCAGATGAAACTGAAGTCATATACTTAACACCAGATGGCTCATATTCAAAAAATGAGAAATCTTTCACTCGGACACCATGTCCAACAAGCTTAAATGCAGACTCAGGGAGTTCAGAAAGGGTCAATTCATCTTCTGACTCTTTAGTAAGTTCTTCAACAGGAACAAAAATAATGACACCATTAGACAATGATGCAACTACATATTCGACATCATTAACTGAATAAACAGCCAAATTTTGGAGTCCTGAGTTCAATTTGAGAACACGACCAATAGGTCTTGAGGTCTCAATACTGTAAATGACAATTTTTCGGTCAAATCCCAGAATAAAGTATTTGCCATTTTCACCTGCCCAAGCACATTTAAAAAGCTCACCATGCTCACGCTTGTTTAGTTTTAAAGCACTAGCCTTCTTAGCAGTCATCAAATTCCAAAGTCTCAAACTGTTATCATTGCCAACAGAAATTGCAATTCTACCAGTTGGATGAACATCCAAATCTTGTACGCCAGGACCCTTGATTTCACCCAGAACCTCCCAATCCTTGGTTCTCCATATGCAAATTTTACCGTCACTTGCACCACTAAGCAACCATTTTCCGTCTGGTGAAAATCCAAGACAATTAACATCGCCATCATGATGCAGCAATGTTCCTAGCTCCTTTCTTTTCTGAAGATCGTAGATTCTAATATGCTCATCATTGGATCCAGATACTAGATATCTCTTAGATTGGGCTAAGCAACGAATTGACTGTGTATGTGGTGTGAAATGAAAAATCGGTGTAAAAACAGCATTGTATTTGGATTGTTCATCTTTTTCACTCAATGTCTTGCTTTCAATATCGTCTTTCTTTTCCTTCAAGTCTCCATTTGGTGAAGATTTCGACTCAGCCGTTTCAACTTTTGTATCTGCTACTGTCTCGACTTTAGAATCAACTGAAGCTGGATATAACGTTAAGGATAGACACAAAAGATTATGCGAGTAAGATCCAGTAATTATTCTAAAAGTAGGTTTTTGATCGCTCATGTTTTTGTAATGTTATTATTCATGTATCGTATGTATTTTTATTTTTTTTTTCTTTGAGATGGAAGGTTAGGAAAAGGAATATATTTTTCCTGGGTGTTGTTGGGACTTGAAAAATTGAAGATACTGGGAGAGTGAAAAGTCCCAACTAGAGATCATATTACATAATCATTGTATATCCAAACTTTTAAACAAGTAAAATAGATGAATTGAAATAATAAAATGTTAAGAATTCCCTATATATTTATAATGTTGGTAAAACTGACCCAGATTTGGTTTAAAAAGATTATAAATATAAATTAATATAGTCATGTATCAATGCTCATTATGATTGCCAAACACCTCTTATATTTAAAATCCTGTCTCGACATTATCGGAATGATATTTTGAATACCATCACGAACTTGAAATTTTCCAAGCTTAGAATTTTTCATCAACTTTATTATCCAAATTTTATCATAATTATTTTGATATCATTATAAAATGTAATTTCAGCTTATTATAATATAATCAAGTAGACTATAACTATATGAACTTTTTTTTCTTCATGTAATGACTGATTTTTTTTTTTCATGTTTTTGAAATGGTTATACTTCAACATGGTTAAATTTATCATCATTTAATGGTTGTCATCAAAATCTTTGGGATATAATTTATCTATTAAAAAGAAAAAGTGTATTTGATTTTCATCAAAAATGATAAAATATTGTTTTAAACATGAGTTTAACTATTTTGATAGTTGAAACTGTAAAAACAATATAGGCATCACAGTAATGTATCATATTAAAAAAAAAAAAATGAAATAATGGAATACTTCTGCACTTTACTAAACACAGGGAAATAATTAACAACAGGAATAGAATGTGTAGATTAAAAAATTGATTATTTTAATATTATATTTTGCAAAGAAAATAAACCAAGATTTGATGATTGAATATTGTCAGTTGTAATAACTAAAAAAAAATACTTGTTGGATATATTCCTAGTCATTTTGTATATACTTTTATATTATTATGTGATAAAAACAAATAGTTAGATTTTTATTTCATATTAAAAACATATAAATCAATCATCAATTTAACAACAAAGAAACTTAAAATGTATTGAAGGATTATCCATTTTTATCAAATCTAGTTGAAAGTTATAAATGAAATGAGTGGTTAAAATATTTATTTTTTATTCAGTTTTTATGCGATTTATTTTAACAGAGCTTCCATATCTAAAAATCGTATAATTATTTCTATTAAAAAAATCAATATGAACTGTAAATTTAATGGCAGATTTGATCAACAGTAAACCAAGTAAGCCAGATAGTTAGTTAAATCTTTTTTTTTTTTTTTTTTTCAATTGTCGAATTAAAAAGTTTATATCAACATGAATATTTTTATTAATTTCACATATTAGCCAACATAACTTTTCAAATTTCAGGCTGAATTTAATTTTGAAATTTCATTTCGTACTATTGATAGTGTTTAACAATCATATTAAAATCTCATTTGAAGAAACACATACACTCAAAATCACACGACATGCTCAGCTTGTTTCAACTTTTAATGTTGAAAATCTTTTGATAGGTCTCGTAATAAGATCGGGATTCCTAAAATTTGTTAAATTGTCGGATTATGTTAATTGTGGAAAAAATTTTGAGCTTTGCTATTAATTCTTTTATCATTTCTTACGTTCACTAACAATAAATGAAAAAAAAATTGATCATTTTAGCTGTGTTAGAGCTTTATTAAAACCTTATTACAGAGCAAATGATATAAAACGTTTCCATATAGTTCAATTATTTGTTTTATGGATAATCCATAAAATAACACTTTCAGAACGTTGAAAATTTCTAGTATTTAATAATGCTTAATTCTTCATGACTTAAATTTATCAAAAGTTGCAATACGTAACATTGGACTTGAATGACCAATTTTAAATATCAAATTTGAACATTCAAAATTTTTAAATATTATCTATTTATCAACAGAGTGTTTTCTGTGTGATATCTTTACAAAATGAATTTGCTTTTATACTCAAAGAGTATAACAATGATGGTTAAGAATTAAACTTTTTGAAAATGCTTTTTTTTTTTTTTTTTTTTTTTTTTTTTTGGTTTACATTCTATTCAATAAAAATCACAGTTTTTAAAGAGGGAAGCCCTCAGATTGTTTTCAGCTAATTGCGTTTGCAATTGTGACAATTTTATTCCATTTTTATTCATAAAATAGCTAAATAAATATCATTAATATAGTTTTTAGATATAGGGACAGTATACTAATTTCTCATCTATCTTTATATTTAAAACCTATGCCAAAATTTTGCATTTAACAAATGATATGAAATATATATATATATATATTAACAAAGTAGCACTCTCAACGTGTCTAGCAAAATTTGAGTTGTTGAAGATATCAAGTCCTTCATGATTTGTATCATGTCAATTAAAATATGGAATACATAAAATAGATGATCAAACATCAGCTTTTGACACAGCGTAAAGTTTTGATTAAATATATCATGAAGTTTATAAATTTAACACTTGCAAAAAACTCAAATCCTTTTAATATTAGAAATATAGATATTTAGAATATAAGTTCATTGTACCTAGAACTAAAGACTGTATTAATAATAATTTATATACAACAAATGACAAAGTTATATCTGATATTGTTACCATCGATGGATAGAAAATCAGTTTATTGTCCCTATATCTGAAGGCTATAAAAATAATATTTATTCAACAAATGACACAAGTAGGAGACGTGTGGTTCATTTATTTATCTCATAGAGATTGACAAAGTAGCAGTCTTAACTCGTTTAGGGGTTTCAGTATTCAATGGCACCAAATTTTTCATGGTTCGTAAACCATCTGTAAAGGGAAATCTGTGATACATAAGGACTGATGATATTGTTATCATCATTTTAAATATATGAGACCACAGTTTGTAAGCATTTTTCAAAAATACAAATGGAACATCAAATAGCCGCATCTTAATATGATTTTCCCAATCGGGTTAGTGACCTATGTCCATATATCGATACAAAAAAACAAAAATTGGGTTAAGGGTTATATTTTCAAATGTGTTTGAATTAAACATAAGCGTTTATCTAAACAGATAAGGCCGTGTGGTCTAGTAGTATGATACTCGCTTTGGGCGAAGCTGATTGACTCAGTTGATACTGTTTGCGAGTGGTCCAGGGTTCAATTCCCTGCTCGGCCCATTTTTTGATGTTTATTTTTGATATTGGATTCTAGGGTATGGGTCTCCCCCCTTGAAAACGAAGATCTTAGATTTTTTTTATTTCTGCATTAGAAGTATTAGCGTACTGATTGATTTTCATGCTGCAAATCTGAATTGAGCCTTTCTACTTTTTTATTTCTCAAACATCTTTTATTTCTATTTTAAATCACTACTTTTGCTCATTATTAAAAATAAAAAAAAATTGCCTTGCTGTTCATCTAACTTACATCATTATTTGTTACGAAATAGCTCCCTTTTTAAGCTGATTGTGCTAACGAATTTGGGCTCAAAGTAAGTGTGGCTACCTACGACATTTTGTCTTGTGCAGCGTTGATATTTTCACTTATTTCGATTTGATTTGGAATTTTTTAACTAATGCGATATGATTATAGATGTCTGTTCTAGATAACGCACCATCTACTCCAAGCTTAAATGTTGACCCTCGTAGCCTGGGGTATTTTCAAATGAACAAGGTCAAACGTAACGCGTCAGTTCCGAATCTCAATTTTGACTTCAGAGGCGACAACAGTAATAGTACTTCAAGTGGCATACATACTATTGGAAATGATAGTCTAAATATTCATCGCAAACCAATTAGCATTGGGGATAAACGGTTAAAACCACGAGCTTCTATGAGTATGTTTGACAGGCGACAACCTGAGTTTGGTTCACCGTTTTTACGCGCTTTACACCCTTTTGATGCATCATCCCTGACTTCGACTGAAGGAGAAAATCCAGCTGCTATATGTCTTTCTTTCCAGGAATCTGAAATCGTTTTACTACACACCTTTCATGCCTCAGGTTGGGGTGATGCCACTATTCTCTCTACGGGTGTAAGAGGCTGGATTCCTACAAACTATTTTATATCTTACTCAGAAGACAAGGTGGTACCTCTACTATCCGCTGTTTTAGGGTTTTCTCTCAATCCTAAGTCTGTTCAAGTTGAAGGATCTAGTGAATCTACTTTTTCACAGACATGTGTGACTAATATTGTGGCTGGTGTAAGGAGCTTATTGGAAAGTTGTGGTACGCTTACAAGAGACACTTCTATCGTGCGAAGATCACAAAGTATAAGAAAGTTTAGAAAGATATTACTTGCTGAGCTTGCAATTCTAGTTTCTCTTGCAAAACAATATAGAGACACTACAGATATGACAAACATACAAAGACTCGTAACTGGTAGCTACAAGATTGTTTCCCGGGCAGTTATATTCCTTGATATTTGGACTATAGATACCTCTAATACAGGGCAAGATTATTCTAAACCCTCTTCGGTTGATACAATGTATTCATCTTATAGACCTTCTGTCGAGACAATTCAAGAACAACCAACAACTCCTCAAAATGAATCTTTTCCGAATTCCCACAGTAACCGGGACTCTGTCATTTTTCACACACAACCCCCTTTTGCACGTCAGCGTCTGGACGAAGTCAATGACGCATTAACATCATACTTGGGAAACTTCATACACAGAATGACGATACTCGAGACTGATCCAGCAGCATCAACTCAAATTCTGATTAATACAAGAAAGTCAATGCTTGCATGTAGAGAATTACTCGCAACAGTAGAAAGCATTAGTTCCAGATCGCTTCCTCGGAACAAAGATCTTGAAAATTCTAAAGATAAACTCTTTGCTCAGATTCGAAACCTGGTCACAGCTGCTAGAGAAGTTGTATCTGGAACAAACAATGGTGATACTCCAGAGCTTCCAAAAGAAGAATCAAGAAAATTAATTAATATTGCAACAGATTGTGCCAAGATCTCTGGAGAATGTGTGGTTCGCTGTAGACATATTTTGGAAAGGATAGGGGATTTTGAATTGCCAAGCTCAAGAGAATATCCTGACTTTTCCAATGGAATCATTGCCAGTCGTGAACTTCCTCAGATTCCTGTAATGTCACCATTGACAAACGATTTTGCTCCAGAAGAGACAGATGCTACTAATGCTGTCATTGAGACAGAAGGGGAAGACTATGAAATACTTGAAAAACAGCTAATTCAAGATGAGACTGGCAGAATCAGAGGTGGTACGATTGAAGCATTAATACGTAAATTAACTGAAGGCTGCAATGATTCAAACCCTTTATTTGTAACAACCTTTTTTCTAACATTTCGGCAATTTAGCTCTCCAAATGAACTTTCTACTCAACTGTTTAGACGATACGATGCAGACGCCGATAGGGTTTCTTTTAATGCTGAAGAATTAGAAAATCTAATGAAACAAAGAACAGAAGTTTACGTTACATTCAAACGTTGGCTGGAGAGTTATTGGAAACATGATGTTGACAATGTATGCTTGACTGCAATTTTATCTTTTGCTAATCAGCATTTTAATGACATACCAAATGCTAAAATAGTCATGAATGATTTGGCCAGACGAGTGCAGGAAGTGCACGAAGGTCAAGTTGTGAAGCGAGAAATATCAATTCCAGGAATCGAAGCTAAACGTAGTAAGGCTTTGGAGTATTCCCAGTCGCCATTTATTTCACCTACTGTCAACAAGCATTTATTAGCATCTTTAATGAAGGCAATCGAAACACAAGGGGAGGAAATTACTGTTGGGGATGATGAAATGAAGTCTGTGGTTTCTAATACTACTTGGAGTTCGTCATTGAGAATGGTAAAAAATGTTTCATTAAACGTAATAGGAACTTTGAGCATTTTGGACGTTGAACCAGCTGATATTGCCAGACAATTATGTGTCATGGACAATAAAATATTTTGTCGAATTAGAGCTGATGAGCTATTAGACTTGAATTTTGCTTCAAAGAAACGACATCTAAATTTGGCACCTAATATTAATGAGATGACTGAAGGATCCAACAGACTGTCTTCTTATGTTGGAGATTCCATATTGAGTGCTGATAGTACAAAAGCACGCAAGAACATTTTAAAACATTGGTTAAAAATCTGTGAACAACTTCATTTGTACCGCAATTTCAATTCATTGATGACTATAATTTCTGCACTTCAGTCAGTCAATATTGTAAGATTGAAACGTACTTGGGAACTACTTTCCCCGAGATATCATCAAATCTACAGTGCTCTTCGTCAGTTAATGAGTATGGAAAAAAACTACGGCAGTTATAGAGCTATCTTAAGGCAAAATGAGGTTCCTACAATCCCGTTTTTAGGTCTATACCTGACAGATTTAACATTTGTTAATGAAGGAAATTCTACACATAGAGTGCTCAGCAACAAAATGGTCATAAATTTTGATAGATACGAACGTACAACACGTATTATTGGTGATTTGTTATCATTTCAAATGAAATACAGGATTGTGGAGTGTGAAGAGCTTGCTAAATGGATGACTTTAGAAATGAAGCGTTCTTTTGAATGGACGAAAAAAGACAGAAATGGACTGTGGAGACGTAGCTGTCTTGTGGAACCCAAATAATGAGTTTCATTTTAGGCAAACTACTTCTATGCATGTGTTATTTAATGAGTTTATGATTTAAGAAATATATATCACCTCTCATAATGATAGTCATTATATTTATTATTATATTTATTACTAAATTTATTTATACATTTATTTATACATTTATTTTTACATTTGTTTTTACATTTGTTATTAAATTGATTATAATAATTAAAAAAAAAACAAAATGAAATAAAAGTAAACAAAATAAAATAATAATTAAATGTTAATATCAATAACGAATACAGACATAATATGAAAATCAATCATACCACAATCAAGGTAATAATATTGGCTAAAGAAGGTTACCAAAATGATTAAAAAAATTTAAAAAAAGATTATAGTGCTAGAAATAGTTTTTTGTTTCAAAAAAAAAAAAAAAAAAAATAAATAAATAAAATAAAAAAAAAATAAAAAAAAGGTGAAATGAATTTTTTTTAAGTACATGCTCTGGTTTTTTGTTTATTAGCACTGGAAGCAGTAGGAAGTGCCAGTCTAGCAGGTCCACTCATTACAGGTGCCGGCTTCCGTGTTGTAGAAGTGGGTGTAGAAGATACCTTCCGTAAAGTCTCCTGCGCTGGCCTTGCATTCTCCTTTCCTGACTTTATTAACTGTGGAGATTTATCAATACTAGGGGATACTGAGTGTGTACGACGTGCTGCAGAAGCAGTAGCATTAAGTGATGGGGACCGCGGTTGTGTTGGCACAGGAGTTGTTGAAGGTGACTTGGAAGCTGGAGGAGATGGTAAGGGAGATATATCCTGAATAGATGGAGTCGGCGATGTATCGCGAGACTGACTTGGCTCATTTTCGCTTGAACCATCTTCATCAGAATCTGTTGAAGACAGTGTTGTTATACTAACTGGGACTGGAATTCGGCGAGTATTTGGACGAGGATCAAGTTTGATTTGGCCATTTTCCCAGCGTATACGCTGTGCTGCTTTTTTGTGACTCTTGACAGGGGACTTTACCAATACAACTTGTTGTTTTGTCCGTCGCCTGGCAGTACTAATGTTTGAAAGCCTCCTAGTGTTGCCTGCAACAACGATAGGTGGTGACGGCAACTCACCATGATGATTTGAATTATCAGCCTCTGGATTAATTTTAAGTGTATTGTTCAACAGACTAGACAATTTTGAGTCAGTATATTCTGCTTCCGTCTGGAGTAAATTCTTAAAGAATTGGTCATTGCAAAGCCCAGAGATTTTTTCCATAGGATTATCAATCTGGGATATTAAAGCAAATGCAAACAATGAAAACTCTTGCAATATTCTGACGTTGCTTGTTGTATCCTTAGCCAGCTCTTTATATATTTCAAGTTCAGCTTTGTATTTCATTGCATCAGCTTGCGCCATAAACGAGATTCGGTCAGCTTCTGAAAATCCAGGTGTAATTTCTAGGCTACCTAATAGGGTATTCAGCGTAGACTCTATAATTTGTTGATCTTGCGACATAGATATACAGGACTCCTCCAAATCTTCTCTTTCAGATTTCAGTTTTGAGAGACAACTCTGAATACCATCCATAAATTCGGGGGAAAAACTGTCAGGAAAAGATGAAGATTCTTGGTATGACTCCATTATAATTTCAAGCTGGGAAATTTGTGAAATAACCAGTTTCATCTGCTTTAGCAAATTAGTTGTTTGGATTCTAATAGGATTAGTTTTTTCAAAAGTTTGTCGTAGATTTAATAGAGCATCTTCAAGAACCGATTGGCAGCTTTGTCTTTGTTTTTCAACACGGGCAAGTGCAACGTTAATTACTTTAGACTCTCTACTTCTTAGCTCTTCGATTTCAGCTTTTTGCTCTGTGATCATTTTGAGATATGAACCCACATGGCGATCCAGATTGTGTTCATTTCGAATGACCTTAGTCTTGATTTTTTTTGCTCTGTCCGCGTACTTGAGAGTATTGAGAGTTTCATCGTAATGACGACTAGAAGGACTGACACAAACTATCATGACAGTTTTGCAATTTCCACCGAGAGAGAATTTTAAGAGTCTAGTTAGCTTCGAGTCTCGATATGGAACATGGTTGTGCCTTCTCGGATCACAAAGAGCATTAATGCAGTTTCCTAAAGCCAATAAAGACTTATTGATGTTTGCACCTTCAAAAAGACGTTCACCTCTGTTTCTAGTTGCTGAGGCACGCTCACTGCCGGCAAGATCAATGATAGAAAGGGTTGCAAAAGTATGAGATTCTGAAATATCAGCTGTTCTGCTCTTCTGAACAATATTGATTTGAAGAACAGCATGAGATCGTGATGACGTGGCATTGGCCTCAGTAGGCGAAATGGTTCTATTTTGATTACCTTGAAGGATCATTTCCATTACTGCCTCAACGTCCTTTGGTTTATGCGTGCTGAGGTTTGATACGGAGATCCGGTGGTCTGAATCTTCGCGTAGCGAAAGGACTTTTGTACTGGGTTGTAGCAAATCACGAATCGTCTCATTGTAAATTTCTAGATATGAAAGAGATACTTCTACATGCTTAGTGTCTCTGACATCTGCTATCTTTTCAAAAAGCTCTTTCATTGTAAGAAATATTATGCCAGGAGACTGTGGGGTGCCGCTGATAGTATGAGTTTTCCCGCAACCAGTAGCTCCGTAAGCAAAGACAGTTGCATTATACCCATCCAGCACTGAGTCTAGTAGGGGTCTTGTCGTATTTGTATAGACATCTTTTTGCGATGCATCTTCGTCAAACAATCGATCAAACACAAAACGATGTTCTCTGATACGTGCTGTTGTGTTATTTGGGAAGCCTGACCTGCGTTTTTTCATCGCTGTTTCTGTGTCTGGTGGATCAAAAATGAGCATTTTGTCGTCGACAACGTTGATGACTTTTCTGATGCCACCGTTATGGACCAGTCGAGGAGCTGGCCTTGTATTGGCGAGATTTCCATCACCAAGAAATAAAGGATCAGTAGATACATGCTGTAATTGACTAGACTCCTCCGTCGTGAAGGGTCGTACTCTCACTGAAAAAAAAAAATAAAAAAAAATGAAAAAAATGTTAGTTGGGAAAGCAGACGACAAGAGACATGACAAGCAATATTTTAATACGCACCGGTAACAGAGATGAACGAGTCTTTTGCTATGTTCATGGTTGATAAAGATGGTGTTGAAAACGAGGAAGGTGTGAGGAAGAGAGCCTCGCTGGAGTTTTTCCACATTTCAAGTTGGGCTTTGTTTTTGTTTACTTTGTTTGTTTATTTACGATTGGAAGGTGGTCCAAGTTCGTTTCTAAAACACGAACCCACCTTTTCATTATTGCCATATTTTACTTTTAAACGTTTGATCGCTATTAAAAATTAATAGTATTAATGCTATCATGAACATATGTACAAAGTGCGATGCTCTATAGCTCGCCAATTAATTTAATAATGTGCTCCTTAGGCCGCTCTCGAGTGGTCATGAACTTCTCGAGCCATTCTTTAGCGCGTTTAATGTCACCCAACTTGACAAACGCCAGCAAAAGAGCCTCGTTGACTACCCGCGTGGGCATCACTACCGTTGGCACAAACTCGGAGTATATTGTTTCGAGACCAAATGAGTTTCCCTGAGCCACGCATACGTCCAGAAGTACGAAATATGTTTCCTGATCCACGCCAATTCCATTGTTACTGAACTGCTCAAGAAGCTGTTTTCCATAGGACGCGTTTCCGGACTGAACCGCTGCAGAGATGACAATGTTCATTAATAACGTCAGCGCACTCGATAAGTGTGCGTGATCTTTCTCCATAGTACTCACCATGGTGCCAGTAGTTTCAGCAATTAGCTGTGGGGAACTAGCTAAAACCTCCGTCAGTTGAGATAGATCACGAAGCCTTATACGATTGGCATGATCACCAAAGGCTAGAATCAAGTTCACAGCTATGCTAAAGTTGTTTGGAGACGCATGGATTCTGAGAGCAGCAGTCAAAACAACTGGATCAAGCTCAAATCCTTTCAAACAAAGCTGCTTAACACCGTAAACTGTCATTTGTCTATTTTCATTTCGTAGACCCTCTTCAACTAATGTGTATAGCACACTGTTAGACAGTCGTAAAAATCCTTGTGAAATGCCATTTTTAAAAGCCCATTCCAGCGCTGGGTAATGACTGAGCTCTGCAGCTTTGGACACGAAATGGCCCCAGAACCGACCGTAGATAGTGTTTATTTCATTACTATTTAAATGCTGCATCAACTGAAGCGAAATGTCGATTTCGTTATGCTCCAGCAGCCTGTGAATAAGAAGTTCATAAGTAGTCGAGTCAAGATCGATACCGCTAGACTGCGCTTCCATCAGCATTTGAACTGCAAGCTCTAGTTCGTCAGTAACTGCGTATGCCAAAATCCGTTTGTTGTAAATTAGTTCTACATGCTTCTCTTTATATTGATCTAACTGCTCCAGCCAAACAAATCTTGCGGCAGAGTTTCGTGTTGATGTCACAATGTCGGATATTTCTTCAATATCCTTTGTTGAATTCTCTTGATGATGTTGTTTGATAATTGAATCTGTAATTATGAGTGCTGTTTCAAGCTGCTCTTCGTCTGAACTAGATTCACGCATGGCATCAATGATTTTTTTAGTAAGTTTGCTATTAAGGGCTATCTGACGTTCCACAAGCGTCTTGGACATGCTTAAAATCTTTGCATATTGCTTTTCCTTTAACAGAGTATTGTAGTCTGTAAGTAAAGTAGTTTTGCTGTACTCGAGGAGAGTATTGAAATCGAGTGACTGGAGATACTGGCACGAGACATCATCAGTCGTATCGCTTAAAGTATTACTTTGGTTTGAGAGCCGGCGGTACACGTTTCGGTACTGCAGCAGTGTCAGCGACGACGATGAAGACAACGACGACGATGACGACAACTGTGATGATGCTGGTGCCTGGAGTCGAATTCTGCGAAACATACAGTAGTAACAGAACTAATATTTTTCAAGTGAGTTACAAAATAATAGAATGAAATATGGCAGATTCTCTCTGTTAAATGAATGTGTGAATCTGGCCGTATTCCAACTCTGCTTTTTTTTTTTTTCTATTTTTTTTTTTCTCGTAAAGTATGTGTAGTATGGTGATATTGATATATTTATATATTTATATATATATATCCATACTCATACTCATACTCATATTCATTTATACGTGTATATATAAATCTGTGTTGGTGTGAGTATATATGAATTTTAACAGTCGCTAAACTTACTTGAGCTATTATGTCATCTGAGATTCCCAATTGGCCAACTAAAATTTTTTATTTTTCACTTTGCTTCGCTTCCATCTTTACACCAAAAAAGCTCTTTTGAAACACCATCTTTTAGATTCGTCATTACACATCAGACACGCCATTGGAGACGCAATGATCGGGCTGAACGCGAGTCGAATGGCTCTTAGAGTAAGTGTGTTTTGTTCTAGGATCGCAGCACCGGATTTACAGCTAACCATTTCTAGGCAACAGGTCGTCGCACCTTTCTCAAAACAGGGCTCAACCTTCGGGCCTCTACTCCTTTTTTGGCTACACAGAGATACAATTCTACTGGAGCAGCCAGTGAAATCAAGACAGAAATCGGTCAAATTGCAGCTGCAAAGGCAGCTGATGTTACTGAAGTTGTCAAAACTGTAGCTCCTGATCAACTGGGCTACTTTCAGTCTCTTGGTCTTGCCGAAAGTTGGTTCTGGCCGCCAGACTTTTTCCAGCATATCTTTGAGATCATGCATGTCTACTCAGGTCTTCCATGGTGGGGTAGTATCATGGCCGTTACTGTAGGATTCAGAGCTATTCTGCTTCCATTGTACATCAAGTCCTCCGACCATAGTGCCCGTATGACTGCCATCAAGCCCGAACTAAACAAACTCACCCAAGCCTATACTACCGTCGATGATCCTCTTGAAGGCCAAAAGCTTCTGATCCAACGTAAAAAACTCATGGAAAAAAGTGGCATTAAAACACGTTTCCTGATGATGCCCATGCTTGGTATTCCGTTTTTCATTGGTATTTTCTCTGGAATCAACAGAATGTGTACTGCTAATGTATTTGGACTGAGCAGCGGTGGATTGGGTTGGTTTACAGATCTCACAGTCCCTGATCCATTTCTCGGTCTTCAAGTGATAACTGCTGTGATCTACGCAGCAACTATCAAGTTAGGTGGTGAGACTGGTGCTAGTCCAATGTCTCCTGGTATGAAGAAGATCTTTACCTATATGCCTTTCATCGCTGTTCCACTGACGATGGGTGTGCCAGCAGCTACCTGTTTGTACTTTGCAACGAACTCAATAATTTCTGTCGGCCAAACACTTCTTTTGCGATCACCAAAGGCTCGTGAAATTATGGGACTGCATCCCATTGTCGCTCCTGTTGTGGATCCCAACACTGAAAACATGTCTGCCTTCCAAACCATCAAGCAGACATTTGATAAGGCCAAAGAACGTGCTGAGAAGATGG
Organism: Geotrichum ghanense (nom. inval.); assembly: GCA_022023575.1. Taxonomy (NCBI): domain Eukaryota; kingdom Fungi; phylum Ascomycota; class Dipodascomycetes; order Dipodascales; family Dipodascaceae; genus Geotrichum; species Geotrichum ghanense (nom. inval.). The sequence goes on along the minus strand of JAKKCX010000008.1, from coordinate 678,012 downwards.
CACGCGAGCAGGAAGCCGAGGCCAAGGCTAAAGCTGAGCATGAGCGTAAGGTTGCTAACGAGCGTGTGTTCATCAAGCGTTCTCCCAGTGTAAGTGACAAGTATAAGTCACAGACTATTAAAAAGTCTGACAATCTTCGTGGCTGAAGAACAAGCTTAGCACGTATTATAATAACATTGATTGTACATAGCAGTAAAGTAAACTAACGTAAGGTAAACGTTGTTGATGAGATTCCGAGATAAATTACAGAGTGTTTAGATTTATGCGTGTACGCGCTCAGAGGCTTAACAGTCAGTTTCATGGCAGCGGAGCGGCAGTTTGAGCGGTAGTCGTCGCCGACGCCGTCATCCGGTGCATCATCTACAGCTAAAAATTTCAACGAGCCATTCATCCATTATTAAGATGATCAGGCTCAAACTTACAAACATACGGGCCGTGTCAGTGGCATGAGGAACATGCAGCGTTGAAAAGGGCATTGAGTGCAAGAGCTTTCGTATCAGCATCAGAGTCCGTATCAACGTCCGCATCATTTTATGCTAATGCTTTAAAATATATGGATGCACCAAAAAGTGCTGTATCAAAACTATTTGAGTTTGAAAGATAGATTTTTGAATAATAATAGTGATGTTTAGGTGTGTGATGTGGATGAAGATGTAGTCCAGATTTGAGGAAAACAAATTTTCTCATATATAATTATTATTATTATTATTATTATTATTATTATTATTATTTTTTTTTTCTTAGATTTTTGGACCCCAAATAAAATTACCAGCGTCCCTTTTTGTGTTTCTCTCCTTCCTCCTCTTCTTCTTTCTCTTTCTTCATCCTTACGTTCAATTCACGACTTCTCCGACCTTGGCCATCATCGTCGCCATTACCAGCACCGGAACTATACATTCTCCCGAACGATCGCATTCTTGGAATAACCGTCACTGTCACCACCTTGACCGCTGTCACTGCCATCGCTGGGCCATATTCTTTTCGCTATCCACCGCACCCTCGTTTTTCCAGCCTCGTTCGCTCGCTCGCTCTGTCCGCACTGCCGGCTAGAATGGTTTCGAGCTGCTAAACCATTGAATTCACGCTCTGTCTTCTGTCCTTCTCGACCTGCTACTGCCGCCGCTGCTGCCGCTACTGAATCCTTCTCTGCTGCTTGAGTCCCCTTCGACGCTAATGTCTTTCAGATGGACGTACGTATGCTCATGTTTACATCACTTATCTTTATTTTTTATTTATTTTTTTTTCATTCATTCATTCATTCATTTTGGTATTCGCTTTTGTATATAACGTTCTAACGTCTTTTAGCCCGGTTTAAATCATCATAATGTCTCGGAAGCTGGATCATTTCTCAAAGTAAGAAATCCCCCTGATCCTGCCTACAACATCTACATCGCCGACAATGCACATCATCCACAACCTCAGCTAGACCCGGCAACACTATCCTCTACTTCTCATCATCAGCACGCACATAATACTGCAGCTCAAGCGATTTCGTCCCATAAATACAGATTCTCAGCTTCGCTTTATCTCATCTTCAGTTTTATCACGATCTTAATCTTATCGGCGTCATGTCTTTCGTTCATACACCTTCATGTCGAACCTAAAAACTGTAAAATGTCTTATATGACTCCGAAATTTGTTCCAATAACTTCGTTTAATTACACACATTTGTCTGCAAAGTACTCTCTATACCTTTACCGCGAACAACAGGTTGATAAAGAATTTGACTCGTCAGGTATTCCTGTGATCTTTATTCCTGGGAACGCAGGCAGCTTCCGTCAAGTTAGAGCACTTGCTGCTGCCAGCTCCATCATGAGCCATGCCCATTCAAAAGTCTTTCCACTGCGAAGTCATAGCTCGCTTAATCATGACTCTAATGTTAACTTTGACTACTTTACCGTTGATTTCAAAGAAGATCTCACTGCTTTTCATGGGAAGTCGCTCTACGATCAAGCCGAGTATCTTAATGATGCTGTAGCCCACATAATTTCTCTCTACGCTCATCGCAAGGATTCGGCCAATGTAGTACTGCCCACTTCGGTCATACTCATTGGTCACTCTATGGGCGGAGTTGTTGCTCGCACAATGCTGACTTTAGACAACTATAAAAAGGGCTCTGTAAATACGATTCTCACTCTATCTGCCCCACATACAGTTGCTCCAGTGTCCTTTGATCGCGAAATTGTTGGTATATACGAAATGGTAAACCGATATTGGGAACAATCATTTTCACAGGACTTTATTGGCAGAAACCCGCTGGCTTCAGTGAGTATTGTGTCAATAGCAGGTGGTGGACTAGATAATATGATTACATCCGAATCTGCCGGTATATCTTCATTTGTCCCACCGTCAAATGGTTTCACAGTTTACTCTAACTCTATTCCGCACGTCTGGTCAGGTATTGACCATCAGGCCATAGTGTGGTGTGACCAGTTTAGACAGGTATTTGCTTCCGCAATGAGAGACATTGCTGACCCAGCTACGCCGTCCAAGACAAAGTCTCTCGCTGAACGTATGGTGATATTTCGAAAGCATTTTCTTGGTGGTTTTGATATGGGTTCATCGCCAAATTACTTGGAGATGAAGTTTCAACCAGCCATCAAAGGCGCAGAAAAACTCAAGAACGAGACGTACGTACTACCAGACCTTCAGCCTCCTGACACACTACTATGGCTGCATGACATAGCCAAATCAACAACGCCATTCAGCCAGCATGTAGCTGTGAAAGACTTCTCGGAGCTGCTTGGTAACGCTCAACTAATTCCTATTCCTCCAGATTCTCACCGCAATCTCATTTTCTCGTTACTTACCGACTCGAATCTCGCCCCTGCAGATTTTTCTGCAATCTCAGGAATTTACGTTTTAGCTTGTAGATATCCCCACACAGAATCTCAGATCTTCAACCCAGAGCTCAGAATAATTGATCTTACAACAAACCACAACTACAGAGATTCTTCAAAAGACGTTGCCTTGTTGTGTAGAAACATTGGTTCCGACTTTTCGAAACTCCCTCATCATCCCAAATGCCCGGCGAAACAAGCCACTTCTTGCAAACCCAATAATTACGACCATTTATCTCTTGTTCAATATGATGTCTCACAACTGAGCAACTACGACATGATTGCGCTAGTAAACGACAAAGTACATCTTTCCGACTCTTTTGCAGTAGCTGAATTCAATACGAAATCATCATCTAGCATTACCATCACTAATCCCATTTTTGACTTTTTCAAAGGAGTATCTGTCGTCCTTCCACACTCCAAGCCTATAATGGTTGACATTTCTTATAGTTCCATTTGGAGTAGTTTGCTGGCCTTCCAAGCTGAAATCAGACATAGCAACAAAAAAGAAGAACTGTTTCCTGCTTTCTTGCGACAATATTCAGGAGATAGTTATGACTCTAGGTATTTCATGAACGTCAAAAACTCATCTCTTTTAGATATTAGTGTGTTGGGTGTTGCCCCTTTTTCACCATTTGGAATTAGAGAATATGACGGTGATTTTGAAGGAAACCTTTTTTACTTTGGTCAGAAAAGCCATTATTATCACAATTTACATCTTCAAGTATGGTCAGATGGATCTGCCACTACAGAGTTTGAAGTGATATTAAAAATCGACTTTTTAGGCAGTTTAGGAAAGTTTGTTCTTCACTATAGAGCTGCGATAGTTGTGTTCCCCATTGCCATAATCTCGATGGTCCTTGCAATTCAATACAGAATATACTCAAGGACAGATGTTTTTATCAAATTTAGTGATGCTCTCTATGAGTACCTAAAACATTTGTTTGTTCCTTCACTGTCATTTGTGACAATATTACCTTTTGTTTTAAAAATCCCTTTAGTACGTGATCTTCTATACACTATCGAGCCAGGAATGGATTTTATATCAGGAGATGGGCCTTCCAGTATATTCACAAACACAAGAAGAAATCAATTCTTCTTGGGACTGGAGCCTGGCCATTTGTGGTTTCTAGGTGGTATTTTTCTTTGTATTGCAGTAGGAATCACAATTTTGACCAACTGTGTTTTGAAAATTTTGATATCAACTTTAGGCCAAATGTGGAGCTATCTGGTAGTTTTTGATTCAAAGTCTCGACAATACAATAGACTATCTTCCCAAGCAACTAGAAAAGTATTAACATCTGCCTTTTTATTTCTAGCAATTTCATTTGCTATTCCGTTCCAGTTGGCGTTTTCTCTAGTTTTAATAGCACATTTTTTTTTGACAATCAAGGGATACACACGTCGACATCAAAATGAAAATGAAAGAAGTTTCTACAACTTTTTATTTTCCATGCTGATGTTAATGTTTTGGCTGGTTCCTATCACAGTTCCGACATTAGTTGCATGGATCCGAGAATTGTGCAACCAAAAATTTATTACAATTCATGGATATCAAAATATCATTGCAATGTGCCCAATGGTATGGTTTGCAACTATCCTAGCATCTGGCGAAAACATTCCAAAGCCACAAACGAGGTTTCAGCAGCTTGGTATAGAATTTTACCTAGGGTATATTTCGATATATTCTATTCTGTTTGGGATTCCTAGAGCGTACATGCTTTATTTTCTTGTGAATGCACTTTGTGCTATGCTTGTGTGTCTTTGGATCATGACGAAAACCAATAAAGAACTGCGGCGAAGCCAACATAAACGGAAACCAAGCAACAGAGGCTTGGGTCAATCAATTAAATCATGTGGAGACTCTCAGCATCATGCAATCGTAAATCAACCTGTTGCATCATGATTAAAATTTCCCGAAATTATCATAATACTCAACTTAATTAATACTCTCTACTATAAATCAATCCATGAGTATTTACAAACCAACAAAACAACACAGATCACCAATAATGTGATACCAACTTTTTTTTACAAGCTAATTTTATAATAGATATTTATACTTCATTTTTCACCTGCTCTTCTATGTCGTCCTCTTTTTTTTTTTTTTTCCCTCCCTTTGCTTACTCTATTCTTTTGTTGTTAACTGTTTGCCGAATACAAAAATAAAATCTGTTTTCTGACTTAATTATTTAATTTTAATACATCTAGTAACTTTCTCGTTCTTACTTGCAGTGACTTCCAAAGTAGCATTATAAATGGATCATGGAAAAAAAAAATTTTCATTAAATTAGCTTAGTTGATATTTTTTAAAAAACAGTGTTATGTTTATGATATAAAATGAATCATTAAAACCATTAAATTTTATAAAAACTATAACCATCATTTGACTAAGACAAATGAACTAAGATATTTATAGGTCAATATTATCACTTTTACATGAATTGGAATTCATATTTTGAATATAAAAAAAAATATCATTGTTCTCATATTCAACTGTTGAATTACAGAAATTTGAAAAAAAAAATTCTTCTTAAGTAGAAGTATACTTAGATAATTAGTCAAAACTATAAAAAAATTGATATAAATGCTTGAAAAATATTAAATCTCACAAAATACTTGAGTATAAAAATTGATTTTGCTAACATAGAAGCACTTAAAATTATGAAATAATGTTATTGAAAAAAAAAAAAAATTAAAAAAATTCTATTAAAAAATTAAAATGCTAAACATGTCAAATGGTATAAAACACAAACTAAATCCCTACAACTCCAAAATCAATTATCAACATTACACTCTTTTCCATAATGCAAAAGGTTCTATAAATGTGATTTTCTCATTCAACCAACTCAGCTATTACGTGCATAGCGTGCAAAGCTATATCCTGGAACATGATCAATTGAATGGCAAGCATCAAGTGACACTCCTGTAATTGTCTCTCCTTCTGCAATATCAAGAAGATTATAAGAGTTTTTGGATGTTGCTGGTAACCACTGTGCACCTCCAGAGAAGTTAGGGTCACTGTAGCGTGCAAAATTGGCCCAACGGCGTTGAATGTTAGCACTGAGCTCGCGTTGATCAGTTGTTGGAGTAGCGTAAGTTCCAAAGACAAGATACAAATCATCTTGGTGGCACACAGCGTGCTCGCAGAGCGCTAGTCCAACGTTCGATGGATATGTTATTCCCTTTGTCATTTGGTACACATAGGTTTTTGTGTTTGTAGAGCTAGATGATATAGAATTTGCAACATTATACTGGATGGGACACGTCCAAAAGTAGGATGTGCCGGTAAAGACTAATTGTTCACGAACTCTGTCGGGTCGGGTTGTATTAAGTTGACTAATGAAGGCAGGATTTTCAGACAAAAGTGATTGAATCACGTCATGGTCAATAAATCCTGACATGTAAGATTGATATAACGAGACGCTTGGGATGATGGAAGGTGCAAGAGTATTAATTATATTGCCAGCTTCAAAGTCAGTGAATCCAACTATAGCATCGACCTTATTCTTCAACGTACCATCGAGAAGTGCTAAGCCATAGTCCTTGTCTAGAATTTCATCATCTAACACTGGCCCATATAAATATGCCTTATTGAGAGAGTCTGGAAGATTTGGAGATGATAGAAGAGTATATTCGGCATACAAAATTTCCTCAGTAGACTTATTTTTCACACATTCAAAATCGCTACATTCTAGTAAAGTTCGTGATAGTTGACTAATATCCTCTATAGAGGCTGTACGATTTGTGAAACCGAAATTCTGTGGGTCAGATTGAATGATTACGTTGTTGATAATTCCACTGACTTGTGAGGTAGACAAAAGAGCACGGATGCTGGCACCACCCGAACTGCAGCCAAAAACAGTGATTTTTTCAGTGTCTCCACCAAACATGTGTATATTGTTCTTAACCCATTTCAATGCCATAATTGTGTCTTTTAGTCCAAAATTTGTCTTTTCTCCATTATCATAATAACCCAATATACCCAATCTATAATTGAATGAGACAATGATAACATCCTCATTTTGTGCAAATTGAGTTCCGTCGGTGACCGGGTCGTCGGATCCACCTTTGTAATTAGATCCTCCATGGATCCAGAATAAAACAGGTTTGATAGTTTTGGTGCGAGGCGCCCAAATGTTTAGATATAAACAGTCTTCAGAGTAGTCTTTACCTAGTTGTGGGCACACGGCGGAGATCTTCTGAGTCTTTGTTTTGATGCGAAATCCACGCTTAAATGCTACGGGATCTTCGAAACGGAGGTCTCCAACAGGAGGCTCCGCATAAGGCACACCGAGCCATTTGTCAACATAAGGATGTGAACAGTCACCTATTAGCTGTCCACTAGTTGTAAGTGCAGTGCAATGCCCAAGATTTGATGGGCAAGAGTTTGAAAAAACCAACCCTGCTTTCATACAAATAAAATTTAATATACTAGATAATGTAATTTTCATTGTGTTTAGTAGGAACTAGTAATGAGTGTATTGTTTAAGTGGGAGTGTTGCTGAAATGATAGTGATCGTCTATTGATTTTTCAAAAGATCTCTGCAATATTTAGGAGATCTTGACTTTTTATATAAGTGTAGATATACACCCCTTAAACTGATTAATGTGAAAAATGTAGAAGCCTCAACATTGGCTCCTTAAAATCATTAGCTCTATTTTCAATTTTCAATAGATCAGAAATTAATTTCTATAAACGATCAACATCAAGTCATTCTGAAACCGGTTTCCGACGTTTTTCTTTATAAGAAGCTAGCCAAAATGAAACGAAAAATAAACATAGAGAAATAGGCATACATGGTTAGCTGAGCAGTATACTTGAGAAAAGTTTCATAGTTGTCAGGAACACGAGTCTGTTAGATATCATTTTCACTTACATTCTACTTCTAAACAGACTTATTGACATCATTGTTTTACCTCTAGCTGATCTGAAGTTATAACTAGATCATGATCAATCCCACGATCAATTACAAAAAGTCTTCTTCATCACCAGCAGAATGCAATAATTAAAGACAAATATAGTTTCCATTGCACACAGTTTTTATTTATTTTTGATCACACTTGTGATATTTCCTGTTTTGGCGTTCATTGGAACACCCGCTATTCCACAAACATCACACTATTTTTTTTTTTCCAATCATGTCTTCAAGTTCTAGCTCCAGCATGGTGAGCCAATCATTCATTTTTATTTTTCATTAATTGCCATTAAAATCTAAACTTCCTTCTATTTGATATTTAGTGTTGTTTAGCATCTTTTCAATAATGAAACCGCATTATATTTAACAATCAACTTGAAACAAGAAAAATCAATAAATGAAATATGATCAAAAGGTTTCACAAGGGTGCCAAAAGCTTGTTCAATCCAGTTAAACTTGAAAACAAGACTCATTGTAGACATCACCAAACTAAAATATTACTGCCTAGTAATTACATTCTTTTCAACTGTTCTTTTTTATTTGAAAAAAAAAAAAAAAAAAAAAAAAAAAAAAAAAAAAAAAAAAACTTCGTCTTAGCTATGTTTAATAACTATTGATTGAGAATGAGCGTCTTAGATTTTTCAAACATGATATATTAAGTTAAGGACATTGATTTCAACAAACTACAATATTGTAAACAACAACATGAAAAAAATGCTTTCTTATAGTATCTATTACCAACTTTTTTACAATATGAAATGTTAGTTAAATAACTATTTTAACTTGGAGTGCAATTCAAAAAATAATGATATGAATTAAAAAATAATTTACAATTTTGATACTGACTTAAGTGTCTTTTAAATTATCTATAGTTTGAGAACCGTAGAAGCAAGCTTTAATAACTGAGTTTTATCCTTCCCAAAGTTATTCGGATTCTTGAAAAACGAGGGCCAAATCATTCCGTGTCGTGGCTCAGCAACTTTGAAATTTTCGATAACTGTAGGAAGATCGTTTTTTGCATTTGTATCCAAAAATTTATAAAGCCAGAGCCATCCATCACCATTATCTGGATCTCTTTTGATTGCACGCTCAAACCAAGTCCTAGCTTTTGAAATTTTATTATTTTGCCAGAAATCTCTACCAACCGTGATAAGAATATAAGAATCATTTTCGCATGCCTTTACTCCTTCCAAAATTCTAGTTTTACGTTGAAGTTTTGGTGTTAACAATATCTGTTCAGACCAGACCAAACCTGATGTTGGACATTCTTGTAAAGCTCTTGCTACAAGAGAATTAGCTTGTGTGATATTTCCTTCATTGGACTCTAACTTTATTCTTTCAACCCATAATAACTCGTTTCTAGGATTTGAAATTGATGCTTTATCCAGTGTTGAACGAGCACGAATTACTACTCCCTGAGAAACCTCTAGTCTTGCCAAAAGAATCCATAAAGGAACAGAATGAGGACATGCCTTGGTTCCTGCGTAAAATGTCTTTCCGGCATTTTGTGGTTCAGATAGAGCTTCATAAATTTGTCCTTTCTGCATCCATAGTTTTGCATTTTGTGGATACTTTTCTATTGCGTTTGTCGCAAGAGCAAGTGCTGCGTTATTATCCTTTAGCTGTCGTTCTAATGAAATAGATTTTATCCAAACTCTTTCTGTATCTGCTTCTCGACGAGCTCTTTGCAACAATTTTCGCGCCATATCAAAGTTTTTATCTTCAGCTTCTATTTCAACAGCCGATAGCCATATATCTTCACTATCAGGGTTAAGTTCAAATGCACGCATCAACACGTCTTGAGCTCCAGCAATATTTCCAGCCGCTGTTTTTTCTTTGGCGTACATCAACCAAAACGCTTCTGTATGCGGACATGCACTCACAGCTCTCTCTAAAATCTCCCATAAAGCATCTTGAGTTCCGTGCTGTTTTTCTAATTGACATGTAGCAAGCCATAAAGACTTTGAATCTGGAAAGACTTGTAATGCATATGAGTATATTGCCCTAGCTGTTTCATAAGATCCTCGCTTAACGCAGTCTTTCCCATCTTCCATCCAAATAGCTTTTCGGTCTTCTTCTTCCAGGCCTTGTCCCAATGTAGCTTTGATGATTGCATGGCATGTGAGAGGCGCATTTTCTGATTCGCATTGCTCAGCATCTTGAATCCATTGCAATCGCTCAGGTAATGCACCGGCCATTTCTAGTTCTTTAACACCACGCTCCATTCGTTTATATACTTTTTCTGGGTTGCCATTATCTTGTTCTTCCAACCTAGCTGCTGCTATCCAAACTGCTCTTGATGTACGTAATGCTTTTCTAGCTTTGTTGAGTACTTTTCTAGACTTCTCAGGTGTTTCCAAGCGTGCTAATGCCAGCCATAAATCTTCAGATAACGGGACAAGTTCAACAGCCTGTGATAACATCAATTTCGCATCTTCTTCATCGTCTTCTAGATTTACAGCTGCACGCCAAAGAGTATCACTAGTAGGGTTCATTTCCAGCGCTTTCTGCAACACTCGTTTTTTCGAATTGACATCGTCTTCTAAATCGCTAGCTGCTAGCCATATATTGATACTCTGAGGAATATACTGAACTGCATTTGCAGCTATGATTTTTGCATCAGCTTTGATATTCAATCTCATATTTTCTATCCAAACATCTTCGTTTTTTGAGCAATTTTCACAGCCTTGCTGAATAACTTTCCGTGCTTTTTGTTTTCTTTGAGCAAGTTCTTCAAGACGGGCTAATCCAATCCATCCCCGAGGCTCCTTTGGATCAGTTTTAACTAAAGACTCTAATAAAGGCCGAACACGCCGAATATCACCAATATCTGTGGCTGATGGAATCATTGATGTAATATACCCATTAGGATCTACATTTGTAAATTTTTCTGTTGATTCTGAGGTACCACTTGTATTTGCTGATGTGTGTAATTGATCTAATTTTAAACTAAGCATTTTATCTCTTGCCATAGAAATTGATCTAAAATCAGTAGTTGCACCGCCAGGTTCATTAACATCAATAGAAGAACTTGTAGCACCTTGCGATGCTACTGAAGCCAAAACAGTATCAGGTACTGCATAAAATCTTTGCTCCATATCACGTCTTTGCCGCTTGTTTTTTCTAGTTAAATCGCCCACATCAGGTAAATTGGCCCACTCTTCAGCGGACACTGTACTCAGATCTCTTTTTAAATCCGAAAATTGATCAGATATCTGTGGATTCTTCTTTTTGTACTCTTCCTCAACTTCTTTCTCATGTGCCTCGCGCTGAGTTTTTCTACGCTCTTCCATGCGTTTGTCAATCTCACTGTAGATCGAGTCAGCTTCTTCATCTTCAGGGTCAAAAATAGAATTTAATGAAAACAAACCAGCGTCATTTTCGGGATCTTGAAAACGCTCCTCATTCTCTCCATCTCCCGCTTCGTCTTCACCTGCGCCATCCTTTGAAGCTTGTACAGCAGCTTTTAGTGCTTCTCCAGCAATCCCAGAACGTGCTGGACCAATATCAGACCGTGTTGTGAACCCAGTTGCACCTCTTCCCAAGCCCGGAACATAACCTGCAGGTGCAGGCATGTCAAGGAAGCTCTTGTACTCAACCATTGCTTACACTTTCTTGTAATGATGATAGTCATAACAATTAGATTTTAGCTGTAGATAGAAGTAGCGAGTTTTGTTACTATTACCCTTACCCTTTATACGGCTCATAGAAACAGTGCATTTATGATTGAAGTTGGGAGAAATCTGTTTTTTTTTTCAAATTTTTTTATTTCACTATACGCATTTGGACTATCGGACCATCAGACAATATCAACTACCGCCAATATGTCTAAAAGACCTGCAGAGGATCAAGAACACACAAGAAATACATCGGCCAAGCACAACATTGACGACACTGCTAGTGCGATGGAGGTCGATGTTGACGAGGAGATGGAGTTTCAAGATCCTTATGGTGACGACTTTGAGAGTGAAGAGGAGATCTTCGAGGCTGGAGACGAAGATGAAGACGACATCCAAGATGAAGACAAACTGGAACAATTTGTTGAGGGTTCCCAGTCAAGAGCATTGCAAGCCATTCAGGAAGATGAGGCTGCTGAAAGTACAAACCAGCTTAAGGCGAAAAATCAGCCCCAGGTGTATATTCCCGGAGTGACACAATTGAAACCTGATGAAGTTTTGGAAGCCGATCCCAGTACTTATGAGATGCTTCACTGGATGAATGTAGATTGGCCATGTCTTTCTTTTGATATTTTGGAAGATAACTTAGGTGATGAACGACGATCATTCCCTCATTCAACATATATTGTAACGGGATCTCAAGCCCAGCGAGCAAAGGACAATAAAATTATGGTCATGAAAATGAGTTCACTGGCCAAAACTTTGGTAAGAGACGATGATGATGATGACCTCAGTGATGATGGTATCGATGCAGACCCCATTCTCGAGTATAAAACTCTTCCAACACCCTATACTACAAACCGTATTCGTGTGTCCCCCTTTGCTCGTCAGACTGGACAATACCTTACCGCATCCATGTCTGAAGGTGGTGAAGTATTTATTTGGGATGTCTCGCCTCATTTCCGTTCGTTTGACAACCCTGGTACCTCTATAACTAAACAAATGAATAGACCAATTCATACTATCAACGTTCATGGAAGAATAGAGGGTTATGCTGTTGATTGGTCTCCTCTGATACCTACAGGATCACTTTTAACTGGTGACGTTACTGGAAGAATTCATCTTACTAATAGAGGTCAGAGTAGCTGGACAACTGATAGAACTCCCTTTGAAGGCCATGATGGCAGTGTTGAGGAAATCCAATGGAGTAAATCAGAGCAGACTGTGTTTGCCAGTTGTGGTACAGATGGATACATTAGAATTTGGGACATTCGAAGCAAAAAGCATCAGCCAGCATTATCAGTAAAAGCCAGTAACACTGATATTAATGTCATGTCCTGGAATCCAAAAGTCAATTACCTTCTTGCAAGTGGTCACGACGACGGATATTGGGGAGTGTGGGACTTACGTTCGTTTAAGCCCAATGCTGCTCCAAACCCCGTAGCTGGATTCGATTTCCATAAGAAGGCTATCACATCAATTGAATTTCATCCCACAGAAGACTCAACTGTTGCTGTTGCATCTGAAGATGGTAGTGTGACGCTATGGGATCTTGCAGTGGAAGCCGATGACGAAGAAATCAAGCAACAACAACAAACATACGGTGCGCTTAATGTATTCCCGCCTCAGTATCTTTTTGGACACCAACAAGCTAATACCAAGGAAGTTCATTGGCATAAGCAAATTCCTGGAGCACTTATTACGACGAGCAGTGACAACTTCTGTGTATGGAAAACAATTAGTGTTTAGATGTATAAGCTATATAGAGAAAATGGTATTGATAGATCTAGTTGTAAAAATTAAGCTGTTATCAAGGGAGTATTTTCAGTAGGTTCTGAATCAACTATAGCAGCTTCTTGAGTTAGTTGTTTTGCGAGTCTCCTGTTGCGTAGTTCAAAATAAACTGCTATTATCAAAAGAATTAGTTGTAAAAACGCTGCCGTAAAATATGGCATCCAAGAGCTCCACTTAACACCGTTGCGAGAGGCGAGACTCAGCGACCACGCAAACCCCCCTGGAGTTTGAATACACATCATAGGAATACTAAGTGATCCAGCATGTTGAAGGTGTAATGTAGTATAGATTTGAGGAAAGTACTGAAGTCCCGCCAGTACTGAACCAAGTATGCCAAACAGATCTGCGACAATACCAACTGAACTCTGGCGAGCCTTAAATACATAAGCACTAATTAAGGAACCTAGTATTATAAATGCCAGACAGCACTTGCCAACTTTGACAAGCTTGTAATACTCTTCCTTTGGTTCCAATGCTTGCCCACGTGTATATATGAGCGCAAAAACGAGTCTTGAAATATTGTTAGCATTAGAAAGTCAATCATGATGAAAAAATACTCACATCAACGCAGAAGATATTGCCTGGACTACAATTTGGATAATGCCTAGTGATGCTGAAAAACATTGTCCTCCAGACTTTCCAGATTAATATGTTATACAATAAATGCAGCAATCATAAAATACTTACAATCTTCTGACAGCATCTATACACCTGTCCAGATACTAATAAAATGTTGAACACTGCGCAGAATCCAGAGATGATTCCTAGCAGCAAAAAATATGGGGAGATACCCTCCGAAGTTCTCCTCAGAATGATGGCAACATGCTGTGGAACGTAAGATAAGAAGATTCCTATTGTTAACAGCAGAGAAAAAAAAAAGTTCACATCAAATGGAACCTCAAAGGCGGCACAAGAGTGCAACATAGCGGGCTTGTATAGTTCGGTTTTGTACTGTTAGATAACTGGGATGAAGATATTTGGGGAAATCAAAATTACAATTATATATATAGGCGAGAAGTGCAAGTGTAGAATTAATTCTCACACTTTTAAACAAAATAGGTACAATATTTGCAGTAATTACTGTGACTTTCAAGTAAAATAGGCCAAATTTCAACTAATTGTTACTTAACTCTCAAGTAATTTAAGGGTTGGGGCTTGTTATATAGACACTCTTCAGTCTTAAAACAAGCTCCTCTCTAATAATAGAGAAATTGTAGACTCTCACCCATAGACACCATCCACCCACGATGATATGGCCAGCGGGTACCCCTAATGCAATAACCTTACCTCCTATACCAGATCCGGAGCCCCGAGATAGCACTATTTTGTCTCTTGAGATCTCGAAACCTGGTTATTTGCTTACGTTCTTGACCCATCGAGGCCTTTATTTATACAGACCAAAACCTCTTTGTCCAGTTTTAGTGTATGTCCGATCTAAATCATCGCTTGAAAAATACGGAGAGAATGCACAGGTGTTGATTCGTCCAGATTGTGGAATTGTCGTGGTTACTACTTCAAAAGACTGTGTTTTGACCTTCGCTTTGCTCGGAGGTTCTACTAAAGAGCTAGGAGTTTTCACCTACGCAGACAACTCTCCACTGTTTGTATACGAAGGCCAAACTATTGCAACGGCATTTCCAGGGCCTGGTGAAGCTATTGGAATCAGAGAGCTAGGTGTTCAATTTAAGATGGTTATACGGTTAGACTCGGGCATTGGAAGTGCTATGGCTCTAGACAATGAACTCCTAGTACTTACCAAAAATCCGCCAGCAGTCCAATTGGTTAAGTGGAGTACACATTCAGCCTCAGTCATTCTGCTAAGCAATATGGCCTGGCTTGATGACCATTCTGGTGTTATTCATATGCGTTGGAGTAAAGCAATGGGGCTATTTTCGTGGACTACGACTGGAGGTAAGGTTTGGGCTGTCACTATGGATTCAACTGGTAATTTTCAGGGTCACTGTATTCATAAAGAATCAGGTGTTGTCTCTGGTATCAACGCCAGATTTAGTATTATTGCGGTAGGGACTTCTTCTGGCCATATTTATTTATACAATGTAAAGGATTATTCTGGAAACGTTCCTTTGGTTAAAGTGCTAGATCCTCCAACAACATCTGCTGGTAAAGTTGTTACAGTCTCAGCATCCAGTGACGGATATGGTTGGTTTGTTGGATATGAAAATGAATGGGCTACTTTTTCTGTATTTGGAATGCTTACCTCGTCTTCATACTTAAGCTCTGCTGAAAAAGAGCCTTGGCTAGGTGGCGTCCAATCTGCATTATGGTCTTTTTCCTCAGATACTATTTACATGATTCCTAAAGTCAATGATACAGTGTGGATGATTGATATTCTGAAGTGGAACTCTGCAGGTAATTTTAATGTAGATAATATGACACGTCCAGTATTATACAAAGATGCCAAAATTATGCTTTATCGTGGTCAAGAACAGTCAGATCTTACAACTATTGATAAAGATGCTCTATTGTGGCTTTCTGTTCCAATACCAGCAAGTTATATTGCTGAAAATTGGCCAATTAAATATGTTTCTACATCTAGAGATGGAATGTATGTGGCTGTTGCAGGTTTGAGGGGGTTAACTCATTATAGTTTATATAGTGGGCACTGGAAACAGTTTGTTGAAGAAGATATAGAGCTAGAATTCAGTGTGAGAGGTGGGATTTTATGGTATGGTAATATTATTATTATCGCAGTTGATACTGAGTCTAGCCATGAAATTCAGCTATACAATCGTGAAACTGAACTGGACAGTCAAACACTGCTTCATTCAGAAGAAATTGATGCAACAGTTATCAATATTTTCATTGTAAACGATTCCCTCATGGTATACACAAACGCGAATCAGCTTTTACAATTTAGAATTCACATTTCTGACAATCAAGATGTTTCACTTGAGCTTGTGACAGATATTTCTTTTATAGGTGTTATACACTCTCCAGCGCGTGTTAGATCTATCAATTGTTTACCAAAGCAAGATATCAGACGGACACCATTTCTTATTGATGAATGCGATATTCTTTTGCTTATTGATGGAATGCTCATACTGCTTACGCCGCGTAATTCAACAACACAAATGAATTATAAGTATAAACTCTTGCATTCTCATATTGAATTTTTTTCACTTACTCCAGGAAAGGGGGCACTGAAAAATTTACTGTGGGCGTTTGATGGAAGAACAGTTATTGTGTGGCCTTCTGGGTTGGCGTACCCAAGCGTATCAGTTCCAATAGAACTTTATCCTTTGACAATGATGCCAGAGAAAGGGATTCTCATGGGAATTGATTGTGATGCAGTACTTTCACGCAATGGTGGCTTTACATATTTTAAAATGTGGACGGGTGCTCAGCTATTTGCACCTTATATTTTAGAGGAATATATAGCGGAAAATGACAATCGATTAGCGTTAACAGTTGCAAGCGGGTTTAGACACTTGAATTATTTTGGCCATATACTCGAACTTCTCTTATACAGAGTACTGGACTCCGTCGCTACAGGAGACAGAAAGATTTCCAATGATAACTCAAATTCAGGTTCAAAAGACATACTGACAGAAGTCATGTCATTAGTAGCAAACTTTCCGCAGTATTTAGAAGTAGTTCTTGGATGTGTGCGAAAGACAGAATTGAAATATTGGCCGTTACTTTTTGACCGAATAGGGTCGCCACAACTTTTATTTGATCAGTGCATAGAGAAAAATAAACTGTCAACTGCATCTGGGTATTTACTAGTATTACACAGCATGGATATTCTATCTGGAGAAAGTACAAAGTTACTGTTAAAGCTAGGGTATGAACGAGGAATGTGGGAGCTTTGCCGTGAGGTTTGCAGATTCATCTGTTTAGATGATCCAACTGGCGAAACATTGAGAAAGACATTGGATGATATTGGAATACAATTAAACCCTGCAAGTATCACTGATAGAGAAGGGTGAGTGCTTATAAAAGGTAATCTATGACTGTGGGAATAGGTAGTTTTCATGTAGATGTTTATTTCTTGGAAATATAAAAAACTACAATGAAGTTACTGAAATTATAGGTACAATAACTAAAGAATTTTTAGCTTTAAAGCTATTTCGAGTTGTTTAGTCATTTTTTGATGGTCACAGTGTGATATTTTAAACATCATCAAAGGAATATAAAATATTGCAATGAAAAGTTGTTGAATGGTCGCTAATTATTAATACTTTATGAGCATCAATAAATATTGATTATTTAGAACTTGGTTTCTGTTTCCAATACTATGATGCAATTTTATGAAAGACAGCTGCTCATTAGATGAATAAAGTGCCTTTCAATGATACATTGTGGTTTTTTTTTTGCACTATCTTATTATTACTGTTATTACTGTTAATAAAAATTTGATCCAAAATAAACAGTTGAAATAAATTTACTGGTGGTTTTTTTTAATCAATTATTATAGAGAAATAGTTAACTACAGGTAAGGTAAAAACCATAAAACTTAAAAAGCTGGTTTTAATCAACTTCATGTAATAATAATAAAAATATTTGACCAAAAAATCTCTTGTTATTTGACAACCCCAACCCGTAAAAATTATTACTCCCATCAACTTAAACACTGAAATATTCCAATAAGGAAAAACTCATATTGAAGTTTCATACTTTTAAATCATTATATTTAATTGATCACCATGCTCTCCTTTTCAGTGAAAAAGAGTACCTTTCCTTTACTCTCAAAACTAAGAAACTTTAGCATAAATTCAAAGTTATGTAAAGAAAACGACTGGGATTTTTTTGAAATTGAGACGAATGCCGGGGAGACAAAAGTGAACACTGAAGATAGTTTCGATTTGAATGCGATTCCAGATGATTTGTATGCAACTCCAACAAATTTAAAAATCCATGAGTCGAAACCTACTTCAAAAAAGGTTGAGTTTATAGGAACACCTGTAAATGGGGACGAAGCTAAGGTGAAAGGAATCGATAGTTCTGTGTTTAAGCCGCGAAGCAAGATGGGGTTAAATGAATCAACTAAGCGAGAAAGAATGATTTTTGGTGAGATTTTTGCGAGTATTTTAAGTAAGAATAGTGGTACAGGCAAAAATACGAATACAACTAAATATAGTCAAAAGATGCAAGCATTTTTTGATAACGAAATGGAAGGTGCAATCAAAGGTAGCGGAGTAGGTGTCTTAAAGGACGACGTTAGAAAGATGCCTCTAAGTATGTCTAGTTTGTTCCTTCACGAAAAAAACCCGATCTCTAAGCAACCAGGGAAAGATGTGGCCACAGAGCAAGAGATTGCTGATAAATATTCTAAAATCATTCAGCATATAGAGACTGGTTTTGAAACAGATGTGGAACTTTATAACTTCTATAAGGATCATATTCTTTCTGCGGAACTGATAATGACTCCTTTAAATGAACTTGGTGAAATCAGCCTTAATGATCTAAAAATCCATGCAAAAGCTTTACCAGTTTTACTAAACACAACACTTAAGAACCTAGCTCTGTCATACCAATCGCCAACACTCTCATTTTCTCTTTTTTCAACATCCAAATCACGAAGCTTGGAACACTACGTTACAGCGTGTACATTACCAGTTTACGTCACAATAATGAGCCTTCAATGGCAATATTACAGATCATTAAGTACCCTCGAAAATTTGATTTCTGAGATAGATATCAACGGATTGGTAAATTCTAATTCTAAAGGATTGGAAGAGCTTGTAGCTCTTTTGCAGGAAGTCAACCAGTACACAAGCGAACAAAAATTCAGATCCAGCTGGACTTGGTCACAGGAGGATGAAGAACGTGTAGCTAACATTAGGAGTTTCCGATTAAAAATTCTTGAGATGAAAATGGATATGAGTGGTTCAGTAAGTCCCAATCTTTTAAAGTCTTTAATTGATTTCAAGTCCGATAACGAACAGCATACTCAAATCTAGTTGAAAATCGTGTAAATATTTTAAATGTATGTATATAATGTAGCTAATCAGGTCATTGAATCGTATCTAGTTTATGCGGTCTTTTTTAGCCGACCGAGTCGTTCGTGTTCATCATCAAGAAGTCTCCATGCTGGAAAATAATCTGTTTGATTGATCTTAAGAATCGGATTGCGTATTGTGAGATCAAAATCACCAATAGATGTATATCCAAGCTCGTAGAGTTCACAAAGCTTGATATCTTGACTTCGTAAAAGAGTCCATACATTTCTTAAACCCCACTGTACCAAAGGTTGTACTCGCATGATTCGGGGCCAATCACCATCGGTAGTCTCGCATTCTTTTAGCTCACCACCCGGAGGTAAATCAGACAATCTTGTTCCTAAAAGAATTGCATCAACACCAGGATGCTTAGACAAGTATTCTTCAAGACCATTTTTCATATCATTGGTAGGAGAAGTCCATATATCAAGATCATAAAGGTCCTTCGTGTATCCCAAAAACTCCGTGACTTGAGGAAAGGGATGTGGGGTAGGAAAATAGATGCAGTTTATTTTATTGCCAGGTATGTAATCTGGATGTTCATAACAAGCATATCCAAGCAAAAGAAGAAGAACTAGACAATCTTTTCCACCATTAAATGAAAGAACTTGTGTGTTGAACTTTTCCCTAGAACTAATGATCAGTTGAACAGATTCTTTAATTCGTTCTTGAGTCTCGCGCACATTTGATTCAGTAAAGAGTACAGGGTCTCTAGCTGCTAATACAGCTGGATCTGCACTCATAAATTGTGAAACTATCGAATGACAGTATTGAACGCCAGTGAGGTGTGCCATTAGATTAAAAAATAAAGTAAAAACGATGAACCTGTTCTAGTATAAAGTTGAAACAATAGTTAATTAGAGAAGAATAAAATCCAGAGCCTCGGGATAAGGATGATGAGTTCGCCGTTTGTTTAGTCACATGATCTAAACTTTGGTATTTCCTCTGTTGGCAGAGTATAGGTTCAAAATTTTTCAATTTTCTCGTACGTTGTTAGAAAACGCACTTGATAAATAGTATATTAGTGTATATCATTTGCAAATATTAAATTATTAAAGTAAAAAATACATGTCTATTCCCATCGACATTTACACGAACATTCAGGGACGGCACAAATTTCGTGTTTACCAAACCATTCCCTAGCATGCTCTGCATGCATTCCATGCTGGCAGCTTAAACAAAACGTAAACCAACGATCACTCTTAGTGCTCCTCCAGTTCTCCGTAAATGGAACTAAACATACAGCACACCGAGGCATAGGATGCTTGCAATGTGGACATCTACCATTCACGTTTGCAGTAGGAAGAATTTGCTTGTTACAAGCATTACAACATAATATAACTTGCGGGGGGACTAATAAAGAACTTTGGGGTGGAGGAGCTTTGTCAACTACTGGCATAGTCTTTGCTCTTGAGTAAACATCAAACATGGCACGAACCCCAAAAAGCTTCCAATGGTGTAGAAGTTCACGGTAAGGCATAGTCCATTGAGGACTGTTTGTAATTAATGCTGCTGTTTGAACATCACCTGTCTTATCAACATACGACTGTATCAAAGCATGACCTAATTGAGATTTAGTACCAGTCAATATGATACCATCCAAATCTCCCGCTCGAACAACTGTTTGAGCCAGATGGCTCAGATAATTGGATAGCTTATTGTCATCAAAAAATCGTAGTGCAATACCAAGTCGCTCATGAAGAGGAAGATGACATGTATCTAGAACATCTAGCCATTCAGGATCTGAGACATAGGCAAATATTGCTTGGGAATATGGATTTTCTAAATCATCAGCTAACCTTCTACAAATTTCTTTAGAAGTAGTAGACGGGTTCCCTGCTAGTGCTGCACACATTAGTAGGTGAATTTCAGAGTTTGATCTGCGTAGAGCTTTCACTGCACGATTAAGATTACCATGGAAGAGTGCCAATCCAGCAGCTTTTTCATATTGTTGGATATCCTCAAGTTCCACTATTTTTTCTTCTAGTTGATCTAAATCATACGTCCATCCACTTACTTTCAAACAAATCTGTCTAAGAACTCTTTTAGTCTCATTCATAGATATAAATTGTGTGAAAACAGGTTTTGAGCTTAGATCTCGTGTATCAGGAATTGTGGGACTTCTCCAAATATTTAAGACACCATCATGATATATTTCTCTTGAAGAAGCTAGTTGGAGCCATCTCCATACTACCCTCAAAGTTTCACGGTTTGGGTGCGTATTTGGACTAATAAATATATCTCGGTTGTACTCTGGATCTGTTCCATACCCTTTGACAGCAAGTTGTCTCATTGTTGTAGAAATATCCTGTGCTAATACAGTTGCCGGATCAAGAAGATATTCAGAACTGATAGGATTAGGCTCCAAATATTCTTCTAAAGTATCGCTAGTATACTGTGAATCTGATCTAATTCTTGGTGCAAAATATGCTTTATCTGACTGAGGAACGAGAAAAGACACATTATCAGGATCTACTGCAGAAAATGTATTGTAAACATCAAAATTGATAGAAGATGGACTATCGCGAACACTTTTTCTAAATATTTCTCCAGATTGCCTAATGCAAACAAAACTGACATTTTTAGGTGTCTGAATATCTTTCACGTAGTCAAAGCAAACAACTTTATCAGATTTCGAATCGTCTTCATTGCTATTGTACACAGAATACGGCTCTGCTGATGTTTGTGTTACGGATTTAACAAACATGTATTCATTTTCTGGCACATACCCATTTTGCCACCTTTTCAATAGACCATCCTGTAAAACACTAAACTCACCCCTTCTAGTTGTAGATAACCGAAGTTTTAATGTTTGACTTTTCTTACCTTCACCTAAAGGATTGAGCACTAAAAGAGGTTCTGTTTTTATTTTCAAGTTTCTCCGATCCCAGAAAGATACTGAGCCATCGTCAGCTGCTGCGCAAAAGCACGCATCGTTCAGTGGATCAAACACAATATTATTGACGTATTTTGTTGCCAGCTGTGCAGCTTCACCTACTCCATATTTGTATTTATCTGAACGTAAGTCGACCTCTTTAATCATCTTATAACCACCACAAATCAATGTTTGTGGATGATTAGGAACAAACGACAATGAGCTTACAACATCACCAGCAAAGGATTGATACTTAGGATTCCGAAGATCGTGAGAAATATCGAAAATTTGAAGACTGCAATCATTTCTAGCTTTGTCAAAACCAACAGCTAAATAATTATCTGAATTGAATGATAATCCGTTACAGGGACGAGGGTTAACGGTAGGAATTGTACTCGATGGTTGGCCATGATTCATAAGATCGAAAAGATGTATATATCCCGACATTAAGCCGACAGCGGTCAATCCTTAAAATGAGTTAGATATTTCACCTTGATTTAACCCATTGATTCTTACCTTCGCGCTTTGCTGAGTATCCATAAGATAAAATCGACTCGAAGCTTTTAGCCGATCTTTTTGTCAGGTTGTAATTGCTATCTTTATATTCTGATATATACAAGCCAATTTCATCACGGCGAGGTGACACATACAGAAATGATTGAATATTATCATGACTCCATTCATAAGGATGAATGATGCTGGCTGCCATTTTCTGAAACTGCAAATTGTGTAGCAAAGCCAAGCAGATTTAGGCTAAAGATTGAAATGTACAACATGCTTCGAGGAGCATGTAACCTAACCCATAAATGCTATGTTTCTAGATAAGTATCTTAAGTGCATTGGCTCTACTATGAAATGCCTAATAAATAACGAAAGAGACTATTTATTTCAGATATATATATAATAATATCATTAAATGGTATATAACTTTACAGTAATATACGAATATCACAATAATCTGTTTAAATTGTTTTTTCAAGGCCCTTCAAGCTTTTGTATACATAAAAAAGGAGCTCCAACTGTTATAAACATTGAGACAATAAACTCATTTTCTATACATCAATAACTACTACTAACATTTTGCTAAGATTTACTCCAAGATTCACAAAAAGTTTTTATAGTTACTGTTGTTTTCATGAGAATAGCTTTGAGTTTATATAAACTTGAAAGCTCATATATGTCTTTGTTGCTATATTAGTACTTTTAATGATTTCTATATACAGTTATTTACAAACTACTCAGTTTTGGTTTCTGATTCTTCAGTAGGATCCAATTGTTTGCGTCTTTCCTCCATAGTCAAATACAAATGTTGTCCAGCAGTCTCCAATGTTCTGACAAGTCCAGCTCCACCAAGAATGTTGAGAACACCCAAAAGCTGTCCTCTAAGTTCAGCCAAGTTGGGAAGTTTCTTGAATTCTTGGACTTCAGACACAGACATAACTTTGTTGTCGACTACAGATCCTAGTAAAATGAGATTGTTTTTACTCTTATCAACAATATTAATAACTTTTTCAACCTTTTTAGGGTCCAAATCAGAAAATGAAATCACAGCTGATGGTCCCGAAAAAAGAGCTGATAATGGGTGTGGCTT
Source organism: Geotrichum ghanense (nom. inval.) (assembly GCA_022023575.1). Lineage (NCBI taxonomy): Eukaryota > Fungi > Ascomycota > Dipodascomycetes > Dipodascales > Dipodascaceae > Geotrichum > Geotrichum ghanense (nom. inval.). The sequence goes on along the minus strand of JAKKCX010000008.1, from coordinate 654,413 downwards.
TCTTCGGTATTGTTCAGCAGCCTCTAAACTAGCTGGATCTTCATGATCCTTACCTCTCAAAGCAACTCGGAAAATACGAGAGCGTGTGACAGTCAAATCTCCACCAGCTTTCTTAATTTGAGCACGTAGATTATTGTTATCAGCCTTGAGAAGGTTGTTATGGTGTAAAACGAGAAGTACTGGTGAATTCTTGATGATGTGGGTGTAAGTGTCGACGAGATAGGTCTTTCTTGAATCGACTGGCTTGACAGTTTTACGCACAATCTCAGTAACAGATGTTGTCTCCGTTGCATATGATCTAACGGCGCAAAATGCTGTAGCAAACCGTTGTACTGTTTGACGAAACATCGTAAAAGGTTGTGTCTTGAATTAATGCTGCTGAAGGTGATTGGTTGAGATGTGTAACAGAAAATATAAACGCTGAAATTTTTCAGCGTTGCAATCTGCCCCAACCCTGAAATTTAGAATCGTCTCATAAAGAAAGGTGTGGGATCAGAGGCTGAGAACTATTCTCCAACATTAATTTCAACAGATCTCATCTGCAAGTATATGAAGATGTTGAGAAATTTAGCTTTGGTTCGCAAGTACTCAACTCAGTCGAAGAAGGACCTAGCTCATGCTTTTGCAACTACTTTAACCCTTCCAAAAACAGAATTCCCAAACAGATCGGGCAAGAACATTGCAGAATTAACTACAAAAGTTTCTGATGATCTTTATTCATGGCAGTCTAAATCTTCTGAATTGAAAGAGCTTTCTATTTTTCATGATGGACCTCCCTTTGCTAACGCTAGTTTACACTTGGGACATTCTCTGAACAAGATCACGAAAGACATTATCAATCGGTTTAACTTGTTGAAAGGCAAAAAGATTCAATATCGACCAGGGTGGGATTGTCATGGTTTACCTATTGAACTTAAAGCTTTGCAGACTTTGTCAGAAAAGGCAAAGCAAGATGTTTCTACAGTATTATCACCAACAGAAATTCGAAGTATTGCTAAAAATCATGCATTAGAAGCTATTGAAGACCAAAAACAATCATTTAGACGATTTGGAGTTATGGGTGAGTGGGACAACTTTTACGCTACTATTCAACGTGATTACGAGACTCGTCAATTGAAGGTCTTCAAAGAAATGTTTCATAAAGGATATATTACGAGAAAAAATAAGCCTGTATACTGGGGAACAGAAACTCGAACAGCATTGGCTGAAGCAGAATTGGAGTATAACGACAACCACAAGAGTACAGCTGCCTATGTCAAATTTCCTTTGAAAGCAGTTAGTTCTTCAGTGGGGAAAATTTTGAAAGCACATGGTGTTGACGAAAATAACACATCATTATTGATCTGGACAACTACACCATGGACACTTGCCTCAAATAAGGCTGTTGCGATCAATCTAGAAATGAATTACACTTTACTTCACTCGTCTACTCACGGATACCTAGTTGTAGCAACAGATTTAGCAGAGAAAGTTAAACTTGATGACATGACTATTCTTAAATCAGTTATTTTTTCTGGATCTGATCTTCTTGGAACTAAGTATTTGAACCCTGTTGATAATAGTGAACATGCTCATCCAGTTCTTGCAGCGAGCTATGTCACATCTACTGTGGGTACAGGATTAGTTCATACTGCCCCAGGACATGGTTTTGATGATTATCTTTTGTGCAAAACACATGGCATCGAACCATATTCTCCTGTGAACAGTGAGGGTAAATATACCAGTGACTTGCCTGCTGGATGTGAACATTTAAGCGGGAAGTTTGTTTTAGGAGCCGGTCAAAAAGCAATGATTGAAATATTAAAAGAAAAAAACGTTCTTGTTGATTTTAACTCTAACTATAGACACAAGTATCCCTACGATTGGAGATCCAAAAAACCTATCATCATTCGTGCCACGCCTCAATGGTTTGCCAATATTGATGAGGTGAAGGCTAATGCTATTGAAGCGCTGAAGGATGTGAAATTCTTCCCACCTCAAGGTCGTAACCGACTCGAAGCTTTCACTGCTTCTAGATCAGAATGGTGTATTTCAAGACAGAGAGTGTGGGGTGTGCCTATTCCTGCTATTTATTCCAAGGCGGACCAAGAACCCATAACTGATGTCGCCACGATGGATCACATTATAAATAAGATTTCTGAACTTGGAACAGATGAATGGTTTGTACAAGAAGATGATGTTTCTAGATGGTTGCCTGCCGAATATCAAACCAAAGGGGATCTATATTATAAATCTAGTGATACTATGGATGTATGGTTTGATAGTGGTACCAGTTGGACTATGTTGCAAGAGAGAGACGGTGATAAAGTTGCTGATTTTTATTTTGAAGGGAGTGATCAACACAGGGGCTGGTTTCAGTCATCTCTACTAACAAAAATTGCTGCTACACCAGTAAATGCAAAGTATAGAGCTCCTTTTAAACAAGTTATTACACACGGTTTTATTTTAGATGACAAAGGGAAAAAAATGTCCAAGTCTCTTGGAAATGTCATTTCCCCTGAAGCTGTAATAGAAGGACAAAAAGGCAAATGGCCACCCCTTGGAGTTGATGGTCTTAGACTTTGGGTAGCTTCATCTGACTATACTAAAGATGTTATGGTTGGGCCACAAGCTTTGAAAAATGTGGCCGAGAATATGAAAAAGTTTCGCATCACTTTGAGATTTCTTTTGGGTGCATTATCTGATTATAAGCCAGTAGATTTCAACTATGAACAATTACAGCCAATTGACAAAATTGCTTTACATCAGCTTAAGAAACTTACGAACACAGTCCAAGAACAATATTCTGCCTTTGAATTCAATAGAGTAATACAAACTATTAATCATCATACGAGTACACACTTGTCTGCATTTTATTTTGATATTATCAAAGACAGACTTTACGCATCAGCACCAGATAGTGTGGAACGTCGTGGAGCCCAATTTGTTCTTTCTGAAATCTTTCGGGTTTACTTGTCTATTCTGTCACCCGTGACGCCGTTACTAACTCAAGAAGCTTGGAATTATCTTCCTTATAGTGAATCAGTTGATTCACCTTTCAAACGTGGTTGGGTCGACCTTCCTGAGCACTATCTTAAAGATAGTATTGAAGAAGACATCAAGACGCTTGACAGGTTGAGATCAGTTGTAAATCAAGCAATTGAAAAAGGACGAACAGATAAAAAAATCACCAGCTCTTTATCTTGTGATATTCTTCTTCAGTTTGATTCGGAGAGTGCTAATGATCTTGTTACATTTATTAAAAAGTACGATTCATATCTTGCTGAGTTTTTCATTTGCTCTCAGGTCACCATCAATAAGACTGAAACTGAAGCTGTTGAATGGAGTTACGAAAGCAGAGATAGCGGGATTGTAGCTAAAGCTGTTCCAACATTACACCATAAATGCCCTAGATGCTGGCAATACACTGCAGAACTTGAAGATTCTCTTTGCAATAGATGTGATGATGTGGTAAAAAGTCTTTGAATTATAGAATTGTAATTTCTTTAGTTGTAAATATAAATAAATGTAAATAATAAATAAATATCCAAGTAACCTAGAACAAAAATACTCAAACAGGATAAACCCCGCTGAAAATTTGAAATGATTGCTACTTTTGATTTTAACTCAATTGCAAAGGACTTAACAATAAATGTAGTGTTTCTGTTATATAGATTTATATATAGAGAGAGAGAGAGAGTTTTTTAGTTTATGAATTTTGTATGACAAACCAGCTGGATATGTGCGGTCAAAGACATTCTTTGATATTTGGCCTAATTAAGTAAATCACAAGTTCCGCAATTTCCATTTATGTTCACTTGCCTATTTAGGATATATTTAAATAACTTTGAGCTCCTATTCTCCGAAACCCGGGCAGGATACGGCCTAATCCTACAAAGACATGATTCAGTTGCACTGACTAACACGAATGACAAAACGTGCCAAAAGCTGTCAGTATATATCAAAATTGTAATTATAAATATGTTTATAAAGAAAATGATTATTGAAATGATCCTATAGTGGTGGATAAAAAAAAAAAAAAAAAATACGGCAACTAAATAAATAAATAAATAAATTAATAAAAAAGGTAGACCCTGAGCTGGAATATTAACAACAACAAAAAAAAAATACCCATTACGAATTGACATATAGGGTTCAAGCCACAAATATTGTCTCCTCATATCAGCCACAATCTTGTGCTTTGTTATAGACATTTTCATTGAATATTTGATTGATTTAAAGAGGAGATAATTATCAAGAAAGCAATGTTGAGACAAGAAGTTGAAAATGGATTATTTCCACTTGCTTATTAAAGTTAAATAATGTTAAGTTATTATTACAATTTTTTTCACTCATTTCTAATCGATAGAAAGGTGATAGGAAAAAAAAATTAAAAAAAAAAAAAAAAAAAAAAAAAATAGAGAGCAATATTGGCAAATTCAAATAAAATTCTGGTTCATTATTATATGTATTTATAGTTAAGTTTAGTTTTTTTTGAAGAAAGAAAAAAAAAATCAGCTTTTAACTTATATATAAAAAAAATATACAACTAATAACATTCTAGAAACATCGAGTAAAAAAATATGAAATAAACAATTAATTTTTAAGAATAAATATGCTAACATGAAAATTTAGGCGGTTATGGGATAGGAATAAATGCAAAATCATGAGTTTATAAAGACTTTAGGCAACTTGAGCGTCTTGCTGCTTGAGAAACTGAGCAAATTTGGAAGTTTCATGAATACCACATTCAGTCTTGGATTTACCCTTCCATCTACCAGCACGCTCATCTTCACCGTCTTTGACGGGAACTGTCGAGTGATAATCACCAACAGATCTGTAGCCTTGATCTAATAGAACATTATAGGGAACGTCATTTTCTTTGATGTAGTTTTTGACATCTTCAAATGTCCAGTTAGCCAAAGGATTAATCTTAATGAATCCATCCTCTTCAACTTGGACAATAGGAATATTTCCTCTTTGACCACCTTGAGATCTTCTTCTTCCAGTGAAGACGGCAGCAACATTTAATTGTTCATAGGCTCTTTGAGCAGGTTCAACCTTGACCAAATAGTCATAGTATAATTCATTGGTTTCCCATAACTTCTCGCCATATTCCTCGGCAAATTCTTGTTCAGTCTCAACTCCTTGTGGCTTGAAAACATGTAACTTAACATGAGGATATCGTGCTTTGAGCTCATCAACAAGAGAAAGAGTCTCTTTAAAGTGATGTAGAGTATCCAAAAAGATCAACTCAACAGGAGGATAATCAGCACCAAGCTTGGAGACCATATCATTAATGACCAGGCCAGTCAAGCCAAAAGCAGTAGTTTGAAATAAGTCAGGAATAGTCAAAATTGCCCATTTGAGAACATCTTGGGGCTTTAGCTCGCTGAGCTTCAAGTTAATGTGCTCCAGTTGTTCGGGAGTAAATGTTACTTTGGGAGAGCTTTGTGTCATTTTTTCTTTCTTTCTTTCCTGCTTTCTTTCAAGTAACGACAATAAAAAGTTGCAAATGGATGAAGAAGATTGGAAAAGAATTAGAAAATCTGTAAAACTTGACGAAACTTGAGAACTTTTATATAAAACCATTCGTCAGAATGATTTGAAAAAATATGAAATTATCAATCGAAATGGCATAAGTTCACATGATTTTTCTTCTATTGCATTACTAATTACCTTTACAAGGTTTCCCTATCATGGAATCTGCGGAACATTCCGCCAGGTTCTTATTTGGCACTCAAATTCTCACGTGATGCAGGTGTTAGGGTTAAGCTCATCTTAAAAGAGCCTGGCTGTGTGAAATTCAGCGTTTGTTGCTTTGACAGTAGATAAATCTCCTTTCCATACTGTAGTTTTCCATCTTTTATCTCACTGCTTTATTATCATCAACATCAATTGTTTAATCATGTCTCGATACATCGCCAAAAGAACCCTTTCAACAACTGCTCGCCTTTTGGCCAAAGGCGACAGTTCAACAATTGACTACTATAAGCTTCCCAATGCCAACTATATTCCTGTCGACAATCTGCCAGAGGTCAAGATTCCCATTCTTCCAGACAACTACAACACTTCTATACACGATGGTGTTTCTTCAAAATTGGCTGAGATTCAGAACAAGCCCACTGCTAAATTCAATGAACCATTGATCTCTGAAGTTTCCGACCAAGGCACTACATCCATTATGGCGGATGCTGATATTTTGGGTACCATCAAGGCTGGAGGCCCTACCAAAGAAATTCCCACTGAGTTTGAAACTAATACCGAAACGCACGACGATAGTGACAAACTTGTACAGTTTAGTGAGAATGACAAGGTCACTTTATGGTCAATTTTCGGTGTTGTTGTTGCATGGTGGACCATTGGTAACTTTTTGGAGAAGAGATCAGAGAAGAAGCACTAGAAGCCAACCGCTGTTTCTAATATAAATAGACATGTTCTTGGTACTACACCAGATCAGCCTTTTGCACTTTTTTTTTTTCTTCTTCACTTGCTGATATCAAAACCATGATATTTCTTGACAGATGTATTAGTATAAGTTAACTACCAAGTGTAGTCTTATAGATATATTTATATATCACTTTCAATAATAGATAACTTCATAATTTAGTACTCCAAAGTTTGAGTTTTTCTATCTAGTAAAACTAAAACTGGATATTACCCAATCAACAGCGAGTCAAGAATATAAGACTCAGTTGGCACTAGTACCACAATCTTGAAGTTTATTTCTTAGATACAAACTAACTTGAATCAATTCAATTATGATGTTGAATATTCTGTTTGAATTGCTTATATATATTGGTAATAGTTTTAGTATCTAATTATTAAAATAGTTTGTTAGCTCTAGTTTTAACGTGAAGAAGTAATTTTTGCTTGTTGATTGCATTTATACCCCAGGTTTGATGGTTTAATAGTGTAACCTATCTTGAACTCTGGCAAATGGTTGTATCTATTATATTTCCTTGTTTTTTTAATTGACTTGCTGTGATTGTGTGTGTGTGTGTGTGTGTGTGTGTGTAGTACCCAGGATTTATTTAAAACAATATTGGTTTTTTAAATGAAATATATAATCACTCACATCCAAAAAAAAAAAAAAAAAAAAAAAAAAAAAAAAAACCGAATATTGCTACTGGTAAAACAACTTTAGTAGATTGATTTCAATAAGCAAAAAGTCGAAATATCAAGTTGAAACTGACTCATAGTAGGTTACATGTATACTTTTTATCCTTACCATAGATATAAACCATATAATATATGTTTAAATGAGTTTCTTGTTGAATTTCAACCATTAAAAAGTAAAATGAAGGCAATATTAGAATAGAGAGACATATTTTACAAATCAATTTGTATATTCCAGGGCGACACAGTGTTTTTGTATACTATTAATTTTATATTAGTACAGGAAGTAAGAATTAGTAGTTACTTTTTTCTTGATTGATTATTTGTTTTTTAATATGAGATTTAAAGAATACATTACATTCAACGGCGTAGCAAGCATAGCAAGAGTTGATATATTTAGCTCTTAAATATATATATATATATATATCATCATAAAATATGTTCCTAAAATTGAGTTGTATTTAAAAAATACTTTTAGCTATATAAAAGTATAATATGGTGGATATTTCAGGTTTTGAGCTTTGCCCTGCGTCTTAACTTAAAAAAAAAAAAAAAAGCCAAACTTGATGTTATTCAGTGTTCTGAATAGCCCCCGAGTCATTTTTTATTATTATTATTTCGTTCTAAATCTTAGTCAAATGTATGAACTTTCATTAGTATTCAATTAAAATTGGTAGTATATTAAATATTTATTTAGTAAAATTATATCAATTTATATTTATATACACATGATCAATAATGATCATATAATAATTACTATTTTTACTTTTGAAGATCATATTAAATATTCTGTATCTTATAAATTCTGAGGGTTGAAATACAGTGAAATAAAACAACGAACTATGGAATTTGGTTATAGTTTACACCTCTTTTTTCAAAGTAATCAAGCAAACTTCTTTTCACAATTTTTTTTTAAAAATGAAAAATAATAAAAAATTCTTTAATGTATGGAATGATAGAAGGCTTCGTAGTTAGGCACTTAAACAAACTTTATATAGTAGTGTCTACAATATATATATATATAGTAATGACATGGTAAAGTTTACAACTATCAAAAGGGATTATTTTTATTTTACTATATATTTTCATACTGGATACTTTGGTTGGGCAAATGTGAGGCTTCCCAAGCAGACAACATCAGCAATAAAATGAAAACAGTACAATAGATTCTTTGAAAAACAAAATAAAAATGTTGCAAATTGAGGAGTTCAACAAAAATCCTGATATTGTTCAGTGATGATCATAATAAATGCACTGATCATTGTTTCATTACATTGCCTACCAGAATGAAACCAATAGTATGAAATGTAACTCAGTGTAAAGGCTCTTTATTATTATTATTATCAATTACTAAACCACTTATAAGCTGAAATACATGATTATATTTCATCTACCTTTTAATTCCAAATATTTGACAACATTGTAGGATAGATCACGAAACGTGAGTTGTAGTTTGAATTTCAAATATCAAGAGTCACCGTAAAGATGATTCTCAATAAAGTGTATAAATATAAAGGGATATCTCTTGATACTTTGATTAATATCATCAACCTTCAATCAAATATTAGTACTCTAGATTCATCCAAGTTTTCACTTATTTATTTACAATGCAATTTTCTACACTTTTTGTCTGTGCTCTAGCTTCCGTCGCCACTGCTTACAAAGTTGGTGCTCCTTTCGGTCTTATGGCTATCCGTTCAGGATCTCGCTTTCAATACGCTGGATTTAATGTTGAAAACGACGTCGTTTCTTTCAAAGGTTCCAAATCCCTAGAGGGTACTTTTCTTGCCGATGGCCGTGTCCAAGTCGGTGACAAATTCCTTGCTGTAAATGGCGATCAATTGGTTTTGTCTGCTACTGGATCAACCTTTTCTGATGACGGAGGAGATCATTTTACCATTCCAAATCATTTTTTCCTTGCTCGTCCTAAAGACCAATCTTTTGATCTTTTAGTTCCCAAGGACGATTTTGTTTCTGCTAAAGATGATTTACCTTTTATTGCAAAAATAGTTTATCTGGAAACTCCTAAAAAGGCACATCCTTAAAAAAAAGCTTGTCTTGAATTCCTTGTCTTTTGAATCCCTAGCAGTATTTTCATTATTTGATGAAGTAAATTATGTATTTTTTTGTAAATGTTAGCAATGCACAAATTGTTTTAGCAATAACCCCAAAGGATATGTTTTCCACTGCTATCCAGCAACAAACAAAAATTTTTAACTGTAAAAAATAATTAACCACAAAATCTCGGGTATTTAATTTTTAATCAACATTATCCGTTAAAGCTCAAGAAGACTGTGTTTAGCAGCTAAGAATGTTGCAACTCATTAGACAAAAGTTTGAAATATGAAATTATGTTTTATCACATTGAAGATATGATTAAATCTAACAAAGGTAAAGCGAGAAATGTAAAGGAATGAAATATATTTTTTCTCTCATAATAATACTGTTTGAATTACACAAAAAGGGAAATGATATTAAAATCACTACTAGATGTATTTTTTTTTGTTCATTATATAAATATATATATTCAATATTTTTTCTTGTTTCAAATTGTATATTTATTTAATTGAATTTTACAGAATAAATATGAAATATTCATAAAAAAAATTGTAATATAAATCAGTTTAAAAAATTCTTTTATATACTTGAAAACGATTCAAATAGCTCCAGTTAGTATAACGAATTGTAAGGTTAAAAACTAGATACGGATAGCTTATTGGCCAAAAACTTTTTTTTTCACAAATGATACATGTAAATTAGCTTGTGATACTATATAACAAGCACAATTGTTGGTTATCAGTGTAAATTATATAAAATTAGGTATATTAATTTATTCATCAAACCATCGGAATTGGATACAATCTTTTCAATTTTTATTATTTATTATTTATTGTTTTATTTTATTTCATTTTATTGATTTAAACTAAAGCTGAATTTGAATTGAAAACTTGTTTACTTTGTTATGAATGCTTGAACTATTCTTCTTGATATAAGCTTTTGAAAATAATCCTTTTTAAAGTTATATTATATGACAACGAGATCAATAGCTTTTGTTTTATTCTTTGCACATGAAAGAATCATCATTTCTCTTAATACTGTAAGAAATGTGGCACCCATAGATACAAAAAGAATATGAATATGAAAAAACAAACATATGAATTATTTACAATTAATTTCAATTTAATTTTTTAGTTATCATTTTGATTTATACATATATTAGTTGCTAGTTCATACCTCTTATTGTAAACTTTTAAAGAAATGCCAAAAATATATATATATATAAAACAATTAAAGTCAATAAGCTAATAATAAATATATATAAATTTTTTTTTCCCGAGTGAAACAGCATCACCTAAGCTATACATTCTGTTCCAAAAGAAGTAATTAATATATTATTTTCCATATGGCGTACACTATGTATAATACATTCAACAGCATAGCAAGTATACTTTGTGATGTAGCAATTCCGTACATTTCAAGGTCAGGTACACCTTTTTGTTCCATTAACTTTTATATTATATGTATATATATATATATATATATATATATTCTTAACTTTGAAAACAAAATGTTTCCATAAATATTTTCATTCAATCAAAAGTATAATTTCATGTATATTTGGTATTCAGGGACGTTTCCTGTAGTGCTCAATTAAATACTTTTGTTTTTCTGCAGAAAAAAAAAAACACGCTTCAAATCAAGCATCAAAAAAACTTTAGTTTTTTCACCGATATTCCGAATAAGAGCAATACCGAGGTACTATACCAAAAAGTCTACTTTTATGGTGATTTCGTTGTAACTTGAATGTTTTTTTTTGAGAGGCGTTTCAATGTTTATTGTCTTTAAAATTACTTGTTTCTTACGTCTACAACATCTTTAGGTTTCTTTTACCTATATCGCAGTATTAGTTTGAACAGATCAAGCTGAAATCAGAGTTCTTGAAAAGTTATTCTGTATAGAAACATACTGTACAATTGGTTAACTTCGGAATAAAATCTTGTTCCGTCTCATGTAATCAAGTTATAGTGTTGATGTCAAGTAGGGATGTTTAAGTAGTAATATTGGTAGTAACAATATATACTATGGGGTTGTTCTCATGGGGAAAAGTTATTACATCATAGGAAATAATTATAAATATTTTTTTTTTCCGATATTAAAAGTTTAGTACAAAGAAATAATGTTTGTTTTGTTACAATGAGCCATTTGAGATAAAAATAACAACTGCACGGACACATCATGATGTACTTGTACATGTGAATAGTAAATAATAATAATAATAGTAATATAGTTTTAATGACGACCATAACTGCAGTATATATGTGCCATTCACAATTACCTTCATGAATATTAAAATCGTCAATCGAGTATGTATTTGAAACCAATGACTCCGTTGTTGTCAATAATAGAAGATCAATGACGTAGAGTATGGGGGTGTGTGAAAGCTTATTTTACTTTAGACTTTCAAAATAAACATGTACTTCTAGAGCCACAAGCCAACTTCTATGATGATACTTTGGTAAACCATTTGGTATATACCACAACTTTTAGAAAATCTTGTAATGTCTAAATATAAATTTCAGTGATGATAATAAGACCAAATGCTGATCAGAATCAAGTATAAATAAGAAGGAAATTCCGTCGATTTCTTCTCAATCATCAACAACAACAACAACAACAACTCTCTATCAATTATCATTCAAAAACCAATCAACACTCTCAATTTACTAAACCTTTAAATCATTTTGTTCACAATGCAATTCTCTACTCTTTTCGTCTCTGCTCTTGCCTCTATTGCTACCGCTTACAAAGTCGGAGTTCCCTTTGGTATTGTCGCTATCCGCTCTGGATCCTTGATTCAATACTCTGGTTTCACTCTTCTCGATGACCAAATTGCTCTTAACGGTCCTACTGAGTTCACTGGTACCTTCCTCGACGATGGCCGTATCCAAGTCGGCGACAAGTTCCTTACTTTGAGCGGCGAGAAGTTGACTTTGTCTTCCACAGGTACTGCCTTCTCTGATGATGGAGAAGACCATCTTACTCTTGGAGGACTTTCCTTCATCGCTCGTCCTCTAATTGGAGGCGGATCCAAGTACGCTGTTTTGGCACAAGAACCTGGCTCTTCAACTCAATCTTCTGATATTCCTTTTGCCCCTAGAATCATGTACAGAAACTAATGTGCTTTGAAATTAAAAAATTACAATATTTCAATTTCACTTTATTTATAACAAAAGTATAGCCCATTACATAACTATATTTTGTATCAACAATTTGATAACTATTATCATTATTAATTTTTTTTTCTTTTTAAATCAGTAAAACCTATAGATTTAGGTAGACTTGTAATCAACATATTGTGTATTGAAAATTTGGCTAAAAGCTTCCGCAGCTAGCTATTATGCTGTTTCGAACTGCAAGTATCTCAGCTAATGTACAGGCTCTAGACTCTATTATACAGTTTTGAGCTTCATTAATTATCAAATGCTTTTTATCACAAAAACAACGCACAGTCTCTTGAGTTAGAGGACCGCAACCAGCTTTATCAAGAATGCTAACGCAGCTCTTCATGCATTCCGGAATAACAATTTCACCCAATACTCTTGTAAGTAAGATAAAACCAATTGTGATACCAAGTAACTTCATTATTATTGTGGAAACTTGAATTATGATTTCTAAAAGTCTGTGTGTATGTGTGTTCCAATGTATTAATATTGCAATTAGAATAGAAAAATATCGAATCAATTTTTTTTTAAAGAATTCAATTTCTTACGTTTTTGACTACAGTTTTATATTAAAACACTAGTCTCTGTAAAATTAATTTCGACAAAATTATTGAATGAAAAAAACACTAGGTCTGGTGATCATAAACTAATGAATTTTTTTTAAAGTATCAAAATGATATCAAATCTATCGACTTAATGTTATTCAAATAAATCTAGCACAAATAGTAGGCGTCGTACTGTTTCTTGACTTTAATTTGGTTAAACATTTTCAGAACTTAGATCTTAATATATATCCTTCCATCACTGATTACAATCATTTTTTTCTTTCGAGATATAAATAGGAAGTTTGTTTATTGAACTAATATAAATACACATGAATACATTAAGATTTTCTTTCATTTCGAAGCAAAATCCTTCCAAAATATCATGAGGAGATTCATGCGTAGAACATTTCTCCACGCGGCTGAATGAATACTGGTAATTTTTAAATGTTTTTAAGCTTTATAAATATTTTCCAAAAAAAAAAAAATAATAGCTAAAGATATCATAATGAAATTAAAGTCATGTAGAGTTTCAAAATTTATAAATTAATATATATTTATGTTGGCTAAAACTGCAACTTGATATGTTTTTTTTTTAATTATGGGTTTTTATATATTTCAATCCATAAAAAAATAAAAAAAAGCATTACACATACAATAATAATTAATATAAAAAAAAGCAGTAGTATAAAATTTTCTATTTTAAAAAATATACAATAAAGATCTTTTCATCAAATTAGAAAATCACTTTTATTAGTTATTTGTTGGATGCTATTTTTTTTATTGTCATTATTATTATAGACCACTTAGTTTAATTAATAAAGTTCATTCATTTTCTGATTCTGAATGTTTTGGTATTAACACGTGATGATGATGGGTGGAAACTCCCAATTCTCAAATTTCAAGGTGAAAAGCTCTAGATTTGAATTGATTTTTTCAATTGATTTTTTTTTATTCTTTGAAAAAATATATATAAAATCAAATCAATTACACAATATATTCAAATGCCTCCAAAACCCAAAGCAAATTTAAATACAAATACCAAATCTTCGGGATCAGCTAGTTCATCTGGGTTAAGCTCTTTGCGCTCAACTTCAGCTCAAACTGTAAAGCCTCCTAAACCTTTGATTGTCCGGCCCACTACAAATTTGGTAGCTCATAAAAATTTAATCAAGGTCTATGCATCATTAGAAACTCTACGTTCATGGGGTATTGCAAGTGGAGAATTGATTGCTATAAGGAAAGCAGATGGGGCAGAAAAAAGAGGAATTGCCGTCTTAGCTACTCCGGAAAATGTCAGCGAAGGAGAAATCTTGGTAAACGACAAGTTGCGAAGGCTTTTGGGCTGCTTAATTGGTGAACGAGTAGAATTATTGAAACTCAAAAGTCGTTTGGAAACTGCTGAAAAAGTAGTCATTGCAACAAAGTCAGAAAATGAGTCAATCAAGGAAGATTTTGTTAATATATTAAATGGAGTCGGTGTAATAATGCCTGGCTTAACAATCGAGGACCATTTGATCACAGATGTTGGCAACTTGATAGATATGGAGAAGCTGTCTCTCACAGAAGTAACTCCAAGCTCTACTGATTTATTAGTGCCTGCATACTTTTATGATAAGAATAAAACTGAAATTCACTTCACAGATAACTTCAAAGTTAATGCCGACTTAATACCACAAACTTCTTACTCCAGTATTGGAGGTCTCGGAAAACAAATAAACTTGCTCAAAAGCAAAATTGAATTACCATTACATAGACCTTCTTTGTTTCAAAGATTTGGAATGTCACCAGATCGAGGATTTTTACTACATGGTCCTCCGGGAACTGGTAAAACCATGCTTTTAAGAGCAGTAGCATCTGAAACCAATGCTCATGTTTTGACAATCAACGGGCCTTCAATTGTATCAAAATATTTGGGAGAAACAGAATCTGCACTTAGAAACGTTTTTACTGAAGCTCTTCAATATCAGCCTTCCATCATTTTTATAGATGAAATTGATGCTTTAGTACCTAAAAGAGACAGTGACGAAGCTGGTGAAGCTGAATCAAGAGTGGTATCAACTCTTCTCACATTGATGGATGGAATGGGTGCTGGCGGCAAGGTTGTAGTCATTGGTGCTACAAACCGTCCAAACTCAATTGATCCTGCTTTACGAAGACCTGGTAGATTTGGTCAAGAATTAGAAATTGGAATCCCTGATGCAGAAGGTCGATTGGATATTTTAAATTTAATGCTTCAAGATATGCCCCATACTCTATCACAGCAGAATATAAATGATCTTGCTGGGAAAACACATGGATATGTTGGTGCAGATCTTGCTGCTTTGTGTCGTGATGCAGTTTTAACGTCTATTCAAAGAGGTCTAGAAAAAAATTTGGAGGAGTCTCAAATGTACATAAATCCTTCTGATATCAATAAGGCATTATTAGATATTCGGCCCTCGGCTATGAGAGAAATATTTTTAGAAACCCCTAACGTCAAATGGTCGGATATTGGAGGACAGGAGGATGTTAAACAAAAGCTCAAAGAAACAATTGAGTGGCCACTTTCTCACCCAGATACATTTAAGAGATTAGGGGTACATCCCCCTAAAGGAATTTTACTATATGGACCTCCTGGTTGTTCTAAAACATTAACAGCAAAAGCTTTGGCTACTGAAGCAGGGTTAAACTTTCTTGCTGTTAAAGGGCCCGAACTTTTCAACAAGTTCGTTGGTGAAAGTGAGCGAGCCGTAAGAGAGATCTTTAGAAAAGCAAGATCCGCTTCACCCTCAATCATTTTTTTTGACGAAATTGATGCTCTCAGTTCTACTCGAGGCGAAGGAGAGGCTGGAAACGACCGAGTCCTAACCTCGCTACTGAATGAAATGGATGGTATTGAGTCCTTAGTGGGAGTAACAATTCTGGCGGCTACCAACCGTCCTGAAGTTATTGATCCTGCATTAATGCGTCCAGGGAGACTTGACCGACTAGTGTACGTTGCACCCCCTAATGAATCAGCGCGATTGAAAATTCTACAGATTCAAGCAAAAAAGATGTCATTAGGAGCAGACGTTTCTTTAGAAGAGCTTGCAAGGCTCACCAATGGCTGCTCAGGTGCTGAAATGGTTGCACTTTGTCAAGAAGCTGGTTTAAGTGCAATGAATGAAAGTTTGCATATTGAAAGCGTTTGCAGAAGACATTTTGAAACTGTACTGGCTACATTAAAAAAGGGCATTACTAGAGAAATGATCGAGCATTATGAGAACTTTAGCAAAATAGGAATGAAGGAATAGGCCTTTCGTTTTTGATTATCAACTTGGTATTCTATGGTTTAAAATGGTTCATAATACTTTTTTTTTTTTTTTTTTTTTTTAAATTTCAAGTAGCATATTGATGTCAAATGTTTTAACGATAGAGATTTACAATGTTGTTCCCTTATACGACTCTATAGCTTCTTAATTGTTGCATATTTTGGTGAAAAGTTTCAGTATGTATATATCAGGGATTTCAGGATGATTCAGAAACTATTGATTGTATTTTTTTGAAAAAAAAACAAAAAAAAAAAACTATGGAGAAGGTGGGATCCTTATACGTAAGATCTTCCAGAAGCCGGAAATCCACCGTTGTATATGCGATGCAACGATTTCTGTGCGTACGGTTACTCATACACAAACGGTTTCTATGAGTAGTAGTTCATCAATATCTAGACAGTATAAGGAGTCTTCGTTGTTGGGCCGCCACCGCCACAAATACTGGTCACCATTCCCAGACCTCTCAGGGGTAAGTGATGAATTCCCAGAAGGTGCAAGTCATAAAGTTTCTTTTACCTATTTTCTGTTCCCAAATCTCCTTGTTTACTCTCGACCATCCACACTATTAATCGTCTTCAATTCTTTTAGCTTATATTACGCCCATTGTTTTCTTCTTCTTTGGCACCTTCGCTCTCTGCTAGATTTCAAATCCAATTTTTTTTTTTTTTTTTTTTTTTTTTTTTGTTTTGTTTTGAGTATGCCCCCGATAGACGACGATATAATTTCTCGCCATCTAGAGGCGAATACTTTAGAAGAGCTGTTACAGGTGCCGTCGAGGACTCAAACACGGCATTGCCAACAGTGTAAACCTGACTTTAAGGCACTTGAGGCTCAACTAAAAACATCTGCAGAGATAGGGCAAGCGCTGTTAGTACGATATAATGTGATAAAAAGTGCAATGAATTATGAGAAACGTGCAAAGGAACGTGCTGAAAAAGTTGCCAAAGACTGTGAGTCTCGTACAGAGAAGTATTCCAACGATTTAGACTCTGCAATGAAAGAAAAAACAAAGTATCTAGCCAAATTCAAGCATCTAGAGCGGAGGCACAGTAAACTGGAGGAGGATTATCGACTGTTAGAGGACCAAATTGAAAACTCAAAGAGTGCTCAAGTTGATGCGTTGGAAGTGAAATTGGGATTATTAAAGAATGAGAATATGGACCTTCAAACTGCTGTAATTTGCACTCAGGAAGAATTAATCTGCCTGAAGGAAGAACTACGAAAGCTGAAAGCTGGTGACAAGGAAATTCATTACCATTATCATTTTGACCCAAGCGATGACCCTTTAGCCCCAAACTCTCTACGGAAATTTGTTTCTCAAGACTCAGGGCTGAACACAACTACGACCATTTTTGAAGAAGGATGCGACGACGATGATGGCGATGATGAAGACGACACTGAGTCCGACTTCACAGATTGCAAAAGATGCAAAAGCCATGATAGTATATTCACACAACTTGAAACACCTAGCTATAAACCCTCTGCTCCAATCTGTATATCTGCAGCATCTAAAGTATACCCCAAAGCAACATTTTCTATTCCCAAGATTCGAGATGATCAAGGTATCAAATCTTTACTTCAAACATCAAATGCTCAAAAATCACGAACCTCTTCTTGGGCCTTTTTCCCCTTTAGTAGTAAATTGTCCAGCGACCAAATTAGCCCACCACCAGAACCTGATTTGGCTCCTAATTTTGAAAATTTACGAAAAAGCTCTGTTCCGAGTACATTTATCTCTAAACCCATCATTGCGGAAACTCGTTTTAAAGAGTATTCTTTCAGCAAACAGCATCAATTACGTCAGTTATAAGACATTATAAGCCTTTTCTGTCGTGTAATTTTTTTAACTTATTTATTGTGAATTATCTACTTACCATACGTGGTTACTTAATTTTAATGACCTAAAATTTTTAAATTTTTTATCTGAGACTTTTAAAGGCACCAGTGGAGTCAGTAAAATGATGCATTCCATTCGACTGCTTTGGAACAGTTTCTATAAAAAAAGTTTGCATAAAAGCTGTTCGAAACCATTATTTTATCTTAAGACTTAGCTTTCATTTTTATGGAATTTGAGCAACAGGTAATAGTCTTTTTCTTTATTTTTTTTTATTTTTTTTTATTTTTTTCGAACAATAAAACGTATCGAAATACAAATTGTAAAAATACAATGAATTGTTTAACCTTCTTAAGTAGCTATACAGATGGGTATAAAAATGATTTGTGTTTTTACAAAGTTTTGTATAGCATAATGAATAAACTGATTTATTATTATTATTGTTATTATTATTATCATTATTATCATTTTTTGATAGCATATCCTGATGGAATTTTTATGGCACTTTATTAAAATTCCGTGAATTGTACACTTTTCATTTCTATATTTTAAATTATGCAGAAAAAAAAAAATCAATATCATCAGTACGTTGATATGAAATTTATCATGATTATTAGCTTTTTAAGCGCTGTATTTGAAACTATGTCAGAAGGTTTAAATATAATTTTCAACCAAAAATTATCCAGTATTTTGAGCCCAGTAGTTTCTTTTACGATTTTTGTGTATATAGCTTTCAAATTGCTAGACGAAAAAAAACATAAGTCATGCTTTCTCGTGTGTCAAGATTTTCTTTAAAGACACTAATTGGATCCTCTACAAGCACTTTTCCAAGATTTAACTCTACAATGGCGCTTAAAACGGTATGTAATATCATGAAACCGTTTAATAAACTCATTCTAACTTCTTAGCAGGTGCTGACTTCAAATGCTCCAACTCCTGTAGGTCCCTACAGTCAAGCAGTGAAAGCCAATGGAGTCTTGTACATTTCTGGTCAAGTACCACTGACCCCTAAAGGCGAAAAAGTCTCAGGCGATATACAAGCTCAAACTCATCAAGTACTTTCAAACGTTAAAGCAATTGTAGAAGCAGCAAATGCCAAATGGGAGCATATAGTAAAGGTCAACATTTTTTTAACTGATATGAACGACTTTGCCAAAGTTAATCAGGTTTACGGTCATTATTTTAAAGATTTTCATCCAGCTAGATCTTGTGTTCAAGTTGCTGCTCTCCCATTGGGTGTAAATGTGGAGATTGAGGCTACTGTTTTAGCCCCAGAACAAGAGACTGCTCAGTTGTAGTTGTCTTGAGATAATTTTATGAATAATTATTTATAAATATGTATCTGACTAAATTGATATTTAAATTGCTAGCTGGTTGGTAATATTGAAGTGTAGTGCCCGAGAGTAATCGCCATTCATAATAACTTTGAGCAGTGTATCATAAACCCTTAACCTACTTTTATGGTGCGCATTTGCCATTCAAGGTCCCTTCTCGATTCAACTGAATTCTTTCATCTTCAATATTGGATACCTATCAAAAATGGCACCTCCATGGATGCCCAAAAACATACAAAAGCGTGTATTCCGCTATCTATTGTCAAAGCTATCATTTTTCACATCAATCGATCTTGATAATCTAGAGGTTTCTTTGGGTTCTAGCTCACAAGTATCATTAACTGATGTTGAGCTTGACACTGATAAACTTTCTCAGCTAATGACTGGGCTTTTTGTTCGGCATGGTGAAATTAAAAAGGTGGAAGTAGCACTAAGTATCAGTGGCGTTAAACTCACTGGCGAAGGTATCTATCTTATTGTTAAGATCGGGAAGAAGAGTGAATTTGGCGATATTTTGGAAAGAACTACTGCCGATTTGGCAGAAAGCATAGTATTACCTGAAGACGAGGGCATAGGTATTGATTTCTCTGGAATGGTTACGAAGATTGTAGATACAGCTCTGTCACAGCTAGATGTGAACTTGAAAAATATTACCATAAAAGTAGTGATGGAAGATGAAGAAGATGAGATCGAAACAGAGATATCTATTCAGCATATCAGGTTTAGCACTGGAGATGACGGAATTAGACATCTATCTATAGGGGAAGTCGAATGCAGTTTAATGGAAGAGGAAAACAGCATGTTTAAATCTACTTACGAAGATCCAGAGTTTTTCAGCAAGTCGGTTGATTTAATGAAATCGTCTCATTTAATGGAAAGCGTGGTGTTTGATCATGAAGCAAGCATGTATATGAGCGCTGTTGCTGCTCATACTTTTCCAAGATTATTTTGGTTACAAAGTCTTGACCTAAAATTTAAAAGTCTAAAAATGTCCGATCTTGCTGTTCACGCTACTAAAATTCATGCCTCTTTAAAAAATCTACCAAATGTATTGATTCCTTTGTTACAAATCATCAAATCGCATATCTCACCTTCATCATCTACAACAGCATTACAGTCTTCTATTGAGCAAGAAGTGGAAACTGAACTTGAAAACGAAAAAAGTTTTAGTTTAGCCTCAGTCATTGTTGACCAATTTGATTTATCACTCAATCTACCGCTATTGGAACATGGAGAATATCAAGATAATATTCGTCTTTCTTTAGCTAACTTACAATACCACGATTCACTCTCATCAAAAAAGCTTGAAATATCGACTATAAAGATAACTAATGGAGACAAACCAATTTTGAGTTTTGAGTCTACTGTTAAACAAAACGATTTTACTTGTCATGTTTCGGATGTTTGTAAAGTTATGATTCCCAATTCAGCATCAGTCAATATTGGTTTTAAAGAGATTTTAGAACTCCAGGATGTAATTGACTCTTTTGATCCCGTGCTAAAGTTTCTATCTGAGGGAAAAGAACCCAAAGACCTGTCTGACGATGATGAGACAATTATGGGAATAATTGGTCAAACCAGTGCATTTGAAATCAAGGTAGCATTAGATTCAAGTGTGGTAAATATGACAATATTCCCTATATTGTTAGATTCAAACCATATTGTATTCTGTCCACAGGTAGTCATTCAGGTATCGGGACAAGATAGCGTTGTACTCAAAAAACTATCCTATCAATACAACATTCAACAACTGCATATTATGTCTGTAAACTGCCAGGCTAAACTCGAACAATTATCTTCTTTAAATGAAGAGCTAAATTCACTACTAATTTCAAGATCTAGGTCTCAGCAAAAGGTTAAACCAATAGCATCTCAACCGAAAAAAATCAACTTTGATCGTATTCTCCTGGAAATTAAAATTGCGTATATTGGAGTGCAATTAGACTTTCCTGGCAAATTGCGAAGAATTGATTTTGATTTAGTTGACTTTAATACAAAAATAAAAAAGTCTGGTAAAACAAATCTTACTCTTGGTAACTTGCACGTTGTACGTGATATGAGAGATATTGAGCCAACAATTGGTCATCTTTCTCTAGTTCGGAAAGTCAACGACAAAAAGGTATGTTTATATATTTAATTTTTTTTTACTTCGTTAATCTCATCAGTTTAATCTTATGACTAACTTTGAAAGGACAAAATTGTGCTTGACGTTGAACTTGAAAACGGAAAACCATCCAGCATCAAATTATCCAGTTTGCAACTAGAATATCATGTTAAATTTCTAGAACTTTTAGAAAAAGATGAGAATGAACAAAAATCACCGAATGATAGTGCCAGCTCAAGTTCCTTTATAAAAATTCCTGTCATTTTGACTGATTGTGTTTTGGGGCTTTCGCCACTACACTTACCTTCACATGCTTGTCTTCTTATCAACAGTGGAATGGGAGTGCTAAAACTTGAAAAAACTTTTGGAGTCAAAATCAACATAGAAAAATCATCATTACTTATGATCGACGATAAACAGTCACTACTTCCAGTTAATGAGCAACGACGTAGATCGAAACATGATTTAGCACTGCAGTATATCAGTCAAGGCTACGTCTCAGTAGCTATTATTTCCAGAATACAAATGGCTTTGAAAATTGAGAATAGTGCTATAAACGTAGGTGTCGAAATTGGAAGTATTTACATGAAATCATGTGCTGATTCTACGCACTCATTAATTCAAATAATTAATGATTTAAAGCCCACGGCCGAACCTGCACCAGCTGATCTCAAATATCGAACTAGCCTTCCTGAGCCTGTCAATCTACTGGAAGGTATTGAAAACCTGGGATTATCCGATGAAGATGACTCTGTTTTAGAAGAAATTGTTCATCCTACTCCTCTAGAATTTGTAGAAAGCTATTATGGAGGTGGAGCGAAGTCTACTAGTTCAGTGAATACTGATTATTCCAATACCGATCTTTTATTAGAAGAAGATCTTAGCGTGGTTGTGGCAAGAAACAGTAGTCAAATTGGTGACGATGAAGATGATGATAGTGATGTATTCATCGACTCTGTACAGAATGAGCCTACTGTCCGATTTTTAGATACGGAGCTCAATTTTGAAGAAAACCATTTTGAAAATAATACGGAAGAACCATCTATCAAGACTAAATCAGCTCCAATTATTGTTGATTTTAATGTTATAGAATTTACATGGGATCTTCACGATGGGTACGATTGGAAATACACAAGGGATACCATCACAAAAGCAGTCAGCAGAGTTGAATATGAAGCAGAAGAAATAAGAAAAATTCAGGATGAAGAAGAAGATTTGTATCGAAATGCGATTGATACAGAAGAAGAAGGGGAGGATTTGGTTGCTGATGTTCTTTTTAATTCCATTTATATTTCCATGTCAACACATCAAGACTCAAACCAGCTTAGGCATATGATAAATAAAGATATTAATGATGAGGACGATGATACTAGTGTGATATCGATGGAAGCGGAAACACCAGTGAATTACAATAAGATACTAAAGCTCAAAAGATCAAAACAGCACAAAGTTAAGATACATCTTAGCAAAATTCATGGTACAATGTCAATTTTTTCCAGTATCAATGAAGAGTCGGACAATCCAATTCTTAATAAATTAGATATTAAAGTCACGGATGCCGAAATTTCAGATAATGTTACCACTTCTACATGGAATATGTTTTTAACATATATGCGAAGTCAAGGTGAACGTGAAGATGGTGCAAGCATGTTTCATATTATTATGGAAAATGTAAAGCCTGTTAAAGATATTGCTACGTCAGAAATTGTTCTGAATGTGTTTGTACTTCCGCTACGATTACATGTCGATCAGGATACTGTTGACTTTATAACTAGATTCTTTGAGTTTCAAGATGACAGATTTGACTGTCTAATGGCTAACCTTCAAGACGAAATCCCGTTTATTCAGAAGGCCGACATTAGAGCAGTAAAAGTCAAACTAGATTACAAGCCGAAAAAAGTCGATTACGCAGGCTTGCGATCTGGACACACTACAGAATTCATGAACTTTTTCATTCTGGATGAGGCAGAGATTGTTCTCAATCATGTTAAACTATATGGAATTTCAGGTTTTCCACAACTTTCCGAGAAACTCAACAGTATATGGATGCCTGACGTGAGAAGCAATCAACTGGGTGACGTTCTTGCTGGATTGGCCCCTGTAAGATCCATTGTTCGTCTGGGGTCTGGTATTAAAGACTTGGTAGTAGTTCCTGTTAGAGAATATCAAAAAGATGGACGTGTTGTTCGTTCACTTAAAAAAGGTGCGGTTCAGTTTGCTAAGAACACTACTTCCGAGCTAATTAAATTTGGAGCCAAACTTGCAGCAGGCACTCAAACTATTCTCGAGTCTGCAGTTCCACCACCTGAAGTTACACCAACAGGTAGTGACGAGACACCTACTAAATTGAGTCTTTATGCTAATCAGCCATTGACCATATCTCAGGGTATTTCAAGCGCTTATACAAGTTTGAACAGAAACCTAGGTCTTGCTAGAGATGCTATGGGTAGTGTTTCAAGTGCTAAAGATATGGTGAAAGCTGCACCAGTTGTAGTAATCAGACCTATGATTGGAGCTACAGAGGCAGTGACTAGGGCACTATTAGGAGTTACAAATCAAATTGAGCCTGATAGAGTCAAGATGGTGCAAGAAAAGTATAAATCAGGTAGGTAAATATTTCATCTAATGAATCATTATCATGAATTACAAATGGTCCTATATTTCACATCCATTGAAAAAAAAGAAACATACTTCAATTGATCAAACAAGATTAACAAAACAAAAATTAATATTAAGGAAATATTATGAAATTCCAATTATAATCTATATAAACTAAAAAACTCCAACACACCAAATAGACTAGAGCTAATGAAAGCTAACTAGAATCACGAAATCAAAAATTATAAAGCCCGGCAGTCCTTAAGGAAGGCCGGCAAACCCTCACCCAAAGGAGTACTAATGTACAACCCGGTGCTGCGCCGTGCAATGCAAGACACCATAGGGATTCCAGGTTTGGCTTCATGAAATGTTTGAGCTCCACAAAACGCTTCGAGGTAAGTATGAAGAAAAAAAAAAAGGGAGTTTGAAGAGGGGGAGCTGAGATATTTATACTATTGCCAGAAAAAAAGGGCAAGGGTGGGAATGGGAACAGGGGAATGCTTGTTGTAACCAACCCAAGAAGTAGGGCTTAAGGGAGGGTAACAAAACATCGGAGTTAATGGATAGAGATGCCATACTAGAATATATAGGCAAATCTGTAAATGTTGAAATTTTAGATACATTATTGAATATACTCACAAACTTAACAGTAGATTTGACTTGGTTGTTTAAAATAAAAACTTTTAATTTTGTTTTCAGAAAGCAAATGAAGCTAAAGTCGGGATTATGGGAGAGCTTGAAATTAAGCATAAAATATATTAAGTACTATTTCTTATTTCCGAGCGAGCCTTATCTTTTAAGTATGAAGACCGGAGATGCTTAAAGCTGCCGCGGCTGAGCCTTTGGAAAAAAACACTACTTAACTAAGATTTTGGACCTAATTTTTTCAAATTTAATATTAATCAAATATCTGCTTTGATATTTTCTTTGTTTTTTTCTACGAAACAATTGGTATTTCATTCATCTATTTTCAAGTAAAAGAATCAGAATACAATTCTTGAAACCATGACTTCTGGATCAAAGTTGAAAATTTTTTCTGGTACTTTTGTACACTGTATTAATCAAGCAAAGCTTGAAATCATTCCTCGAGCCTCTATCGGTGTTTTGGAAAATGATGGCACTATTGTTTTTGTCGATAAGACTACCGATGATGGCTTAAAAGCTGCGATTGCAAATGGATATAGAGAGGATGCAATTTCCAACATTGAGAAGACAGATAAAACTAAAGGCACTCAGTTCTTTTTCCCTGGTTTTTTTGATACCCACATCCATGCTTCGCAATATCCTAACAACGGTATTTTCGGTAAATCAACACTTCTCGACTGGTTAGATACTTATACTTTCCCTTTGGAGTCTTCTTTTGATGATCTTAAAAAAGCAAAGGATATTTATTCAAAAATCATTGATCGGACTCTCAGCAACGGTACAACCACAGCTGCTTACTATGCTACAATTCATGTTGAGGCGACCAAGCTTTTAGCAGATATAGCTTTGTCTAAAGGCCAACGCGCTTATGTAGGAAGAGTTTGTATGAATCAAAATTCACCAGACTTTTATATCGATGAAAGTGAAGAGGCTTCTTATAATCATGACAAAAAAGTGATTGATTACATCAAGTCGAAGGATCCTAGCTATGAGATCATTAGCCCAATTTTGACACCTCGATTCGCACCAACGTGCACCCATCAGAGTATGAAGCGCATGTCAGAGCTAATGAAGCAAGAAAACATTCCTCTTCAAACTCACATCTCTGAAAACAAGAACGAAATTAAATGGGTAGCTGAGCTTTTCCCTAGTTGCAAATCCTATACAGACGTATACGATTCAGCTGGCGTTCTTACTAAAAAAACTATTTTAGCACATGCAATTCATTTATCTGATGAAGAACTGCAAATTATCAAAAAACGAGATTCTGGAATTTCTCATTGTCCTATATCCAATTCTTCGATCACTTCTGGAGAGGCGCCTATCAGAGATTATTTGACTCGAGGCTTGAAGGTAGGATTAGGTACAGATTGTAGTGGTGGATTTTCTCCTTCAATTCTTGAATCTGCTAGACACGCTCTGTTGGTATCTCGTCACTTAGCTATGGATTCTGGAAAAGACACTGACAAGCTAAGTATTGAAGAGGTTCTATTCCTAGGTACTCTTGGAGGAGCTAAGGTTTGTGAAGTTGAAGAAAAACTTGGTAACTTTTTGGTTGGTAAAAAATTTGATGCACAACTAGTTGATATTGAAGCTAAAGGATCACCGATTGATGTATTTGAATGGCAAAGGCCCCAACCAGAAGACACTGATTTTAGAAAATATGATGATTTGTTGAACAAGTGGGTGTTTAACGGAGATGATAGAAACACAACCAGAGTTTTTGTTAATGGTAGCCTTGTTTTTGATAGAACTTCAACCTAAACTGTTTCTATTCATTTAATAGATTCATTTTTTATATATTATTTAGGATAAATATGTTTTCATACGATTTCATTTTTTAAAACAGATTTATAGAGACTAGACAATTACTAGATTGAAGGTAGATGTTGCAATATCCTTGAGTGGGAAAAGATGAGATTTGTAACTACTTACATGAGCTTTTATACTTGTTTTAAATAGTCTTGCCATAAAATCGTTGAAATCTATCATAAATCCAATATAATTTTCAAGCTTTCAACCAATATTTATATGGTCATTCCTAGTTAAATAAATGGTTCACATTTGTAGTTTTAGATGTAATGAGTTAAGTTAAGACTTAACAATATCAATTTTCGCGTGTTTTTCTTGTTTTTGGGATTACGCGCGTCAACATGACCTAAATAGGAAACGTATTTATAATAAAACGCGACGCTTTTCTTTGCCTCACTCTAAAAAAAACTCGAAAAAAAAAAGTAAACGCGACAAAAGCATGTTTTATTCACTTTACATTTCTATTTCACGCTGATATTATACACAGATTTAAATCCACTAATATATTACTTTACTGAAACAATTAATATTTTTTTTAAATATAAAGCAAACATCAAGAAACTATATTTTTCACAAAAATGTCGAAACCTATGGCAGTATATGGAAAAGCCAAAAAAACAGAAGACGAGAATGCTTCTAAGGCTTCTGCAGCTATATTTGACAACGAAGAAGATGACGATTTAGTATTTGGAAATTCAATTTTTAGAAATAGACCGAGCACTCCGAAGAAAAGCGGATCAGAAACATCAGACAATATAGTATCACCGCAATTAACTCCTCGAACAAAACTTGCAAGGCAGCTTGCGCAACTTGAAAATGAAGATGCAGGATTTCATAACGATAACTCAGATGAAGAAAATGGTGATGATGAAGAATTTATGAAAAAGTTTAAAGCAAAATTCTTTCCAGAAATCAAAAATAATGCAAATATTCCACCAAAAACAGTGATGAAAAGCGGATTCATGATTGGAGAGGAAGATATAGAAGAACATGACTCTATCCAACCCCCTGGCAGGCAGCCAAAAAATAACGGAAAACTACATGATGTTATAGATGATTCTGAATTTGAGTCAAAAGATAGTAATTTAGAAGCTCCATTAAAACATGATGAAAAAACCACACTAAGAGATAAATCTGGTTTGTCTGCTGTACTGTCAGAAGATTCGGAATCAGATTCAGAAGGGGAGCTGTTTGTTACAGAAAATATTACAAATAAACTTGCATCATTATCACAACCTGATCCAGATAATAGTGAATCTCTTATCGAACCTGAAAATCGCGAAGAAAATGTCAGCGACACTAGAACTGAAAAAACAAAAAAGGTATGCTATTTTACAACTACTACAGGCTTAATATAAAACTAACAAATTTAGCCTACCAAAAAAGAGATGGAGGAAATGGAACGCGAGACGCAGAGAATTAGACGTGAAATGGGTCTGGAACCTGCTTTACCTACGAATCGAAATAATAAGTTCACTCCAGCAATGTTTATTAATAAATTCAAAAAACAACCACCTGCATCGACACCCGCTATGAAATTGTAAGTTTTAATATTTTACTAATTTCAAGTTAAACATGGCTAATGAATTTGTATATCAGGTCTGAATCTCAACTGGAATCTGTTACTACCCCAAAAACATTAAAAAACTCTGTTGCAAGCCATATTAGACCAGAATGGCATGCTAGTATGGCTCATTTATCTCCAATGAATGCACACTCCTCAGTTAAACCTAAGATAGGCGATAAGGGACCAGATTTTGAGTCAGAGTCTTCTGATGATGATGATCTTGAAATTGCTCCTCCAATTCAACCCACTGCATTTCGAGTTCTCGAAAAATTGTCAGCTGCTAATCCTGAGATGATAAAAAAGAAACAAGAGGAAAAGAAGCTTAATTTGGAAATCCAAAAAAATGAAAAGTTACAGATTTTAAAAGATCGCAAAGAGACAGAAGAACGAGTACGAAAACTTAGAGGAGAGTTAGAAAACATGGAGGAGGACGAAGAAGATGTAAAAGAAAGATTATGGGATGAAGCCAAACGTCAAGCTGAAAGAATTAGAAAAATGGAGATTGCACAAGAAAAGGAAAACCGTGACCGTGAAGATAACGGTGCTGTTCCAAGTGATGATGATGAAGATTACATCGATCCCAATGAGGGTAGAGATAATGATAGCGATGACGAATTGGTAGTGCCTTTTGATGAAGAGGCTGAGAGTGCTGATGATGAGGGTGATGATGAAGAAGATGATGAACATGAAGAGGTAGATGAACATGATGATGACTTGGAATTAAAACTGGAAAATGACAATCAAAAGGAAAATTTGATTGGTTTGCAAGATAATACCCAAAAGTCGACAAGCAGACGACGATTGAAAGTTGTTGATGATGAAGATGAAGATGAAGACGGTGGAAATGATGCCCAGCCTCAATCGCCTAAACAATTCACCCATCTAGAAGCTAAAATGTTTGACTCCCAGTCTCAGAATTCTTTAATTGATGATATTACTCCATCCCAGTTATTTCAGGAAACGCAAGCGTCTCAAATTAAAAGGTTAAATCCTATGGATGAGAGTTCAGATGAAGAGCCTACTCTTCCATTCACTTCCTCTATGAAACCGCCATCATTGACATTTGCGACTTCAGCCTCTGACATTTACACACAATCTCGTACTGAGACACAGGATGATTTTGCAGATGTTTTACCGACACAGCTTTCACAGTTTGATGCGCCTACCCAAGTACCAATTATTGCAAGACCACCAATTGACCTGTGGGAAGGCGAGAGTGATGAGGAAACTAATCGTAATGCTGATATAGAGCCCACTCAAGCGGATAGATTTACACAATCACGAACCCAAATCATTGATAGAGATAACCATCATTCTACTGATGTGTTTGATACTCAGGTCATAAATGGAAATACAGTTCCAGTTGTCAATGATGCTGCGGATACTCAAATTATTAGCAGAACAATTTCAAGACAGAATTCTTTTGCTACTCAGCTTATCCGTAATAACAGCGATCATATTTTAGATATACATGCTGAGACTCAAGTCATCGATGATGCTAATAAGCCAAACACATCTCTAAGTAACAGTTTTTCTACTTCTTCTATCCAGGTTTTATCAAGATCTTTTGAAGCTTCTAAACAAAATGAAGAACCTAAACCTTTGATTGTGCATGATTCTGAAAGTGAAGAAGATGCTTCCAACAAAACTAGTGAAAGAAAACTTATTCTTCGAAAGCCTAAAAAGGAAAAAAAGAAGATGAATACTGGACTAGGAAAAGAACTTGCTGATGAAGAAGCGGTGGAAAGTGAAGATGAATGGGCTGGCCTTGGTGGAAATAGTGATGATGACATTGATCCTGAAGAGGCAGCAGAGCTTGTCGCGATGGTAGATGATGAAACAAAACTTGATCAACTTAATGACGAGACTACAATTCAAAAATTGTTTACATTGAAACAAAAGACAAAAGACTCGGAGTTAGCCAACAAATTGCAAGAAATTATTTCAGGTTCGTGGAGAAAAAAACAAACTACAGGTAGTCTGCTTGCAGATGATGATGATGATTTCGAATACGATGGAAATGATTCAGCTAGACGAAGAATGATGAAAAAGTTATTGGAGAAGAGAAATCGCAAACTTCTAGAAGGAAATGATGTACTTATGCAAATGAAAAATGATCCGAAAAAACGGTCTTTTGTTGAGGTCATAGAGCGTGATATTTCTAGTATAGCTGCTGCTAAAGTTTTTGACGAAAACTCCGAAGATGAAGACGAAGAGGAAGACGAAGACAATGAAAACAGTGATGCTAAAGCTTCAAATAGTAAAGAAAACAAAGAAACTCAAGATGATAAAATAATCCAAGAGGAATTAAATGAACCAGTACGCAAGAAATCTAAAATGACCCGTGAACATATCAGAAAAGTTTTATCGTTTCTCGACGATGATAATACTCAGGAGGAAGAATGGAATCCAAGTAGAAATCTGGGTGAAGTTGGTAAAGAAATTAGTGATCAAGACGAAAATATGGATGATATATCAGAGCCTTTTGCAGTTCCTGATCAAGTTCCCGTATACAAAAGAAAAGTCAGCTTGTATCAAACTACAACAGTATTAGACGAATCTTATGATAGTGATGAAGAAACTTTGGGTTATCGTAAAAAGTCTATTACAAGATCTTTTGTGGAACAAGCTAAATCTATGCGCGAAGAGTCAGCAAATTCGTTTAGCGAAATCATGATCAGAGATACTGCCTCAACTTTGACAAAATCAAAAGCTGCAATTAATTTTTCCAAAAAGCAACCTTTAAAGATGAAGGACTCTAGACATTTACAAGGTTTGAAAAGCGTTGTCAATGAGAGACGTAAAATGAATTTAATGGGCCGTAAGAGTGGAAGTTTTAGTTAACCTGTATACCGTTTGCATTTTCATCATTAATACTACACGTTATAAATTAATTGTTTCATTTTGTTGTAATCGCTTGACTGAAATTGATTATTTAATTCTATATCACAACTGCATAAGCTGCTGTAACTACCTGTCAATTCTATCTGATAGTTGTTGAACACTACTAACACTTGAATGATGTCAAAAGATTAAATTTAATGTTTAAACTCTATCTCAAATTGTAATCAATCAGGAATATATGTCTGTCCAAATAGAGTAGTTTATAGAGTTTAGGCTTTGGAGTTAATAAAATCGTTTTAGTTTTAGAAAGCTTAGATCAATTGGCATCACAAGTGCAAACATAACTCTGATAGTTTTAAGTGTATCAACTACCTTTAGATATTCAACTAATTGTTTTACAAATCTTTTAAAAAGGGCTCAACACAGTGCAAAGCAACTTTAATAACTGTTTTCAATGTTCAATTTTTGGTACAACTATAAATTATATAGTAAACAATACTGTAATGTGAATATAAGAAATCAACGGGATTTAAAGATAAAGTTTATTGTATTCAATTAACGTAGGTGTGTTTGAGATCAAGGCTCTTTAAAGTTTGAACATTCCAGCCTAAATGCAATCACAAATGAACACTGGCGGCTTCAATTCCATATCGATATATCTTAGGGTACAGTAGGGTCTTTATATAAATGCCCTTCTCTAATAAAATGTGTGTTGCTACGTATTTCTTATCCCGGACAAATGTTTATAAAAAAAATATTATACTTGAACTTTAACAGGTCTCAGCTGTATCAAAGTACAAAAGTACTAAATTTAAGGGTTTTCTCAAAGTATACTCATATTTTTTGAGCTCCAGTCAACTCAAATATACGGGGTAAAATAAAAAAATATTCATATGTTTCCTTGGGATTTGAAAAGAATAAAGGCACTTTACGCCTTTTCAAAGTCTTGCAAGCCTTTCCTTTTTTTTTATTTTTTTTTATTTTAACATTGGTATCAACCTCAATATAGATGTTTTTAATAGCAAGTACAGTTTCAAACAATATATTTTCTTTAAAAAAATTTATTGAATTCAGTTAATTAATTGTATTACTATAGATCACTTTTTTCTTTCTTTCTGATGTTTAAAAATACTAATTTAAAAGTGTATCGGATTTAGTGAGAAGATAACTTTCTTAGTTTTATTATGATTGTGTAGTGCTGTTATATAAAATGTGATATTGAGAATAGATATTACAAAAGTTCAATTTTTTGCGTCCTTATATACTGCTTAGCACTATAGAATTGCTCTCTTTGGTAAATCTGCTGTTGCAGACATTCATTATTTTGGTATACGGTAGTTGCTATTACACTAGTATAAAAAACAATACCCGTTAAAAAATTTCAAACTTCATCATATATAAAGTTAGTTTTTCACTTGCGAAAGGTACACACTGCAAACAAAAAAGGTTTAACTTTACCTCGTTCCTGGTTACAATGATATACTTACCAATTGCATAAAAAACATATAATTTGAATCAACATTTAAGTTTAGGATCAGGTTGATTAAAATTCAAATGTTTGAATTTGGAGGTTCAATCTGTTTTTTTTATCATTTAATTCACTATCATCTTGATTAACTTACCAGTTTAAAATGATTTTCCATTCAACCTAAATACAGTTTTACTCATTGATTTTGATTAACAATTCGTATTTGGTAAGTTTAACAATTGGATCTATGCGCATTTGAATGCTTATAACTGAATTCTTTTTTTTTTTTTTTTTTTTTTTTTTTGAAAAAAGAATTTTACAGTCAAGTACCAAACACGCAAATATTAAATACTGTTAAAAATTATGAAGTAGATATAAATTTTTTTTTAGATATTATTTTATATTTTATGATTAGCTTATGTGCGACTGTTAATTTGCGATACATTTCAGCAAGATTTCTCAGAGTCTAGACAAAAAAAAAAAAAAAAAAAAAAAAATTATTACTTGTTTATAGGAGGTTGATGGCTTCAAAGTACAAAGACTTTTCTGAGACAATTTACAGCTGCACATCAATTCTAGGAACAGAGTTATTTACATTTACAATAGAATGGGTCCAAAAATTGACTTCAATAAAATATTCAAGTACCAAATTCTCATTTTATTCATTTATTGAAAGACCTTTTGAGCTTCAACTCACTTTTAAGCTAGACTTTTTCAACTGTATTAAATCTTTTAAATTTGATTATTCAATTTATATTCATAGTAAATCTATATTGATGTTACAAACTCCCCATACTTGATCAACCTAAATTTTTGATATAGTTTCAATTTGATGAACTCTCTGCATGTGAAATCACTAAAACTATGCGTTTATTCTCATCTGGTACAAAAAAGCGCTCTTTGGTATACGAAAGTTTCAAAATTTTAAAATAAAACGTTTAAACTCAGATATATTTCTTCTCTATTTATATCTATTGATAATACAAACTTAGGTCAGTTAAATTTAGTTGAATATTACTTGTATTGTAGATCATTAGTCAATATAATGATTGTGAATGACGCTTATCATTTTGATTATAGATATCATAAACCTTTTGCAGGTTGAAAAATTTCATGATCACCTCTAGTGCCATTAAAAAATCTGGTACCTGATTTGTATACTATATAAATTTGAATTATGCATTACAGTGCACATTATTCATAATTTAGTGATTATCAAGATTCAAATAAACTGTTAAGCAAAATAAATCTATTACAAATAAAATGTATATACCTTTAAAAACATTATACAAACAAAAAATTTCTATTTTAAGGTGTTTAAAACATAAATGTGATATTTGATTAATTAAATCATTTGAATATAATTACTTATAGAGAATACGATACCATAGGCTGCCTTGAATGCTATGGTGTATTCTTAAGTACTTTATCTTCATCTTGCCAAATCTCACTTAATCTTGGCACATTAAAATTTTACAAACCGTTGAAGATTATCAAAGTAACAAGATCTTTTTATAAATATTGATTTGCGATCAAACAAAAGCCATATGATTTTTCATATTAATGTTTTTTAAAGTTAAAGTCATCAATGTAGTAAGTCAATAATTTTCGTTTAACAAAAATTTTATTTATTGAAAAAGAATCTAAGGCTGTTTATGTAAAATGCGTACACTTTTTCATTTCAGTATAATCTTAATTATCCCAGGAGTTTTTCATTGAAGAAAATAAAATATGTAATTAATCGAAAATTAAAATATTTTTACTCAACTTTGGAATGTTTTTTGTTAAACACTATGTAGCAAAAGCTCATCACGCTGTATGCAATGTTAATTACGGATGTTTTTAATTCATTGTGGAGATATAATTTAACGTTAATAATAGTAATAAAACCAAATCAATAAAACGTTCCTATTTTCTTAATGTTAACAAATTTAAATTTATTTTGGTACTGGTTAAGCAATACCATCCATATTAATAATTTGGGAAGTTTTATATTTTGGATTAATAGTAATTCTTGTACTGCTAAACTTGCGGAGTATAAAATGAAATCAAGTTTTATCTCAAAATTATTGGAATATCGAAACCTAATTTCGAATATCTTTTTTCGTGGTAGGTCAAATTTGTAAAAATTGCTGAATGATTTCTTTTCATACATAGAATTGTTGCATGGCTATGTGAGTTATAAGGTCACTTGTTATCAAAAATATTTACTCAGAAAAATATTTTCATATATAGTGCTAATACTTTTCATCATTGCTTCGGTGCTTATTTAAATGTTAGACATGCTCTAATTAATTTCAATCAAAAATAAAATAAAAAATATAAATTAAATAAATATGAACTTCAAAAACCTTAAAAAGATAATCAAGTTCAAATTTGCTCTACTTTTTACCTTCAAAGTACCAGGAAGAGTAGAATAGTTTTAGGCACAAATATTGGCTTTAAAACTCCGTTTCAGTCATCCGGAAAATCGATATCGCCTAAAAAAAAAAAAAGGCAACCTACAGCATAGTAAAATAAACTAATCTTGCTTTCTTCTTCTTCTCATATAATTTGCAAAAGGTTAGATAGAAAAAAATTCTAGACCAAAAAAGGAGTTTAAAAATGTTTTAAAATTTGTACATGCTTCTTAATTCTATGTATATTTGATTAGAAATATATTGAAATAAAAGAATATTTACAAGCTAGAGTTAAATATTAAAAATTTAGGGCTTAAATTGGGATAAAAAATCAAGTTGATATTAAAATATTTTTGCCGTGTATATTTACAAAATTATTGAAGTCCAAAATGGAAACATCGTTTTAGGTATGTCACAAATCTGTATTAACTTGTACCATTCATAGTACAAACAAGTACGTAATTTTTACACTCATCTTACTGAAAACTTGTGAAAGATTCTTAGAATTGTCACATTCAAATTGTTAAGAAAAAACTGCGGTAATACCAGATTTCACAAAAGAGTTGTCGTGATATTCAGATATATTTGGTTTTATAAAACTAAAAACCCTTTAGGTTGATCTTGTTCTTTACTATTTTCCAGCTTCTTATATTGAACAAAATAATCTGCATTCTCAATATAGATGCTTCAAAACTGCTCGAAAATTGAATTAACGTCCATCTACTTGGCTGAAACCAATGCAATGTCTGATCGCAAATCATTTATTTCATGGAATAATTGCACTTTTCTTTATTTTTGAGCAAGTCAAAGGCTTTGGTGCAGGATTTATATCGTCCTTTTCTTGTATTGAAGGAAAAAACTTCCGCCACGGGGATATTGAGGAGACACTGGATTCAATATTATTAAATAGAAACCCCATACTTTCCAAGATCACTGAAATAAGAGCTTTTGACAGTTTGGCAATCAAAAGAGTTTATTTTGGCAATTGGCTGCGAGACTACTCGCAAGCAATAGATGTTGGAACTCTAAGTTACGGGATTAGTCCTGAACTTATCAGAGTAGTTCTTTGGGTTATGTCATTTATTGAATTTGGTTACGGCACTTTTGAATTTGAAGTCACAAAGGAAAGACTTGGTGTGTACCGTGCCGAAGAACATATTGATAATCCTATAGGTTATCCTAGTGATGCACATCATTTAGATTCACGACTTAGAGGACCAGTTGATCCTATGGAACTCGAGATAGATCCCGACACGGGAATGAAGAATTATATTGCAAATGAATCAGGTGGCTGGCCAACATCTTCAGAATATGTTAAACGAACATTATTAAAATGCATTGATCTGGGAAGAAAATATACAGGTGAAGAAGCTACCGAAGGTTTTAGAAACGAAGCTTTAAGATTACTTGGACAAGCTCTTCATACTTTAGAAGACTTCTCAGCACATTCAAATTATTGTGAACTAGTCTTGATAGATATGGGATATAATGAGGTGTTTCCTTTTGTTGGAGAACAAACCAAAATCCAAATCAATAACAAGACTTTATTTCCTATTGTTACTGGTTCCTTTGGTGCTCTCGACTTTGTTCACTCTCTTATGGGAGGTGCTCAAGACTCTTTATCTCAAATGGAAATTAAAGATATCCAAAGCTCACTAGAGGAGAGTATGAATCAGACAAATGAAGACAAAGATATTGTCGGACGATTGAATCGGTATTTTGATCTTCTTCCTTTTGATATAAGTGAAAAGACTTCAACTAATATATCAAAAGAAATGCATGAGCTGCAAAACTCAACTGAAAGCACATCACCCTTGGTCGAAACACCGGAACTACTCAATAAGATTTATTTACTCTTTTCATTTAAAGATAGAATTCTCAAGACTTTGGATTCATTTATCATTAAGTTTCCATTTTTACCGGAACTTAATGAAAAAATATCGGATGCTATAACAATTTTTATTCTATCATCTCTTAAACCTATATTGACTCCCATCATCAATAATCTTATAGCAACTCTCCACTCTGGAACTGAAATGGTAGTTAATGATGAAGAACAGTATAGAGTTTTTAGAGACCCTTATTACCATAATCCTACGCACTCAAAGTTATCAAAAGATCATTTTGTTAATGTAATGAATCAGCCTGCTGGCTTGGTTGCGGTTGAACTTGTGGCATATTTAGTTCCATTCATTTTAAATGCTTGGGATGACCCAGAAGCAAATGTTGCAAACATAATAAATGAAGCATGTAGTGTTTTTCATCATCCAGCACTTGCTACTACTAATATTCAAATGGTCATGAGAAATGCGATGGAAAACTGGATAATTTCGTTAGATGATCCAGATACCACACTAGATGGTCTCTCAAAAGCTGGCATTCTTGAAGGTCGTAACTTGAATATAAATATTCATAATGATGATTTCGAAATTTTGGAGAACAAAGACTCATCTCATTTAGGTCTTCATGGAACTTTTAGCCTGGATTGGCTATTTGAAATTTTAGGATTTGGTAAACAAAGCTCTGATGAATCCAAGAAGACTACTTTTTCTGAAGAGAATCAGTTAAAAATTTTTTTCGATCAAACGTCTCATTTTGAAGATGATTTTGAGGCGGAGGATAAGTATACGTGGATATAAAACATAGTAAATCAACGAGAAATTTGTAGATATGACAGAATCATAATTAAGTTTACTTTACAACTACATATATATCTCAAGAGGTAACTTATGAAATTGCTTTCCATGTTTCGTGATTTAAAGTGATCATGTCAATTGATAGAAACAGACCAATTATACAAGAGTTATTTTAGTGTTCATTACAGCAAAAAAAAAAAAAAAAAATTTTTTTTGTATATTTGTAAGGCCCTGGACATCACGTACTTTGTGTGGTAATAAAACCCGATGTGAAGAAGTTGCATCACTACATCAAAAACACAGGCTTATAAGGTTTATTACTTCATAAGAAATGTGTTATTCCAATACTCAAGCTACGTTTTCTTCAAATACACCAGCTCATCCTTTTCTTTCTTTTCTCTTTTTTCTCTTGCAGGTCTTTTGCGTCCCAGAAAAGAATCTATAACTGTTGATCCAGCACTCCATTATGTCTTTTGAACACAAACAAAATTACGGCAATACTACAAATCAGGTATGTTAATCAATATATTCTGACAGCTGTATTTTTATTTTAGTGTATTTTTTTAGAGATACATGTAAATGCGTTTACTAATTTTGCTTAATACTAGAGAAGAAATAACAATCCCAATCGCAGCA
This sequence comes from Geotrichum ghanense (nom. inval.), assembly GCA_022023575.1. Lineage (NCBI taxonomy): Eukaryota > Fungi > Ascomycota > Dipodascomycetes > Dipodascales > Dipodascaceae > Geotrichum > Geotrichum ghanense (nom. inval.). The sequence continues at coordinate 616,381 of JAKKCX010000008.1, read as the reverse complement.
GGTACCACAAGTACTCTCAGTCATATGGAAATTACCAATACTCTCCGTCCTCTCCTAACAGCTTTTATACTTCTACATCTCCCGTAACTGCTCACCCTCAATTTTCTCCAACTGGTCCTCGAAAAGCTCTAGTCATACTTAATCCAGAAACCAAGGAGCCAATTGTATTAAATGAGTCTCATCAACAGACCATAAGATCTGCCCATGAGCAAGAAAAGAAGAAATTATCTTTTAAAGAAATGATAAGACAAAAAGCTTTGCAAAGTCGTCAGGAAGAAATTAATGAAGACTTGGCCAAAATAGAGGAAGAAAAAATTAAAGGTCTTCAGAGTGATTTTGTAATAGATCCCAAGCAAATTAGTCAATGTGATTTAAAGGTACTAGAAGATGAAGAAAGTTGGGATATTCAAGATAAAAAGCTATTACAAGAACCCAACGAAAAAATGGAAAAAAAGACTTTATTCAAGACAGCAGATTTGAAGAATCAGCAAGACACTGACTTTGAATCAAATGAAATATTCAAAGAAAAGAATTTGAAAGCAGCAGATGAGCTTTACACCACTGAACCATGTTCACAACAATGTCTTTATTCCCGTGAGGATTTAGTAAATATTCCAACCTCTGATATTAAATTAGAAGTGGGAAGTATTTCAAAAGTCACTAACGCTTCGAAGACTGTAAATGTACCTCCAGAAACACAATCTGTTACTATAAATCCTAAGACAGGTGTTATTTTATCTTCTACTGAGCCTTCTTGTCTTAAATTAGATCTTGCCGAACCCAATATGGTATCATCATTGAGTGGCTTCACTTTTTCTGAAGAAAAGTCAATTGGTACTGAACCTGGAAAAACTATTCCTTCAAAAAAATCAAACTCTCTGGATAGTAAATCGGTCATTAAAAACTTTGAAAAAGTCAATTCATTAAATGAAGGAATGATTCTTGAAAAAGAAATCGACATTAAATCTATTTGCAACTCTTCAAAGCATTTGTTTTCGGAAGAAAAATTTGAGGAACAGATTGATAAAAAAGCAATGAACTCATTTGAAAAATATGCATTCAAAAAAAACAATAAAAGTTTGGATGATAAAGTAATGGAGACCTTAAAATCTGTCAATTCAAAAATTCAAAAATCAATTACTCCACAAAGTTGCTTAATGAGAAGCTCTAGGCCTACTGTCATTCAAGTTTATGAACTTGTTTATCCTAATGGTATTTGTGGAAGCACTCAAAAATCATCAAATTCCTTGATTTATTTATACGATTTGGAATTTTTGTTAAAATTCAAAAATGTTGTTACTTTCCCGCCAATGGAAAATTGGGACAGCATAAGACGAATAATGTCAACTGACAGCCATGAATCTAGACCTTATGGACGTGGAAATTCAGAACGAAACTTACATAGGTTGCACAATGGTTCGTATCAATCGCCAGATTTTAACAATAAGCACCAGGGAAATCGATTAAATCAACAAAAGAATGGGAGTAAACGTCATAGTAGGCAAAATTCTAAAAGGGAATCTGGTACAAACAGCCCAGCCATCACTTTAAATCTTTCAAATAGTACAAATACCTCTTTTGGTACAAATAGTTCATCTAGGAGTATTGCTACAGATTTCACTACAGAGCCACAAACACCAGTAGAATTAGCGTCATTACAGCGATCAGCAAATGCTTGGGCACCTAAAATAAGAAGTAAAGAGCCTGAAATGGTTGATGGATTATATACTGATTACGCTGTGGAACGAAAGGTTAAGTCTTTATTAAACAAAATGACCATTGAAAATTTTGAGGCTATATCTGATCAAATCATAGAAATAAGCAATCAATCTAAACGAGAAGAAGATTGCAAAACAGTAAAAAAAGTGATTTTATTACTATTTGCCAAAGCTGTTGATGAAGCACATTGGTCTAGAATATATGCTAAAATGTGCTCTAAACTATGTCATAATATTGATCAAGAAATATACGAAGAAGGCGTCATTTCTAAAAGAAGTGGAGAAACAGCCAAAGGGCTAGAACTAGTTAGAATCTATCTTTTGACTAGATGTCAAAGAGAATTTGAAACCGGCTGGAGTGATAAATTGCCTACAAACGAAGATGGATCAATCATGGACACTGAAATGATGTCAGATGAATACTATAAAGCTGCTGCAGCTAAAAGAAGAGGCTTAGGCTTGATAAGATTCATTGGTGAGCTTTATATGCTTGGTCTCATTGCCAGCAACATCATTGTACGCTGCTTTATGAAATTATTAAGTGATCCTGAACCAAGTGAAGAGTCAATAGAGTCTGTATGTAAATTATTATCTACAGTTGGTTCAACGTTTGAAAAGGATATCAAATCAAAGGGAGAGTGGTTTGATAGTAATATTATGGAGCCTATGAGAAAAATTCCTAATATTCCTAATCTTTCAAGTCGTTTTCGATTCATGGTTTTAGATGTATTGGATTTGCACAAAAGTGGATGGGTTGATGAAAAGTCAAAAGATAAAGGTCCTAAATCCATTGCAGAAATCCATGAGATTGCTAGAAAAGAACATCTACAACAACAGCAGCTTTTGCAAAATCATCATAGACAAAATGTTGGACAGCAAAGAAACATGTTTAATGATGGAACCAATAATGGAAATTATCACAATAATTATAATAGTAATGGTAATCAACGATCTAGCACCGGGAATGGTAATGTCAATAGACATCCTACTACCCAATCTAACCATCAGCAAAGAAAAAATGATTACTTGAACAGCAAAGATTTCAATAAACTGAAAAATTTGAAATCTACTACAACTATTCTTATGGGAAGAAACAATCCAACTTTGAGTCCATCTTTGAAAAGCCCTTCTTTTTCACAAACACAGTCACCTTCTCATGTACACTCTCCTAATGTTGAAACTAGAAAGCCAAGTGTTAATTCGTTTGCAGCTTTAGAAGGTGCTGACGAGTAGCTGCAAGTTGAAATTTATAAAAGAAAAAAGTAGGTAAATAAATTTACGCCTCATTGTTAAACAGCTAATATAATTGTATCTTGATTAAAATTGAGTTGTGTCAATTATGCAACGAACTACATAAGATTTTTTTACTCGAGTGAGAATGGGTAAAATGTATTACTTATTTAGGAAATAAAAAAAGGCTAATCACAAAACGGACGAGTGAGTATTTATATGGGCTTCAAAGATGACGAATTAGCAAAACTTGGATATGAACACATTATTGAAGACATTACAATAGTTATCAGTAAATTAAGATTTCCAATTAAAAAGATATTTGAAATTTTATAGACTAATAGAATATTTCCATTTATAAAGTAACATGTTAATACTCTTTTGAAATTTTATAGACTAATAGAATATTTCCATTTATAAAGTAACATGTTAATACTCTTGTGCCGAGGAGGGTGTATGCAATATATTTTTATTGATAATCTTCTTGTTGAGCTCTAGATCCAGACACATCATCTATTTCAATTATGGTATTTTCAGAGCCATTTTTTGAAACAGCTTTAAATTTTTGTGCAAATCTTCTACCTACATGTAATTTGTGCTTTCTTTTTTCACGATCACCAATAAAGGAGGATACTTCGTCGTCAATATCTTCGCGGGCTCTCAGTTCTCGAATTCTAGAATGTTCAGCTTCTTCTTCCTCTGTGTCAATATCTTCGTACTCATCATCATTTTCCTTTGATCCTGTTGTGATAGTAGTAGGAATTCGTGGTGACTCCTGAATAGGAAGAACGGGTTTACTATTTGAATTTAGAGCTGGAGGTCTCCATGAGAATGAGACAGGACGGGGAGCAGGTCGAGGTTGAGTTTGAATGACAGAAGGAACTCTTGACTGTAAAGCAGGCTTAGGTACTGGCTCAAGTGGTACAAGGTCTCTCGGAGGGAGCGGAGGTTTCTCTGTAAGAAATGTATTAGGAGGCTGAACAGCTGGGATCGGGGAAGGTATATTATATAGAGATGAAATACGACGAGATGGAAGTCTGTTTTCAAACAATCGAGGATAGCGTGATGCTCTCACAACATTCAAAGTTTTTTGACGCTGTTCCATTGGTTCTGGAAGATCTGAAAATTAATGTTAGTTTTAATTTCACAAATAGTAGAACTGAAACTATTGCCAGTATATAAACGTACTCAAACCGTTAGCTTCCGCAACTTTTCTTCTAACTGATACATCACCACCTTCCCAGAATCTTTTTCTTACTGACTCAGTTTGGTCTTCTCCAGCAAACCCTGCACAAGCAAGAACCAATCCCAAGTCTAATCCAATCATACACACCGACTGTGCCATTGCAACAATGCATAAAACAATGTCTCTTGCTACAAATACACATTTTGTTGATACCAAATACAAAAACTGGTTAATCCGGTCGCGTCTTTTTGATTCTTGAGCCGGTGTTGACACCGAAACTGGTGTGCTAGACGAGGATATTTCAGCAGACATTATTGTAAAAGTTACAAAATGTGGAAAAAAAAATAAAAAAAAAAGAAAGAAGAAACACTGTAATGATTAAAAAAAAAAAAAAAAAAAAAAAAAAAAAAACATCATGTAGAAATAATTACAAAATCTCAAAGTTACAAAAAAAACCACAACATATCATATGTAATAACATGAGGTTTGATATCATCTTAATAAAAAGATTATAAAAATATAAATTACTCCGAAGCAGGGAATCGAACCCTGATTTGCCCGGTGAGAGCGGACCGTGATAGCCATTACACTACATCGGATAATTATATTTAGAATATTTACTTTATAAACATGACTTAATTAACGTATCCCAAATACAACCTTTTTTTTTTATATTTCTAAAATAGGTAAAATTCTTTTTTGTTTTCTTCAAAATGGGTATAAAATAAACTCAATTCGTAAATGCCCCACATCGGAAGTGTGTGGTCATGTTTCAAAAGGGTGCAACCTGACTGACTTGTATGAAACTCTATTGAAAATATATATATATATATATATTGAAAATAAAAAAAAAAGGCTGATTGATTTTATTATGGTTATTGGTATTATTATCAGGGTCAGTCAGTTAAGCTCATTTAAAAGTGACCATCTCTTTTAACTATATAATTATTTTTAAGTTCTAGTTAACCAAATGTTTAGCTCTCTTTGTTATGATCATATATAAGTTAGAACATTAATGTAGAATTCTGTAAAATTCATAGACTCTTTATTATTATTATCATTACTATTATTGTTATCAGGTATCGTGATAATAGTAGTCGAATCTGAAATCTCGTTCTCCTTTAAATTGTTTTTATCTTTTTATTTATTTATTTAATTTTTTTTTTTTTTTTCAAAAGTCATCCAGCCGTACGTGCTACGGGGCTATGCTTTGTTTCCAGAAGCCTTGAACAAAATGAGTTACCGCCTTAAAATAAAATACAAAATGAATTTGTTTCTTGTATTAATTTCTTGTATAAAATTCATTTCAAGCAAACCAAATAGAACTTTTCCTTTTATTTCATTGATCTTTTTCTACTTCTTCTTCTTCTTCTTCTTCTTTTGCATAGATAATTTCAACTTTCCTCAGTGTTGAGTAAACCCACTTTTAGAGGATCTTTAAATCTGCTTTTTCATATACACATACTATTTCAACAATGCCTCCTACAGAAACAACCCCTTTGATTAACCATTTGCTTCGTGCAAGGTCGGCTATTACTAGACCCGTCAGAACTGTATCATCTAAATCCCTCGCTATTCTCACATCTTCACCAATCAATATTCTGCTTGTAATGGTCCCTCTTGGTCTTCTTGCACCTTCACTTAACTGGAGTCCTACCGCTGTATTCACCTTAAATTTTTTGGCTATCATTCCCCTTGCCGGTCTTTTGTCATTCGCTACTGAGGAAATCAGTGAACATGTTGGCGAGACTTTGGGTGGACTGCTTAATGCAACCTTTGGTAACGCAGTTGAATTGATTGTCGCTGTTGTTGCCTTGTTTCAAGGAGAAATCAAAATTGTTCAAGCTTCAATGTTGGGTTCAATTCTTTCCAATATCTTGCTCGTTATGGGATGCTGCTTTGTTGCCGGTGGATACAATAGGGTGCAACAGAAGTTTAACCAGACCGTAGCCCAAACTATGGCTTCTCTAATGTCTCTCAGTGTTCTCTCCTTGTTGATTCCTGCGGCGTTTAATGCCGGATTTCCAGGAGAGTTTGAAAACGTTTTAGCTGTTTCCAGAGGTGCTGCCATTGTGCTTTTATTTATTTACATCTTCTACTTGTACTTCCAGCTCTACACTCATGCTGACTACTTTGAACAGCAAAACTCTCAAGAATCCCAAGTTTCTGAACCCACTGATTCATATACCAATCCTAATGAGCAGCCTACTATTGTTCACGAAGATGGTACTTTATTGAATACCTGGGAGGCTTTGCTTCTTCTTGCAATTGTCACTGTCATAGTTTCTTTCTGTGCTGATTATCTCGTTTCAAGTATTGACGCTCTTGTTGAAAGCACTGGTATTTCCAAGACTTTTGTTGGGTTGATTTTAGTCCCCATTGTTGGCAATGCTGCCGAACACGTTACTGCTGTAGTTGTTGCTATGAAAGACAAGATGGATTTGGCTGTAGGTGTTGCAATTGGTTCTTCCATGCAGATTGCTCTCTTTTTAACTCCTTTCCTTGTTATTTTGGGATGGATTGTTGGACAGCCAATGTCTCTCTTATTCAGTACATTTGAAACCTGTGTTTTGTTTGTTTCTGTCATGATCTTGACTTACATTGTTGCTGATGGTGAAAGTAACTGGTTAGAAGGTACTATGTTGATTGGTACATATATCATCATTGCTTTGGCATTCCTTTACACTCCTTAATTTGCCAATGTAATGAATATTGACTCAACTGAAAGTTGGTACAAGTATAAATACACAAATTAATTAAACTAATGCGATGAATTTTTTATTGATATATTTATCTGTAATTTGCCCAAGATTTTACGACTCAATACAGAATGATGATTTATATTGAGACCATCATGTATATATATATATAATAATAATAAAATCATTCAGATCCAGTTGGATGTTAATATGTAGTTATTGGACACTGAAATTTATAACCGAGTCATTTTAGTATGAGATCAAGGCTTAAAATAACCAAAAAAAAAAATATAGTAGAATAAAAAATAGAAAACAAGTGAGATATTTATTGTAGTTCATATATAAATTCATATATAAATTCATATATATATATATATATATATATATATACAGCTTTTTTTCATAAAATGAGTGTTGAATTTTATCTTTCATTATTATATTTACAACCAAGTTTTTTGTTTGTTTGTTTGTCAGCTTGAATCTTCAAATATTCATATTGAAATTTGGCTTAAATCAATTAATATTAACTTTTTGCCTCTCTTATATTTCGTCTCAAATTTTAAGCCACTACTAATACCGCCTGTTGTTTTATCTTATTCACCATATCTTTTTTTTCTCGATATCACATGATTTTTGAAAGTTACTTCTAAAAAGATCAGATTTTAGAATAATCCGTTGGACCCGTCTTAAAGCACTGTTTTATTTTATTTTTCATTTTTTATTTTTCATTTTTTACTTGTAAATCAATATCTTTCAAACTCTACCAATTGTATTGAACAAAGCTCAAAATATCTTTAATTTGAGCTTGAATTGGTCAAATTTTTATCAAATTTGAATACTTTGGACGCTCAAGGTTCAACTTGAGGGATCCCAATATACAATGGTTGTTTCTAAATCACCTGCCTTTATTCAGAAGCCTCCGCCAGGATTTAAGATCCTTCCAATTATTAGAGGTTTTCAACTCACAATTCTTGGTGTAATACGTGCATTAAGAAATACTAACCTTCGAAACTTGCAAGATGATTACAGACAGAGACTTATACTGGCGTTCATACTATCCTTAGCTGTACAATTTTCAAACATTAAAAGATGGGATATTGAGCCTCTGCTGGGACCATTTGTTTGGAAAGGAGTATACCCAGAATGTGTGGGTTTTTTAGATTCAGACTACGCTCAAAGACATCCAGAGACTCACGGAAGTAGAGCTTATATGCCTGGATGGGACAACGCTAAAGGTAGTGGGAAAAAGGAACTGGTTCGCTGGCGACGAAGATGGCTGAAACAGTTGGCAGTGAAATTGGTTTTATGGAAATTCAAGTGGTTAATTCCTTTACACGCCTTTTACGGATTTCAAAAGGTAGCTGGTACTTATGCTGCTCTTGTAGTTTTTGGACTTGGATGGCGATTTCTCCAAGAAAGCTATATGGGCATGTTTCTGGCTACGTTTTGGGGAGGTAGAAGATTGGTCCGAGAACTGTTGGCTCCTTTCTTTTCTAAAGCCCCGTTAGATAGAGAACAGAGGGAAAAATGGTTTAGACTTAGAGAGGGAATCATGTTTGGTTTTGGTTGTGGATTTTATTGGGCTATCAAATTGCCATTGGTTGGTATCATTATGTATGGAATAGCTCAGGCAAGTGCTGCATACTTGGTAACCAAGGTCAGCGAGCCTTTACCATTGGATTCTAAGTTTTATCCTGAATGGACAGCCAACGAGCTAAAATGGACACAAAGAGATGTACTTGAAGAAGATCATGTACATGGTACGTCAACATCAAAAACATCTGTTACGATACCTGGTGGATGGAAAGAGTAACTAAAGATGTGTCAATATTTATTATATATTTAATAGAAATTACAACTGCAAATATAGCTAAAATTAGTATTTTATTTTCATTTTTACGGACTATTTTACCACAATGTGTAGTATTAATGTCCCTAAATATATAAGATTTCATTACTAACTTCAGTGCCTGTATGGTAGTAAAAGTATGGTTAGGGTACTGTGCGTTGGCATTTTTGTGGAGTGAATCGAAGAAGCGTACAGCAAAACTTCTCATCTCTCCCTTTTTCTCTTTTTTCTTCTGTTTTTAGTCAACACCTAACACCAAAGGTATACGTAGCCTCAGCATATATATTTCAACCGGAAATGTCATCGGGATTACAACGCAGAAGAGTGGCAGGCGCTGCTGGTAGTGGTTCGAATACACCGGACAACAATTCTGCTTCAGCAGGTTCGGCAGGCCAAATGAGTTCCAGCAATAATGATAACATGTCGTTGGATAGACGAATTGCGTACGACCCAGATGATATAAATTCTTCGAAGGAAGAGCAAAAGCAGCCCCGGCTCACCCTGATGGAAGAAATCTTGCTATTAGGCATTAAGGATAAGCAAGGTTACTTGTCATTCTGGAACGACAATATCTCATATGCACTGAGAGGCTCGATCATTATGGAATTGGCGTTCCGTGGGAAAATAGCAATGGTTAACGACATCAACAGAAGACGGTTCCCTCTGCAGGACAGATACATTGAAGTTGTCAATGACAAGCTCACAGGCGAGGCACTTTTGGACGAGACAATTAAAATCATGAAAGCTTCTGAACCACTCTCTGTCGCTACCTGGATCGACTATCTTTCAGGTGAGACTTGGAATCTTACCAAGATATCCTATCAGCTTAAGCAGGTTCGGGAACGTCTGGCAAAAGGACTGGTTGACAAGGGTATTTTGCGAACAGAAAAACGTAACTTTTTCCTTTTTGATATGGCTACCCATCCATTAGCAGATACAGCTGCTAAAGATGAGATCAAACGTCGAGTCATTTCGTTTTTGACTGCTCGGACTATAGTTTTACCCAATTCGCCAATGTTTCCTGATAATGTACCCTACAGATACTTGAGATCAGTTGCTGTAGTGGCTGGTGCTTATGCTGCTAATGTATTAGAAAACGTCCTCACTAATTTGTCATATGATGCCAGAGATCAAGCATTCGGTCGTGCAGACGAGTTAATAAGCGAATACTCAGAGTGGCCTTTTGCAGGTAATAAAAATGGTAATGGAGGTTTAGGAGGTGCAGGAATCAATCTTGCAACTGAAATTTCAAATGAGATAGAAGCGCAAGGTGATAAAGAATTACAATTGGAAATCATTCCAGCAGTGTAAGTACTTTTTTTTTGTTTGATTTATTTTACTTTTGATTTTACAAACCGATTTTGTTACTAACATGGTACTATTTCTAGTCTGTCCGTTTATGCTAAATTAGATTCTATTCTGTAATGAACCTAACCTGCCATGTGTACCCACATATACTCCATTTCTCTTCACGCAATGAATTTCCCGGTTTCCATTTTTTTTTCCCACTTTTCATGATAATATACACATTTATTTTATTCTCTTCAATTTTTTAATATATATAAAATGCTACATATTGTTTTCTCCTTTTACTGAGTCATGATTTTATTTTATTTTATTTATTTTCATCAATCTTTGTAGGCATCAAGATCACGTACGACGCAGGTACTTAATTTGTCCACCATATCTGATCTTAAAAACACAAGGAAATATGGAGATGCAGAGCCCTCAGAGTCTTCATAATCAAATACTTCTTTTTCATCAACAAAGCTAATGGTTTGGTCGTTATATTTTCGGTACTTGTTCTTTTCAAAGTCCCTTATATAAACCCAATAATGACCAAAACTAACTTGTCCACGGTGAATGAACACAGCATACAATCGGTATCCTACCTCTTTCAAATCATCAAATTGAGCATAGATAAGATTTTCAAGTTCTTCCAAACGAGCACTGATTTCTGTAATTTCTGTTGTTAATGATTGAATATGTAAATCCAAAAACTCAATGGTAGCAGGCTCTGCTGAAACAACCGGGTCTTTACGTTGAGTTTGCGACGATAGCCAGTTACGTGTGCTTGTCAAAGAGTCCTTAATAGTCAATCCATTTGACTTTTTTTCTGTAATTTTTTCTAGTCGATCCTTCAGTCCAGCTGCTTCTTGTCTCCAGTCACTTACTTGTCGTCGTTTTCTCATTATTTCTGGGTCAGATGTTTCCAAATACCTATCCATATAAATTGTTTCATTGAACTTGAGGACGGCATTGGACTTGAATGCTCTATTATTCACTCTATCAAACTGAACTCTCTGTACTTGAATTTGAAGAATTGGAGGTAACTGGGCAATTGAAATACTTCTTCGAGTTCTTCCACCTTCTTCCAATTGTAAAATATCTTCGCCAAAATAAGAATCCAAAGCATCATATAAATCTCTCTTTCCACCAGCAACATCAACAAAAAGACTTTGAAACCATTCAGTTTTTTCTCTTCTCATAGTTCCATTTTCAAGTTCCAGAACTTGTTTGTTTTTGCCGTAAAAAAGTTGTTTGACTAAATCTAACTGTTCTCCATCACCATCAATTCCTTCCGGTTCAAATGCAGCTTCGAGTTGAAACAAAACATTTCCAATACACTCAGTCACATCTTGTTGTCGTCCAATCAACGCCATGTCAATCTTACTGCTTAGCTTGTTTACAGCACCAGTAACAACAACCTCAACTTTTGTTGCATCTGTGTCCCCAGACTCTCTTGCACCAGATGAAACAGGTGTGACGGCCTCCTCCTCTTCGTCTAATTCCATAGTTGGCACTGCAGGTCCAGCAGAAGTTTCAGCGAAATTATCGTCGTCTGAAGGAGGAACCAATGCAAGATAAGCCAGTTCTTTCTTTGGTGAAATAGCCTTAAGTTCTGTACCAATCAGTTCCTTAAAAAGATCACCCAGAAGGTTGACAAATTCTTTAGATCTTTGAATTTCATTTGTTGAAACAGCACGTCCACCAACTCGTTTCTCTACTTTCTCAAGTTCTAAATCTATTAAATTTTGAGCTTGAGATGTATTTTCTGGGAGTTTAGAAGCTACTCCCAGTTCCATCACCTTTTCACGTAGCGGAGAGATGGTGAAATAGTATTGAAGTAATGAATTCAAGTAACATGTGTTACCAATGTTTTCAAGCCCTACAGGTTCATCAACTGAACTGCCCAGCTTGGCATTTAAGAAAAGATCGATTTTACGGCTATTAATATGCTTGCCAATTATTCGAAGAGCTCTGCGTAGAGTAATGATATTGTCCTGATCATGATCACGTTCAGAAGCCTGATTAAATTTTGTAATCAAAGTATCTACTGAGTCGCCTTTGTCGGCAGATAGAGTCAGATAAGCCGAATCTAAAGATAAAGGCTCCAAGAAGGGCTCAACTGCATCTTCATATCTTTGCAGTAAAACAGAGCTTTTCCAAGTTTTTGCAATAACTAGTAGAGCATCATTGACACCATCTATTCCATCATTGAGTTGCATTTGATGAGCACTACCCACAATTTCCTCATTGCATATTCTTCGATCAACTTTAAGTTTTTTAAATGCATCTAATACATTAATCAGTGTACGGTCTCCCATATGCTCTCCCACAATTCTAAGGGTTTCATCTGGAATATCCCGTCTGAGAAGCTCATTAACATCAATATTTGTGTCGTCCATAGATAGTCCTAAGCTTTCGAATGCATTTCTCACTTCGCCAAGATCGACCATACCAAGTGACATAAGTTCCATTACCTTAATTTGTAACTCCTCAGAAGTTGCCACTTTTTTCAAAGCCTCAAAATAAAAAGATGAACGAGTTGGATCTTGAGTACATCTCATATCATAAGCTTTGGAGACAACAGCATCTGAAACTCCACTTACTATACCAAGATCACGGTAAGCCATCCAAACTTCGTCAGCAACCCATGAGTTTCCAGACCTGTTCACCCATCCAAAAACTTTTGCCAGCTCATCACGGACTACTTTTGTATTTCTGTTGCCCATTCTAAGCGACAATTCGTGTAGAATCATAGTTAAACGACCACCTATCTCTTTGTAAACTAAAGGTGGGTTCCAGGTTTCACCTTCAAGATGGAACCCCAGAAATGGCATTACATTATTTCCTAATCTCAAATTAAACAGCTCGTTGTCAACATGGATTGTCGCAGGTTGCGGGTCTATTAGAGGACGTGTAATCAATTTAGATAGGGTCGAATAGCATTCGGAAGTCGATGGTGGAATGGTCTTTTTTTTGCCTGTAAAAGCAGTATAGCGTTTAAGGATCTCAATATCGGAAAATGATTCCCAGAAATCTTGTGGCACGATCGAAGGACTTACGGTAACTGATAAAATTGTTCCATGGGCTGCACATTGGAACCATGTAGTACGAGAGCCAAACTCTTGATTGTTATTTGGTTGCCATTGCGCTGGGGGATTCAAAACTAAATGGAAATCAGGAATAACTTCTGGAGGTATCTTTCTATCAAGTTGAAGCAAAAGATGATACAGAACAAGTCGCTCCTCTGAATACAGGCATGCATAAATCCTAGTTCCTGTGGGGTCTGAATAGGCTAATTCTTTGTTAACTATAACAAATGGTGTAAGGTATGGTCGAGAAGTGTCAAGGTCTTCGAAATATGGGTCATGTAGCGGGTTTGCAGAGGGGAGGCTAACGTATGCAAGAATGTCTTCTAGTACGCGAGGCCCTGAGCGACCTATTGGGTGTGTACTTATGTCTGCCATTATGCAGATGAGTTCTGAATGCAATTAGAAGCGTAGCAAGGCGATTTTTATGACTAGAGTTAATGTAATTGCAAACTATCGGTGTGATGAAGAAGAAAAAAGACAGAAAGGCAAACAAAAAGCTGATTTCATTATGTTTTCGGGGCTCGTTGGGCTGAGACCACTAAGCTTCATGACACAGTCACATGACTAGACTTACATTACCATCTGAAAATTTCACGTTAAAAAATACATCATTTCATCAAACCACCATGGGCTGGCTAAGCACTTCAAATCCGCCGCAACAGCCAGCTAAAGAGGATTTTGCCCCGGCTGCAGCATCGGCAGTATCAGAAACAGCAGATTCAGTTTCGAAAGTACCAGTACTATCTGAGTCTACCGCTTCATCTCAAAAGCCGTTATCGTTTGCAGAAAAAATCTCTCAGCGTCTTAGAGGACCAAATAATGATACACTTATCGCTTCTGTACTGGACTCCAATCCTTACTTTGCAGCTGGATTCGGGCTTATGGGTCTTGGGGCTGGACTTGCTCTGTTAAGGCAGGGTCTTATGAGAGGATCCAATTTCATTTATCACCAAATGCTAGTAGATCTTGAAATTGCAAGCAAGGACAAGTCTTATTCTTGGTTTCTTGACTGGATGGCAAAGTATCCTAAAAGAAATAGTCGTCATTTGAGTATGCACACTTCATTTAAACAACACGATAACGGGAGTATTTCAACAACATTTAATTTAGTTCCAGGTCCCGGAAAACATATGATCAGGTATAAAGGTGCGTTTATGCTTGTGAACAGAGAGAGATCAGGTCGGCTTATGGACCTGACTTCTGGTACGCCGTTTGAAACAATTACTATTACAACACTTTACAGAGATAAGGAATTGTTCAAGGAATTATTAAAAGAGGCTCAAGAAAAGGCAATGAAGAAACAGGAAGGGAAAACAGTTATTTACACATCATATGGTCCGGAATGGAGACCGTTTGGCCAGCCCCGTCGTCGTCGTGAAATCGAATCTGTCATTCTCGACAAGGGACTCAAAGAGAACCTTTGTAACGATGTCAAGGATTTTTTGTCTTCTGGCCAGTGGTATTACGATAGAGGTATCCCATATCGTAGAGGTTACTTATTATATGGTCCGCCAGGCAGTGGTAAATCTTCTGTTATACAAGCACTTGCTGGAGAGCTTGAATACAATATCTGCATTTTAAATCTATCGGAACAAACATTAACCGATGACCGACTGAACCACCTCATGAACCATGTTCCTGAACGAAGTATTCTATTGTTGGAAGACATTGATTCTGCATTTAACGAACGTAAGCAAAGTGAAGACCAAGGATATGTGTCTGGTGTTACTTTTAGTGGTCTTTTGAACGCTTTGGATGGTGTAGCTAGTGCTGATGAGCGTATTATTTTCATGACTACTAACCATCCTGAAAAGCTTGATCCTGCTTTAATAAGGCCTGGGCGTGTTGACTACAAGGAATGCATTGACAACGCCTCTGAGTACCAGGTCCGTGAAATGTTCTTGAGATTCTATGAAGGTAAAGAAGAGGAATGTGAGCAATTTATCAGTGAAATATACAAGCTGAATTGTACTGTTAGCACTGCGCAACTACAAGGATTATTTGTTTATAACAAGATGAATCCTCAAGGTGCAATCGATATGGTTCGATATTTGAAAATTAAATAGAAAAATTATATTTCCCTATAGAATAAGATTACTTGTACATAAAAATGACAGCGACATTATATAAATAAACAATTCATGATGTGTTACGTTAAATTACTTACTAACGTGGTTCATATATTCTACCTCGACTTCATCTAAAAATCCTTTTTTAACCAATTCTTCAACAGTCCATTTCCAAGTCTTTTCACACTCTTGCGTATCAGATGCTATTCTTGTTGGTTCAGCAACGTGGGGCCAAGGTCTCCAAAACTTGCCATTGAATTCTTTTGTATCCAGATCAGCCAGAGCACAGTTAATTGAAGTGTAACACCCTTCCTCTGGGGAGATGCCACCTAGAAATCTTGTGGAATTAAAAATGCCTCTAAATAGCCATCCTATCATAGGAATATCTGTCCAATAACTTGCCAAATTGGTCTCAGAACAAACGCCAGGGTGGACAGATGAAAAAAGAATTTGTGTAGGAAATCTTAAAGCAAGAGAATTCATAAACTGAATAGAAAAGGATTTTGCAGCACCATAACGGAAGAATCCCCAAATCATTGTTGGAAAATAATCAAAGGTGTTGGTGAAGCTAGAACCAAAATACAATGCCTGCCCAATGGAAGACACATTGATAACACGAGGTGATTTTTTCAATTGAAGAAGAGGGAGCAGCTTCAATGTGAGCAAAGCAGGTGCAATATGATTTACTTGGTACTGAATATCATATCCGTCTTCTGTAATTGACACAGGTATTGCCATCACGCCAGCATTATTTACAAGCACATCAATACCCTTGGGCTCTTTTCTCTTCAAAATCTCGGCTGTCTCTTCAGTTTGCTTGAGACTTGACAGATTCAAGTGAATGAATTCGGGTGATCCTGTAGCAGTTTTTGAGTCTCTAATATCAATTTTAAGAGATTCAATAGCTTCAAGTGCGGAAGTTTCATTTCTACATGCTAAGTAGACATCGTAGCCATGAAGCAGTAAATGCTTGGTTGTAAAATAGCCAATGCCTGTATTTGCACCAGTAACGACTGCAACTTTGCGAGTCTGCGTGGGATCGTTGTATGGAAGTGTAGAAGGATCAAACATCGATGATTAAGACAACAAGAGTAAAGAAGAAAAGATAGCGATGGTAATCTCTTTAAGGCAATAGTTACAGGTTTTAGCAAGAAATTATTTGAGCTTAATCACAAGAAACGCTAGAAATGACGCTCGCTGCATATATAGCTTTAAAAACCCTTGCCTTACTTCTTCATTCGTAATGAATAT